>JAPQNM010000039.1:7296470-7356470 GCA_029783475.1 Metacarcinus magister
ATATGTCTTTCTTCATTGTACTTTAACTTCTGTCAATTTGCGTTCGTTTCCCTAGTGTTCAGTGAATTTCAAGTTAGTGCATTTCCTCCACGATGTCTGTCGGCCAACCAACTCCCGTTCATACCCCTCAGGTCACTCTCATATCAGACAACGTCTCTATTCCTCCATTTTCCGGTACAGACTCTGAGTCGGTCCACACCTTTATTCGTCGTGTCGCTGACGAATGTACACGTCGCTCTGCTCACTTAGACGTTGAGAAACTGGCCATTCTAAAATCACGCATCTGTCATGACCCTTCTAGCCTTGCTGGTAAATTAATAAAAACAGATAAATTCCTAAGCTTCTCAACGTATGATGAGTTTACTGCTGCTTTAACTTCTCATTTCTCTGGTCACTCTAAATTAGGTGCAACTCATTCCTTCCTCAAAATTGCTCAAACTCTCACTCATGTCGCCCGTTCTACGCATGATGTATATAAAGCAGAGAATATTGCATCCTCTCTAAGCGCAGAATTAACAGACCAGATGAAAACTTCACAGTGGATAGACGAGAACGGAAAAATATCTTCTGAGGATTTCAAACGGCTCATGTCATATTTCCTGTTCCTTGTTCAGCTCGGTCTCACCAACATTCACAGTAGCAAGCGATATTAAATTCAGCAAAGAAGATTTTCTGTACGATCTATGTAAGAAAATTTCGGAGAAATCACCACCACCAGTAATTCAACCAGTCAGTTTAATTCAGACACCTCGCAGTCCAGCTTCTCGGTACCACGATTCTCCCAGTCGCACACCATCTCCACGTTCTCGCCCTTTCTCACGCTATAGATCACAATCTCGTTATCGCTCAAAGTCAAGTAACGTAACTTGTCATCGATGTGAACTCAAAGGGCATGTATCAGCTGACTGTCGCGTCTTGCTCAACGACCAAGGTCGCTCTCAATACAACCCAAATGCTTTCTGCTCCCTTCACAACAGACGTGGTCACTCGCTAGCGGAATGCCGATTATATAAATCGGAGATGCAAGCTTCTTCTCAGCATTCGGGAAACGACTCGCGCCAAAGCCTCAAAACACCCCCGTAATCCTTAAACCAATTCTCAAAACTTCACCTTCTACCTCCAACAAGTTTTCTAAAACACGTGTTCACTTTGAAATTCAGCAAGCGCCTCTTCCTTGTATTCCTGTAAAATCCTCCGGATTCTTTCAAGGCCTTACTACTGCTGTCAACTCAGCTTCTCAGACATGCCGCGCGTTTTTTGATTCTGGCGCTGCGGTAAACATTATCAAATCTCATGCTTTTGACAAACTCTCTGTCGCCTCAAGGCATAAAATTCAGAGTTATCCTCCGGATATCACCGTTAGTGGAATATCTGGTAACATTGTCATGCCTCATAGCAAGGTCCTCCTCGATGTCTCCTTGTCTCCACTTGAACCTTGCATATCAGATTATTTCTATGTCATTGATGATGTATGTTTCTCAGCTGACATGTTAATAGGCTACCATACTATGGCACATTTCAACATCTCACTTTTCCCTTCCATTCATCAAATTGCCCAGAATGGTACCTTCATCTCCGCCTCTCCCTCCCATGAGTCTCTGTCTTCACCTGATGTCTATATCGCCACGTCTACGTCTGGCCATGACTCACCTCCCGTCTCTACCTCCCTGCCCAAGTCACCCTCAGTAATACCTGCCCCTCCCTTGTCATCCTCCACGCCAGCCGACTCGCTTAGCGAAGCGCTGCCCAGCGACAACAACAACCTCCCCCCCACAACACTCTCTGACGTCCTCTCGACCGCCAGACTCAGGAAAGCCGTGTTGACCTCACCTGTGGTAGTCACACAGACTGACCTTTGTTTGGTGCGAGTTGCCGTCAAAGGTGTGCTCCCCGGGACAGACCTATTATGTTTGCCCGACTCTACTCGAGTGAAAGGTATTAGTCTAGAGTCAGTTCTTACGACTCTCGAGGATGATGGTTCTTGCCGTATTGCAATTCAAAATCTAACTAATCATCCTATATTCCTTAAATCCGGCGTGACTCTAGGGGAAATTCTGCCCTATCCTGCCCCTGTCACCCCTGTCGACTCATCACCTTGTCATATTTCATTGTCTACACCACCTGTCACAGACTCTCCATCACAGCCTTCCCCTCTACTTGCTCAGCATCTTGGTGATGTAGATTTCCCTGAGTCAAGACCAGATTTACTCGCCCTATTATCGGCTTACAGGTCCTGTGTCTCCCTTCCTGGTGAACCCCTGGGAAAGACCGATGCGGTCTACCATTCCATCTACCTCACTCCAGGCTCGACTCCTACATACGTCCCGGCTTATCGCATCCCGCATAGCCGCAGGACGTTGATAGACGACGCTGTCAGAGCCATGCTGGACGAGGACATTATAGAACCAGCGGCCTCGCCATTCAATGCCCCGCTGTTCCTCGTGCCCAAGTCAAATGGTGAGTGGAGAATCGTCGTCGATTTCCGTGGTTTAAACGCCGCGACGATTCCCGATCGATTTCCAATGCCAGTGTTATCTGATCTCCTCCAGTCAATAGGTGATTCAAATAGTGTATTTTCTACCCTCGACCTTCAGTCTGGATTTTTCCAGGTCGAACTGGAAGAAAGTTCACGGAAATACACAGCGTTCATCACATCATCTGGCCAATACGCCTTCAAGCGTATGGCCATGGGTCTCAGAAATTCACCCTTAACCTTCATGCGCCTAATGAACTCAACTCTCTCTGGCCTCTTAGGTAATTCGGTGTTTTGCTACTTGGACGACGTAATAGTCGCGTCAAAAGACCTTCCTGAGCACCTCGATACCTTATCAGACGTTCTGTCACGTTTCGCGAAAGCCGGTTTAACGCTAAAACTCAGTAAATGTCAGTTCCTCAAACGCGAAATCAAATTCTTAGGACATAAAGTCGACAAAGATGGTATCCACACCCTTGATGACAAAATTCATGCAATATCACAGTTTCCGACTCCTAATTCTGCTGACGACGTTCGTAGCTTCATTGGTCTCGCAGGATTTTATCGCCAATTCATCAAGGATTTCAGTAAAATCGCTCAACCTCTCACATCACTGTTTAAAAGAAACATAGAATTCGAATGGACAGACGAGCGCGAGAATGCATTCACTACCCTCAAACAAGCCTTATGCAACGCTCCCGTCCTCGCTTTTCCCGACTTCAACAAGGACTTCACCCTTTGCACTGACGCGTCAAACATAGGTATCGGCTCTGTCCTCATGCAACATGACGACAACGGTAAATCACGCGCCGTTGCTTTCGCCAGTCGTTTGCTCAATGCTGCTGAACGCAATTACAGCGTCACACACCGCGAAGCTCTCGCAGTGGTTTGGTCACTTCGTCATTTCAAAGACATAATACTCGGATATCGCATCCACGTTCTGACCGATCATTTCGCTGTCACAGAATTATTCAAAGGAACCAGCTTAACTGGAAAATTTGCCCGTTGGCAACTCACCGTTCAAGAATATAATCCTTCATTCGCGTACATCCCAGGTAAAGCTAATTCTGTCGCTGACGCTCTGTCCCGTCATGTCGCTCCTGTTGCGCTGCTCACAGCATCACAGTCACTTCCTACTATTGAAGAAGTCAGATCCTCTCAACGCTCTGACCATTTCTGCTCACGTCTCATTTACTACCTTGAATCAGGTGATGCCAGTAACCTTCCAAGCTTGCCATTCTCTCCAGACTCCCTTCTGCTTCGAGATGACGTCCTCTATAAATCTAGTACTGTCATATCTGAGGACGATGATTTACATCATGCCTCTCAGCTTGTCATTCCAGAAGCCCTAGTGCCAACTATCTTGTATCACATTCATGACTCACCTCTTGCTGGTCACCCAGGCAAAGATAGATCATTCAAACAAGCTCAAAGGTCGTATTTCTGGCCTTCCATGAGGAAAGACATCACTCGTCACTGCCTCTTATGCGCCTCTTGCGCTGAGCATCGCCCCTCTCTCCATCATGAATCTCCAAATCTCGCTTATCCTATACCTCATGCGCCATGGGACAGTCTGTCAGTCGACGTGTTGAAACTTCCTTTGACTGAAAACGGTTTCAACTACTTGCTCGTTTGCATTGATAGTTTTTCACGTTTCAGTATCTTGGTTCCTCTCAAGGACAAATCTGCACGATCAATTGCACGAGCAATAATAGACGAAGTTATCTGCAGATATGCGTCCCCTAAGGTGCTACTGTCGGATAATGGCACAGAATTCAACAATGCCATGCTGAAGGCTGTCTGCGAGTCATTTCATATCAAAAAGTGTAACATCATTCCATATTCTCCTCAGGCGAACGGAAAAGTTGAAAGAGCAAACCGTCGGATCCTCGACATATTACGTTTCATTGCCGGTTCAAGCTCCTCATGGGACGAACACATTCCATTTGTCGCGTGTTCTCTCAACACTGCGATTCATTCAGCTATCAACGAGTCACCGCATTTCATATTATATGGCTCGGACAAGAAACTTCCATATGAGTTCCTCTCTTCTGAGCCTCGTCCGCTCTACAACATTGACGATTATATAAGAAATCGCGTCTCAGCTTTTCAGCGAATTCATATTTCCGTCCGTGACAATCTTGCCGATTCTCAAGAATCTATGCTAAATAAACAGCACCAGCGTGCCAAAACGCACGAAATCGAAATCGGTGATATCGTGTTCACAAGGATCCAAGACCGCCACTCTAAGCTCGATCCACTATTCGACGGACCTCACCGTGTGTCCGATATCATGAATGGACATAAGGTAAAACTCCGCAACCTTAAGTCAGGCAGAGAGAGTTTAATACACAAAGACCACCTCAAAAGAGTCGATCGTGGTTTCGAAATCGAGTCTGTCTCTCCACTTCCAAGCCATGCGCCTGACAGCGTTGTAAGTCAGCCACCTTCACCCCCTCTTCCATTAGTTCCCAGATACAATCTGAGATCTCGCCTAGTCTAGTAGTCTTTCATTTCATGTGTCATTTTTTTTATATATATGTATGTATATATTTCCTGTGTCATTTCCTACATATATATATATATATGTATATAAATTCCTGTGTCATTTTTGTATATATATATATGTATGTTCCTGTGTCATTTTCTGTATATATATATATATTCTGTATATTCATATTCAATTCTATGTACTCGTATTCATGTGTTGTTTGTTGCATTGTATAATTTCCAAACAATTTCATTTTCAACATTCCCCCTCTGTCTTTTCTTAACATACGAGGACGTATGTTTCCAAGGGGAGAAGCATTGTATCATTCTATCTATAAATAGTAGTCATAATCCTCTGTATTAGAAGCCGCGAGAGAGAAAGTTGATACATCCCTGCACCTGGCCTAGTCTTAATCCCAGGAGATGGCGACCCTTCCAATTATCGGATTAACAGGTTCATGTTTTCTCAAAACTCCCTAGAGTCCTATATCACCTTTCCCGCAGGTGTTCACGAGCTGTGACCATCACTCCTTATCCGCTCTTGACTCCTAAGGAATCTCTCAAGTCGGGATGGAGTTCCTTATCCTTCATCCCTCGACCCAGCCAGGGTGCTATCAGATCAAAATCAGATCACCTTCAGACTCTGGCGAGATCAGTCATTCGGTCCTCTCAGTCACGACTTCAACTCAAACCTCTCTCGGCACATCATATCAATCAGTCTGTATCAACAAATAAGACATAAGAAAACTCAATCTTGTCTTACAATTCCTACCTTGTATTAGAGAAACAATCATCAAAGAAGACTCTAATATATATGGTTAAAAAAGTAATGTGATCATAAACAACTATTTCATATACTAAAACTAAAAAATATTACAAACAATAAAAATAATGTATAAATCTATAATTAAGGTGTTGGCACAATCCTTCTCTTCTTCCTTTCCATTGTTCAAATAAATAGTTTAGTACGGTATATGGAATTTCTATAATTTCACTATTTGTTTTGCTGTGTTTAAACAATATTGCATTTCTAGGCTAAGATCAATCAAGATAAAGCCCATACAAAGGCAGAGAAGGGTTATAAAAAGAGAAAATCCCATGGAGTCAAATCGTTCATGCTGTCTGTGGGACAGCTTGTCATGAAACGTCAGTCCATCAATATTACTCGCAAGGGTGGACAATGTGATCCACAATGGACAGGCCCATATAGGTGAGTGAAGCTTGTGGCTAATATATGAATGACACTTGAATATGTAATATTAGTTATACTACATTAGTAAAAATAAATAATTTCTGTTGATTACTTTTGAATATGGAACAGTAGTTATATTAATACGATTATATAATATTTGAATATATATGCCTTCACAGCTTACTAAGACATTGTTACTGATTCAACTATCATGGTACCCATATTGTTTGCATTCTGTTTCATCATAATGTTGTGACATGCATGTTCTTTCCTATGTAGGTTTTGTTTGTTTGTTCGACGGTAGAACTTTTCCAACTTTCTAGTAGTGTAGAGGGTAGAGCCTTGAGTCTCCACCAACTGTCTTTACAGGGAGATAGCAGGCTGCAGCGCTATGGCATTCTGTTGTGCTGTGGATATGGAGACACCTCACTTCTGGCTGCTGGGTTGTGGGGTCCCCCAGCACCATTGATGATTACCACCACAACCCTTCACAATTGTTTACATCATGTCCATACAAGAACAATAATTATCCATCTTGATTAAGATTAATTGCATAATTTCTTTGTCAGTAAAATAATATGGTATTGGTATCAGCATTTCATATAATCATACTTTTATCATTTTTCATGATTACCAATTCAATACATCAGGACACTTTTGATAATGGTACTCTGCATTATATAGTGATAGTAATACAACTTAAGGTAATGTATTCCTACATTTGCAGGATTTTGGAAATAACAAAAAATGACACAGTAAGGGTGGCTGGTGTCAGGATTGGACATAAAGATGTTCCCCAGGCCAAGATGGTCGCATACAATCAGCTGAAACCTGTAAAGCTTGTTTCACTTCACAGGCTTTCAGAAAAGCTTTCAGCAGACAGTGACACAGACACAGACCCTGAGCTACAATTAAATGAAGCGGCCTACGAGAAATAACATGGCAGTGCCAGTCTAATGGACAGGGAAGCAGACATATTTCTGATTGGAACCAAGGCCAAGGCTAGGAGAGAAGCCGTGTGTCTAAACCTTGTGCCAGCCATTCGTCAAGATCCACAAATAGAGGCAATGATTGAAATTGTAAAACAGAAAAAGTGGCTCACTGATGACCACATGAATCATTGTCAGGCCCTCCTCAAACATCAGTTTCCCGAGGTTGACAGTCACCAAAGCTGTGCAGTGTTTGAAGTGGTGGATCACAATCATGTTGGTACTCCCAGGGGGAAATTTGTTCAAATTTTTAATGTTAGTAGTAATCACTGGATTATAATAAGTAATATTCAAATTTTGCAAAAAGGTAAAGTAGAAATTTATGACTCAATGTTTAGAAAAGTAAATAAATCCCACCGCCAAAAATTCATTGAACAGCTTGGGTGGTTGTTACACACCTCAAGCAATGCCATAAACATGGAATGGCTTGATGTGCAACGTCAGAAGGGTGGCGACGCATGCGGTTTGCATGCCATCGCAAATGCATATGCACTCTGTGCATTGATGAAACCCGAGGAATGTGCATGGGACCAGGATGGTTTGTATGACTGGCTGGTTGGATGCCTCGAAGCTGGAAAAATGTCTCAGCCGCCTCTACAAATACCGCACAGGAGCAATAAGGGTGTTGTTCACACTGAGGTGGAAAAGGTGTACTGCAAGTGTCATCTGCCAAATAACCCGAGGCGTGCCATGATTGCCTGTGATAGGTGCAGTGAGTGGTACCACTTAAGCTGTGAGGGAGTGTCTGCACCAACAGCTGACATCCAGGTGTTCCACTGCACCAACTGCAGGTAACTTCTTTTCAACTCTAAAACATGTCACACAAAAAAAAAACGAAGTGCTTAGAGATACGGCAGTCATACCACATTGTTATCCGCTATTCCTACAGCCTGTGCCTTATTATTTACCTGGTAAAGCATCTTTCAAGTTATGTTAGGTTTGGTTAGGTACGGTTTGGTTGTTATATAAACTTTATACCCAAAAGTTAGGCACGTGCCGTATCTATAAGCGAGCACTATGAGGATACTGCATTCCTTAGGTTATGGTTAGATTAGGTTTCGTTAGGTACGGTATGGTTCGGTTAAATTCGGTTTTATAAACTTTTTATATTTTATTACCCAAAAGTTAGCCACGTGCCGTATCTTTAAGCGAGCACTTGCATGTACGGCTGCCGTACCTGTAAGCTGTGCCGAAAAAAAAGCATATCATGATCCATATTGAGTTAATCCTAAACCCAACCCCTCTGCTTTGTTTTTCTTACATTTGGTGTACAAGTCAGCATGGAAAAGGACAGAAATATCCATTGTATTGTCTTCATTTTGATTATGTAAGATGTAAATGTGGAATTAAGAGGCATAATCTGGAAGTATAGTGGAAATAAGTTACTTTAAAAACAACTCCAGTTTGAGTCTAATAACAGGTGAAAGCAAGGAGAAAGTGTGTAAGGTTTCATTGATCTAGTCCCAGGCATGTCTTCTACAAGGTTGTCAGGCTTATGTTCATTTGTAGAATTCCACACTTAAATGTATCTAAATATGATATTTATTCATTCACAGAAAGCAAGACAGCAGCTGAGTGGAGCAGATCCATCATATCAAGGTGGCTTATGTCTTTCAGCTGAAAATGGTGGGCATGTTGTACAGTTTATGTGGATACCATCTCATATTGGTATTTGTCTCAATGAAACTGGTGTCAAGCTTGCAAAGGAGGCATTCAATAAGAATTCCATTGATTCTGAGGCCACTATGAGTTTCAGAAGAGTCAAGGGTGTCTTGACGAGTAGGAGACAATGGGACTATGAAAATATTGTCAAAATCATAAATAGTGGAAGTGAAAGTATGAGACACTATGTGACAGTTTACAACAACACCAATGTATGCTGTGGTAGAACATCCACCAGAGTTGACACTGTTATTATGCAGCTAAGGTTAGGGTATAAGTAGTGTTGGCAGTATGTAAATGGTGAGGATGGAATACCCTGTAAGCTTTGGAATGAAGAAAATTTTTATACTTTGCAACATTATCTATGTTCTTGTACGTAAACTGAACACTTCAGGAACCCTAACATCAGTGATGTCACCATGCAAGCTTGTCACATGATAAATAACAATATCGTGCCCATCATCTTAAAAAAGTACAAATACTTGACCTCCAGAGTAAGATATATTGTGCAATATATATAGATATACATATATAACTTTATTTTTTCGATGATGGTACAAATGTTTTATTAATTGTTGAGTAAATATTTTTTTCATATTGAGTTGGGTGGGCAACTCAGCATGCTGACTGCCCCCTTTGATGCATTTTTTTTTACGTCAATAAACCATTTGAATTTGATTTTAACTTGATTTTCATTGCCATTGCCATTGCATGAGGAAGAAAGGGAGAAAAAAAAGTTGTACCATGGTAAGATATTACAACAGGAAGAATTGTAAAAAAATGAAAGGGAAGAATTGTACCAAGGTAACAGGAAGAACAGAGAACATCTGTATACTTGGGAAGGGAAGAAAAGTTATACCATGGTAAAATTTTACAACAGGAAGAATTGTAATGGAATGAAAGAGGAGAATTTCACCAAGGTAACAAGGAAGAACAGAGAACATCTTCTGTATACTTGGGAAGGGAAGAAAAGTTATATAAAGATAGGGAAATGTTACAAGAGGAAGAACTGGAGACTTTTCAGTGCCCTGGGGAGAGATTTGGAAAAGACAAGCACCTAAGGAAAATCCCACAATAGCACATAAGGTTCCTTGGGAAAGGAATGTGAGAAATAATTACAAATAGATAGTTCCCCGGCACCTTACACTGGTATCTTTGCAGTAAGGTGCCTCCTCAAAATAATAAAAATTTACCCATGTCAGTGTGATATGACTATACATATATATATATATATATATATATATATATATATATATATATATATATATATATATATATATATATATATATATACATATATATACTTTTGTCTAAGGAATCTGGCAAGGTTACACAAAAATATCAAAATCATCTCAGGAGGTGTCTTGATACTCATCTTTGGAAGGGATAAAAGTAGTAGGCAGGATATATAGATTCAGGTAAAGAGTTCCAGAGTTCACCAGTGAAAGGAATGAAAGAATGAAAATACTGGTTGATTCTAGGGAGCTGGACAAATTAGGGATGAGTATAAAGCACATCAAAATAAGAGATTTATTAAGTTTCGACTCACACATTGAAAATACTTTTTGCCATTACCAGGGTATAGATAAATTCTGTATAAGTATGTGTGAAATAATGGAAGGTTAGGTTAGGCTCGGTTAAGTAAAGTTATGTTATGTTAGATTAGAATACTTGTTACATGACGTGTAGTGTACATTTTACTGGTAGTTTTTAATTTGTTTTTACATCATAGTTACTGGGAATGTATTGTTTGTCTTCAACCAACCCTGAATGACAATTCCAATGGTGTTCTTCTAAGGAGGGGGTGGGTTTACTGGGGAAAGTTACCATAATTACTGGGAAAACAAAGCATTTCTGACGGAAATAAAGGTTAGATTGATTTCAAACACATAAAAAAGGCACCAGAAAAATGTAGTCTACATGTCCAAAGGAAGTCTAGGCTGAAACATTATCCCCCCAATTTCTATTTCCCTTTTCAGACTAACGATATTACATTTTCTATAACTACAAACTCGAATCACTGCAGCATAAAAACTGTTAAATGCCCATTCACTTCACTTGTGACAAAACAGATCAGGCCTAGAGATGAATTAATATTAATGGGTGGACCACTTATTACAGGTGGACTGCTGGTCACAGGGTTCCGTGTGTTTATCCATTATTTATCTCGCAAAACGTCTTTTAGGTTATGTTATGTTAGGTTGGTTAGGTTATGTTAAGTTATGGTTTGCTTAAGGTTGTTAGGTTAGGTTACGGTTATGTTATGGTTAGGTTGAGTTAGGTTAGGTTCGGTTATATAAGATTTTTACATTTTATTATCCAAAAGTTAGGGTTCTCAACCTTAAATTTTTTTTTTCTGGATTTGGGTTATAAAATTTTTAAATCTTATATAATTGAACCTAGCTGAACCGAACCTAACCATAACATAACCGTAACCTAACCTAACAACCTTAACCTAACCATAACTTAACATAACAACCTTAACCTAACCATACCTTAACATAACCTAACACAATTTCAAAGACGTTTTGCAAGGTAAATAATGGTGAAACCTTCACAGATGTGTTGAGTACACTATGTATAGTATGTAGGGAAGGAGAGAAAAAAGAAAAGACAGAAGGTCTTATTCTGCATTTTTACCATGTAACCTAACACTACCTAAAAAAAATTCACATTTTGTTCTGTAATTCAGCGGCATAACTACTTAAGGTGATCTAAACAAGTTTCTGAGGTTGAATTTGCAGTGCATTATAAAGGTAAGGAAATAATCGAGTGGTTAAGGAAACAAATATTTACCTTATCCCTGGTAAGGTTCAGCATGAAGTAATATAACACTCGGAACATTTCAACAACTTCCACAAAGCATAGGTGTTCTTACTAAAGGAAGGGGAATAATTTTTTGGGGTTAGTCATAAACTTTAGGTGGTGGTTAACACCACCACAACCCCAATCCCCATTTTAAATTTCCTTCCACCATCTCCAACACGTCCAAATGTCCCGGTTGGATATCTATCCCTGATGCTTTCTACATATTCAGTACAAGTGTGTGTATGTATGTATGTGTATGTGTGTATGTGTGTGTGTGTGTGTGTGTGTGTGTGTGTGTGTGTGTGTGTGTGTGTGTCAGGTACTCTTCTTCTTGGGAATTTGATGGGGCCGTGCAGGCTGTGGTGCCACAGCCTCAAGTGCCCCAAAAGTGCAGGTTACAGATGAGTAGGTGGATCAGATCCTGTTGAGTTGTGTCATGTACTCACCCTTGTTGTTGTTGTTTAGGGCCAGGACGATCCTTGGGGCGGTATGTGCCTTGGTGGAGTCCTGTGAGAGTATCACAGGCGGGAAAGCTGTCCTGTCTCCTTTATTAAGGCGCAGGCGAGGCGGATGATGGCTTGGTTCTTGGTATTGTTTAGGGCTGCGACGATTCAGTCGATCATATGAGCCCTGGTGAAGTCCTGTGAGGGTGTCACAGGCGTGGTAGGTGACCCGTCTTCTTCAAGAAGGCGCTGGTGAGACGGATGACAGCTGGTTGTCGTGAGGGGTAGACGCCTGCTGCTGCTAGCAGAGTGGGCAGGTCAAAGGTGGTGACATTTAGGGCCAGGAGTTGGGAGCGGAGTACAACACGGTGAGAGTGGTAACGCGGAAACTAGTAAGAAGTGTTCGATAGTCTCCTGAATGTTCCTGCAGCACGGGCAGTGTGGGTCAGGGGACAGATGCAGGCGGTGCAGGTAAGCCGTGAGTGTTGTGTGGTCGAGGCGGAGGTGAGTGAGGGCGACATCTAGGACGCGGGATTGTTTCCGTATCCACGACTGTGGAGAGAAGTCCCTGCGGTATTGGCCCATGGATGTGATGTGGAGGGCATCATGGAGTGGTTTATCCCAGACAGAATGGCAAACCCGAGAGATGAGACGCTTTGCCGTAGAGAGAGGAAGGGGGAGAGGTGTTATGTTTACCTCCGACAAGGCCATCTTGGCGGCGGTGTAGCAGTGTGAAGTGTCCACCCAGGGGCGAGTTCAGTGGGGTGGGGGGGGCAGATTTCGGCAACTGAACGCTGAAGGACAGCAATGCACGTCGATGTTTACCCCCCATGTTGTGATGATCAGCTGACTGATCCAAGATGGCGGCGCACCCTTTTCGTGGGGTGAAGGAACATAAGAACATAAGAAATGAGGAGACTGCAAGAGGCCAGTTAATGACCTACACGAGGCAGCTCCTTGCCCCCCACCCTTGGAATAATCCAATATTTAGCCATCCCACCTGTCATCCCTATCCATACTCTGATCCAACCGTCTTTTAAAGCTATCTATTGACTCAGCACTTACTACGTGTCTACCCAGCCTATTCCAATCGTTCACCACTCTGTTAGTGAACCAATATCTACCTATGTCTGTCCTGAATCTAAGTTTTTCTAGCTTGTACCCATTTCCACGTGTCCTATCCTGACTACTAAATTCTAAAACCTGATCAATGTTACCCTTATTAATTCCTTTTACCCATTTGAAAACTTCAATCAAATCCCCTCTTGCCCTCCTTCTCTCTAGGGAGTGGAGATTAAGACGTTTTAACCTATCTTTGTAGGGTAAATTTCTCAGCCCCTGAATCATCTTGGTCATTCTTCTCTGGACTGCCTCCAAGGAGCCTATATCTTTCCTATAATAAGGGGACCAAAACTGAGCTGCATAATCTAAGTGGGGTCTTACTAGCGCTAAATACAACCTCAGAATGACCTCAGAACTCCTATTTGTCACACAACTACTAATAAATCCCATTATCTTGTTGGCTCTATTTCTAGCTATAATACACTGTTCCTTGGGGCGCAGGTCACTGCTTATTTGAACTCCTAAGTCCCTCACACTATATGACTTTCCTAAGGTATTGTCATTTAATGTGTAGTCTACAGACCTATTACCTTTACCTACACTCATAATGCTACACTTGTTAACATTAAACTGCATCTGCCATTTCTCTGACCACTCGTACAGCCTATTTAAGTCATCCTGCAGCATCCTAGCATCATCTAAATTCTTTACCGGTCTTCCTATCTTTGTGTCATCGGCAAATTTACTGATATCACTGTTTATTCCTGTCTCTAAGTCATTTATATAGATTATGAATAATAATGGTCCTAGTACTGATCCTTGTGGTACCCCACTAGTGACATTACCCCATTCTGATTTCTTCCCATTAATCTGTACCCTCTGTTCCCTATTAGTAAGCCATCCCCTAATCCACTCTAGTAACTTCCCACCTATGCCATGAGCCTTGACTTTACTTAACAGTCTCCTATGGGGTACTCTGTCAAAGGCTTTACTGAAGTCCAAATAAACTATATCATACTCGTCCCCCTTATCTATGGTTTCAAATACTTTCCTATAGAAGGATAATAAATTTGTGAGGCAGGACTTCCCCTTGCTAAAACCATGTTGACTATGTCTAATTAGCTTGTGTTCATCTAAATGTTTTCTAATTGCCCTTGCTATGATAGCTTCTAACATCTTGCCTACCACTGATGTTAAACTAATTGGGCGGTAGTTACTACTTTCTGCCTTATCTCCTTTCTTGAATATAGGAACTACATTTGCCTGCCTCCATAGCCTAGGTCCTACTCCTGTGTCTAGGGATTTTCTAAAAATCATCGCAATGGGTTCAACGAGTTCTTCTCTACATTCCCTAAGAATCCTCGGAAAAATGTCGTCCAGCCCTGGAGATTTAGTCTTTTTAAGTCTATCTATTTCCTTGCTAACTACTTCCCTACTTATGACTATTTCGCTTAATTTATCAACCTCTTGTCCCCTAAAGATCTGTACTGGCTCCAGTTCCCTACCCGACTCTTCCTGAGAAAATACGGACAAGAAGTATTTATTTAATTCCTTACTAATTTCCTCACCATTTTCTATCAACCTGCCATCCATTCCTTTAAGAGGTCCTATTCTTTCCTTTGTTTTAGCCTTGTACAGCTGATAGAATCCCTTTGGATCCTTCTGGGCATCTCTAGCTATCCTAACCTCATAATTGAGGTTTTATGGGAGACAGGAGCTGTATGCCAGGGATGGTGTACACTTCAGTAGGAAGGGGGTGCAGGAGCTTAGTGAGTGTCTTGAGAGGGCAGTTAGGCAGTCCAGTCAGGGAAACTAAATATTAACAGAGGTAAGGGTAATAGTGACAAAGGACGGGGTAAAGAGAGGGAGGTGCATGAACTTAGTGTCTTTTATACAAACAGTAGAAGTATAATAAATAAGATAGACACACTTAGAGGTATTGCATGTGTAGAAGAGTTAGATATTATAGGTATTACAGAAACTTGGTTAAATATTGCAGGCAAACATTTCTTACCTGAAGTAGGAATAGATGGGTACACTTTTTTTCACAGGGATAGAGTAGGGAGGAGAGGGGGAGGTGTGGCACTGTACGTTAGAAACACATTAAATAGCTATGTCAATACCACAATAAAAACAGATAGGAATAGGGAATCATTATGGATTGACATTATTATAGGAGGGAAAAAGTTTGTTGTAGGGATTATATATAGACCTCCGGATTTAGACGAAGCAGCTAGTGCACCCCTGATGCAGGAGCTTGCAAGAGCATCTAAGTATAATAATGTGTGCATTATGGGGGACTTTAATTATAGGAGAATAGACTGGGATAGTATGACAGGAGACGGGTGCTCGGAGGAATTCTTAAATGTCGTCCAGGATGGTTTTTTCACACAACTTGTAAGGGAACCAACACGACAGGGAAATATTTTAGATCTGGTCTTCACGAATAATGAAACTTTGGTCAGTCAGGTTGAGATAGGAGCTAGATTTGATGTTAGTGACCACCACGAAATTAGATTCAAGATTAATGCAAAGAGGAAGATAGAACAAAACACTGCTTTAGTACCAGATTTTAGAAAAGCCAATTACCAGGGCCTCAGACACCACCTCCAGAGTATAGATTGGGAGGGAATAGGAGTAGGCAGAGAGGAGGATCAAAACATTGAGGTAGAATTACATTATAATAGCATAGTTAGGGAAATTCATACAGGGCAGGAACAGTATATACCTAAGAGGAGGATTAGGTCAAATAGAAATGATCCAAAATGGATGAATAGCAACATTAGAAGGGAAATTGGATTAAAAAGGGGACTCTATAGGAGAATTAAAAGGGGAGAAGTACAGGTAGTAGGGCAGTATAATGACCTAGCTAGGAAAGTTAAAAAGGATATTGGGACTGCAAAGAGGAATTATGAGGTTAGGATAGCTAGAGATGCCCAGAAGGATCCAAAGGGATTCTATCAGCTGTACAAGGATAAAACAAAGGAAAGAATAGGACCTCTTAAAGGAATGGATGGCAGGTTGATAGAAAATGGTGAGGAAATTAGTAAGGAATTAAATAAATACTTCTTGTCCGTATTTTCTCAGGAAGAGTTGGGTAGGGAACTGGAGCCAGTACAGATCTTTAGGGGACAAGAGGTTGATAAATTAAGCGAAATAGTCATAAGTAGGGAAGTAGTTAGCAAGGAAATAGATAGACTTAAAAAGACTAAATCTCCAGGGCCGGACGACATTTTTCCGAGGATTCTTAGGGAATGTAGAGAAGAACTCGTTGAACCCATTGCGATGATTTTTAGAAAATCCCTAGACACAGGAGTAGGACCTAGGCTATGGAGGCAGGCAAATGTAGTTCCTATATTCAAGAAAGGAGATAAGGCAGAAAGTAGTAACTACCGCCCAATTAGTTTAACATCAGTGGTAGGCAAGATGTTAGAAGCTATCATAGCAAGGGCAATTAAAAAACATTTAGATGAACACAAGCTAATTAGACATAGTCAACATGGTTTTAGCAAGGGGAAGTCCTGCCTCACAAATTTATTATCCTTCTATAGGAAAGTATTTGAAACCATAGATAAGGGGGACGAGTATGATATAGTTTATTTGGACTTCAGTAAAGCCTTTGACAGAGTACCCCATAGGAGACTGTTAAGTAAAGTCAAGGCTCATGGCATAGGTGGGAAGTTACTAGAGTGGATTAGGGGATGGCTTACTAGTAGGGAACAGAGGGTACAGATTAATGGGAAGAAATCAGAATGGGGTAATGTCACTAGTGGGGTACCACAAGGATCAGTACTAGGACCATTGTTATTCATAATCTATATAAATGACTTAGAGACAGGAATAAACAGTGATATCAGTAAATTTGCCGATGACACAAAGATAGGAAGACCGGTAAAGAATTTAGATGATGCTAGGATGCTGCAGGATGACTTAAATAGGCTGTACGAGTGGTCAGAGAAATGGCAGATGCAGTTTAATGTTAACAAGTGTAGCATTATGAGTGTAGGTAAAGGTAATAGGTCTGTAGACTACACATTAAATGACAATACCTTAGGAAAGTCATATAGTGTGAGGGACTTAGGAGTTCAAATAAGCAGTGACTTGCGCCCCAGGGAACAGTGTATTATAGCTAGAAATAGAGCCAGCAAGATAATGGGATTTATTAGTAGGTGTGTGACAAATAGGAGTTCTGAGGTCATTCTGAGGTTGTATTTAGCGCTAGTAAGACCCCACTTAGATTATGCAGCTCAGTTTTGGTCCCCTTATTATAGGAAAGATATAGGCTCCTTGGAGGCAGTCCAGAGAAGAATGACCAAGATGATTCAGGGGCTGAGAAATTTACCCTACAAAGATAGGTTAAAACGTCTTAATCTCCACTCCCTAGAGAGAAGGAGGGCAAGAGGGGATTTGATTGAGGTTTTCAAATGGGTAAAAGGAATTAATAAGGGTAACATTGATCAGGTTTTAGAATTTAGTAGTCAGGATAGGACACGTGGAAATGGGTACAAGCTAGAAAAACTTAGATTCAGGACAGACATAGGTAGATATTGGTTCACTAACAGAGTGGTGAACGATTGGAATAGGCTGGGTAGACACGTAGTAAGTGCTGAGTCAATAGATAGCTTTAAAAGACGGTTGGATCAGAGTATGGATAGGGATGACAGGTGGGATGGCTAAATATTGGATTATTCCAAGGGTGGGGGGCAAGGAGCTGCCTCGTGTAGGTCATTACCTGGCCTCTTGCAGTCTCCTCATTTCTTATGTTCTTATGTAATTCCTCTTTGCAGTCCTAATATCCTTTTTAACTTTCCTAGCTAGGTCATTATACTGCCCTACTACCTGTACTTCTCCCCTTTTAATTCTCCTATAGAGTCCCCTTTTTAATCCAATTTCCCTTCTAATGCTGCTATTCATCCATTTTGGATCATTTCTATTTGACCTAATCCTCCTCTTAGGTATATACTGTTCCTGCCCTGTATGAATTTCCCTAACTATGCTATTATAATGTAATTCTACCTCAATGTTTTGATCCTCCTCCCTGCCTACTCCTATTCCCTCCCAATCTATACTCTGGAGGTGGTGTCTGAGGCCCTGGTAATTGGCTTTTCTAAAATCTGGTACTAAAGCAGTGTTTTGTTCTATCTCCCTCTTTGCATTAATCTTGAATCTAATTTCGTGGTGGTCACTAACATCAAATCTAGCTCCTATCTCAACCTGACTGACCAAAGTTTCATTATTCGTGAAGACCAGATCTAAAATATTTCCCTGTCGCGTTGGTTCCCTTACAAGTTGTGTGAAAAAACCATCCTGGACGACATTTAAGAATTCCTCCGAGCACCCGTCTCCTGTCATACTATCCCAGTCTATTCTCCTATAATTGAAGTCCCCCATAATGCACACATTATTATACCTAGATGCTCTTGCAAGCTCCTGCATCAGGGGTGCACTAGCTGCTTCGTCTGAAATCCGGAGGTCTATATATAATCCCTACAACAAACTTTTTCCCTCCTATAATAATGTCAATCCAAACACTGGAACATTTTGACGCAGTGTGTACACTGACGCGTGTCATAAAGGAGATGGAGTACCCCACAGTCCAAGAAGAACTAAAAGATAGTTTACGGAAATTAAAAAACAAAAAGGCAGCGGGACCGGACAAAATAAGGGTGGAATTCTATAAAACCTTTCAAGACAGTGAGAAATTTATAAAACTTAACAGAAAGTTTTAGACAAATTGTTGAAAGAGGAAAGGTTCCTGAGTCATGGAAAGTCAAGGACAGTGATGATACCAAAGAAAAGTAAACCAAAAGTTTTTGAGTTGAGACCAATTGCAGTGACAAATGTGTCATACAAGCTATTCATGTCAGTCACAGTGAAAGAAAACATAGAAAAACACTAAATTAATAACAAATTAGTAAAGGAAAATCAGAGTGGATTTACAACAAAAGGAAGAGTAGAAAATAATTTAATGATATTAAAGTTCTGTATAGACAAAACATTTAAAGATAAGAAGATATTGTATGTGATGGCAGTGGATTCATCCTAACCCTTTAAAGTATCCTACTACCGTGGGTTGGGGAATCCTTTCAAGTAACATAAGAAATAGTATGGCTGGGGAACATCAGGGGGACGAGTATGATATAGTTTATTTGGACTTCAGTAAAGCCTTTGACAGAGTACCCCATAGGAGACTGTTAAGTAAAGTCAAGGCTCATGGCATAGGTGGGAAGTTACTAGAGTGGATTAGGGGATGGCTTACTAGTAGGGAACAGAGGGTACAGATTAATGGGAAGAAATCAGAATGGGGTAATGTCACTAGTGGGGTACCACAAGGATCAGTACTAGGACCATTGTTATTCATAATCTATATAAATGACTTAGAGACAGGAATAAACAGTGATATCAGTAAATTTGCCGATGACACAAAAATAGGAAGACCGGTAAAGAATTTAGATGATGCTAGGATGCTGCAGGATGACTTAAATAGGCTGTACGAGTGGTCAGAGAAATGGCAGATGCAGTTTAATGTTAACAAGTGTAGCATTATGAGTGTAGGTAAAGGTAATAGGTCTGTAGACTACACATTAAATGACAATACCTTAGGAAAGTCATATAGTGTGAGGGACTTAGGAGTTCAAATAAGCAGTGACTTGCGCCCCAGGGAACAGTGTATTATAGCTAGAAATAGAGCCAACAAGATAATGGGATTTATTAGTAGGTGTGTGACAAATAGGAGTTCTGAGGTCATTCTGAGGTTGTATTTAGCGCTAGTAAGACCCCACTTAGATTATGCAGCTCAGTTTTGGTCCCCTTATTATAGGAAAGATATAGGCTCCTTGGAGGCAGTCCAGAGAAGAATGACCAAGATGATTCAGGGGCTGAGAAATTTACCCTACAAAGATAGGTTAAAACGTCTTAATCTCCACTCCCTAGAGAGAAGGAGGGCAAGAGGGGATTTGATTGAGTTTTTCAAATGGGTAAAAGGAATTAATAAGGGTAACATTGATCAGGTTTTAGAATTTAGTAGTCAGGATAGAACACGTGGAAATGGGTACAAGCTAGAAAAACTTAGATTCAGGACAGACATAGGTAGATATTGGTTCACTAACAGAGTGGTGAACGATTGGAATAGGCTGGGTAGACACGTAGTAAGTGCTGAGTCAATAGATAGCTTTAAAAGACGGTTGGATCAGAGTATGGATAGGAATGACAGGTGGGATGGCTAAATATTGGATTATTCCAAGGGTGGGGGGCAAGGAGCTGCCTCGTGTAGGTCATTAACTGGCCTCTTGCAGTCTCCTCATTTCTTATGTTCTTATGTTCTTATCTATATCTATATATGTGCAACTTGCTATACAACATGCAATAGTATAACAAACATACCTTTTTACAAAATTCCTTCCCTTGATCCGAGATAAGGCGTTTTGGTGTTCCCAATCTGTGGGAAACAAACACATAATATGTGATACAGTATTATTATACATTCTTTTTCAAGGACTTCATATAAATATATTACAAGTTAAACACTGAAAACCCAAGTAAAGATTAAATAAATTAATATATGTATATGGACCATTGTGCTTCAGTATCATGAATTATTTCATTTATGAGTATTGTAATGATGGTATTATATATCTTAGAAATATGGATTGTTGCATTGGTATCAATGAAATTCTTCTTACATGCTTATATATTGTTTAATGCAACTGTTGACCCCTATGCCATCCTTTTTCGGGAGAGGAAACAACATCACATACTTGGTGAAGTAGTCAACAATTGTCAGGATGTACTGACTACCACTCTCGGTCATACCCAGAGGTTCTGCAACACAGTAATAATATCAATATATATTGACAGATAGCTAGATAGAAAAATAAATACTGTCACACATTTCTTCCACAAAATGAATATCACAATCTGAATGCATCACATATGGAATATATCAGGATAAGCAACCTAATTGTATAAAACCATTTTAATAAAATCAAATTCCACCCAATGTTACCTATACAGTATTTAGTGCATATAAGTATCTTGTATATTCATGCTTTAACTTATCATACTACATAAGTTAAATAAGAATTTAATCTTCAAGATACACATTTGTAGCATAGCAAATAGCTCTGAAACCATGACTTTTTAAAACAGATTTTCACATGCAAAGGACAACCTTATCAGATGCGAGGGTTGCAAGTGTTTAGTGATATACATAAAGCAAATAAAACCAAATAAACCAAACTCCTAATTACAGCGGAAAGTGACCATAAAGCAGCGACAGAATCATAATATGTGAAAAGGTACCATTTGAAGATATTGAGGTGCATCTGTTATTCCTTATAACCTAATAATAAGTAGAATGACAACTGGTAATGTTGAACACAGAACCATTAATAAGTAATTGAGAAAGTACCAACAGTAATACATGGTCATTGGGGTTACACACCAGCTTACAGAAAATACACAGCCAGAGTAAATTAATGCAAAAAAGTAAATTGTTTCTATATAATCACTAATGACCAGATAGAAAAAAAAACACTTTAATAAGGAGGAAGTAAGATGTTGGCAAATAAATTATGAACACATTATAAAACATGACAGAGTTCATCATGCACCATAGACTATCATGCCTAATAAACTATAGACTAATTGCCCTTTACAATACTGGATGAGATGCTGCCAAGAGGAGCTTGTCATGTTGCCCAACTGTCACTTTCTGCTTCATGGAGTGTTGGACCCTGTATTAGAAGGAAAATACACAGTGTGGAACTAGTCCAAATATATACTATTTATGTGTGTGTATATATATATATATATATATATATATATATATATATATATATATATATATATATATATATATATATATATACATACATACATATACGTATGTAATTATTAATTCTACTTGTTTTAGCCTTAATATATTGTTCAAGAAGGTCTGAAAATTGAAGTATAACATTAGATATTGAATTATGTGAGAATAACTGGAGCATACATGATCCACAATGCATAATTCGCCAATCAGTGCTGCTAATGATAATTACCATGTACTTCAGCAATCATCACTTTCACTATATTGATAGAAAATGGTAGAATCTTCTCAACACTTTGATAAATATTGCATTTAAGTTAAAATGAATGCACTTTGCACTGACTCAGCACAGTGCAGTACAGTGAGGATCAGTCCACTCTCGCCTAGATGCCTAGAGGCAGATAAGTGAGGAGCGCATGTGAATGCATGTATGCATGTGTAGATGTCCTGTCCTGGCTATCCACTTTAAAGGGGTTGCAGCCTGGTATATTGATAAATGAATGTTTTTAATCTGACACCATTATTCAATATCATTGTTGCAGAGCAGATTGATGTACAAAACACTTACCAATTAGATCCATTCCTACAACTTCCATGGATTGAGACACCTTTATTTGTTTTAGTGTAGGAGCTTGTGTCTTAACTTTCTCAAATGACTGGCATGTTGGGCACGTTGATACCTGGATAACAAGGAAACTAAATAAATACACATACAGTGTTATTAGTGCTGTTTTCATCCTGATCCCTCTAACAATTAAACCTGAGACTCAATCATTATCAAGATATATTGCTGATTACCAAAAAACAAGTGACAGTATCATCACATTTATTACTGATTATAAAGAGTAAGCTGACAACATTATTATTTATTATATCAATGGGCATTAGCATTACTAGCACCAAATTGGTAATGGTAATGGCATTTCAGTAATACCTTTTGTATCTGACACTGAAAGTTGAAGGTGAAACCTGCAAATTCTTAACATGTGGCATGAATTTTCACCTCTACTTTATCAGATTAAAAGTGATATGTCTATAAATTGAACTGCAAGACTTCTTGTTGCTTCAAAGTGTTGTTTACTTGCATAATTGAATGTCCTTTGTTTACTTACATATTCACTAATGTCTTTTGACATGCCAGTCCAATAGTATCTAGCACTAACTCTGTATTGTGTATTTACAATACCAGCATGACTGCCACTTGTAGTGTGGTAAAACTTGAGGATGTTTCTAACCTCACAGGGCGTTGTCACAACCTCTAGCCAGTTATCCCCTTTTTTTTCGATATAATTTGTTTTCTGTAACAGAAAATAACATGCATAAATGTAAAGCCATAATGAATATGAAGAATACAAAGAAAATATGTTTGGGAGGTTAAGCACACACACAAAAAAAAAACCCTACTTATATGCCAGCCCTTCAAAGTATCACACAGATGTCAGAATGGCCCTGTGTCCCGGGGTAACAGATTAATTTCCACCATAGGCTCAAAGGCCAATGCGACGGGAGATGAACGCCTGCATCTACGCACAGCTACAGCATGTGCTAACACCTTACCTTCAAAGTGTGACATTCAAAAGCAAAGTCCAAAATCATCTCAGGAGGTTTCTCGATACTCCTCTTTTGAAGGCAGACAAGTCGTAAGCAGGAGGAAATATAGATTCAGATAGAGAGTTTCAGAGTCGACCAGTGGAAGGCATGAACGAATAAGAATACTGGTTGATTCTTGTGTGAGGGGGTTGGACAGATTAGGGATGAGAACGAGTGGAAAATTTGGTGCAGCAGGACAGCTGGAAGAGGAGAGGCATGCAGTCAGCAAGTTCAGAAGAGCAGTCAGAATGGAAATAACGGTGAAAGACAGCTAGAAAACCAACATCACGGTGAAGAAAGATAGAATGAATACAGTCAGTTAGAGGAGGGGAATCGATTAGAAAAAAGGGTTTTGACTAAACCTTATAAAAGAGGGAGATAGTTATGTGTCATTGAAGAAGAGGGGATAGTAGTTTTGAAGGTTGTGAATGGAGTCGACTGGAATGAGGAAAAAGTTTGGGCGGAATGAGACCACTGTCCGTAAAATTTATAAGAGTTGTAAAAAAATAAATACAAAGTGCTTCGAGATACGGCAGTCGTACTGCATTGTTATTGGCTATTCCTACGGCCTGTGTCTTATTATTTAACTGGTAAAGCATCTTTCAAGCTATGTTAGGTTTGGTTAGGTTCGGTTATATAAGCTTTTTACCCAAAAGTTAGGCACGTTCCGTATCTATAAGCGAGCTCTATGAGGGTACATCATTTGTTAGATTATGGCTAGATTAGGTTAGGTTTGGTTAGGAATGGTTTGGTTTGGGCAGGTTCGATTATATAAGCTTTTTATATTATATTACCCAAAAGTTAGGCACGTGCCATATCTATAAGCGAGCATTTACAGGTACGGCTGCCGTACCTGTAAGCTGTGCCAATAAATAATGTAGTGGCTTAGTGCAAATAATTCCTTAAGTAGCGGTGATTTTGTGCAAATAACAGTATTCATAAAATAAAGTGTCATTTCACCAGCAATTTTTTTCACATTAAAATTAATAGATCAGGAGGGGTTTGGGGGTCTCGGAACCTAACCCTTATTTTCCCATAGAGTCTTCAACTCACCAAACACAGTTTTTGCCGAACAATGTTGGCTCAGGGTAAATCTGCATAACTACTGCGATATCAATATAAATATGAAGTGGTACATACTATACATAGGGTACTCAACACATCTGTGCAAAGTGTCTTAAGTTATGTTAGGTTATTTATGTTATGGTTAGATTAGGTTAGCTTAGGTACAGTTTGGTTCGGTTATATAAGCTTTTTATATTTTATTACCCAAAAGTTAAGTATTTTACCCTAGATTTTTTTCGAATTTGCTTATAATAACGAACACCGCCTGAAACCGTCACAGATATGTCGAGTACACTATGTATTTTTTTTTATTTTTTATATATATATATACATTAAAAGGGTCCTGGCTAAGGGAAAACAAAAATAAGTATAAAAAAAAAAAATCCCGCTTGTCACCAGATCCTGTAAAGAGGACAGTAGGAGAAATATAGACACGGGGGGAAGTCCAATTTAGTGTGAGAGGTGTCTTGACACTCCTCTTTTGAAAGAGTTTAAGTCATAGGCAGGTGGAAAAACAGACAAAGGAAGAGAGTTCCAGAGTTTACCAGTGTAAGGGATGAAAGAGTGAAGATACTGGTTAACTCTTGCATTAGGAAGATGGACAGAATAGGGATGAGAAGAAGTAGAAAGTCTTGTGCAGCGAGGCAGCGGGAGGGGGGGAGGCATGCAGTTAGCAGGTTCAGAAGAGCAGTCAGCATGAAAATAGCAGTAGAAGATAGATAAAGATGCAACATTGCGGCGGTGACTTAAAGAGTGAAGACAGTTAGTAAGAGGAGAGAGTTGATTAGGCGAAAAGCTTTAGACTCCACCCTGTTTAGTAAGACTGTATGAGTTGAGTACCCCCAGACATGTGAGCCATACTCCATACATGGGCGGATAAGACCCCTGTACAGAGCAAGCAGCTGAGAGGGAGAGAAAAAGGGACGCAGACGCCATAGGACACCTAACTTCTTGGAAGCTGATTTAGCAAGAGTAGAGATATGAAATTGCCAGTTTAGATTTTTAGTAAAGGATAGACCGAGTGTGTTTAATGTGGAGGAGAGGGGAAGTTGAGTGTCATTGAAGAAGAGGGTAGTTATCTGGAAGGTTATGTCGAGTAGATAGTTGTAGAAATTGAGTTTTTGAGACATTGAACAAAACCAGGTTTGCTCTGCCCCAATCAGAAATTAGTGAAAGATCAGAAGTTAAGCGTCCTATAGCATATATAGTATGTACTCCATATTTATATTGATATCGTCCGAGCAGTAGTTATGCAGATTTACCAATTACAAACCACAGGTGTTATTCTGGCTTAAGAGGCTCTTTTCAACAAACAAAATTTTAATGCACGAAAGAAATTTACATATTTAAGATACACTCTCCTTTTACCATATGAATTCTCTCAGGATTCTCTTTTCATTGATTGTCGTGTTGGTTGGGTATTCATTATTAAGCAAATAATATTGCAGAGGGGCTATTTCCTCTCTGAATTTTGCCAGCCTTTCATACAAATTTCCTGCCATTTTTAAGTCGAGGTGGTGACGTGCCAACAGGGTGGAAATAACTGAAAAGGAATGGTGTGTTGAGGTAGGACCTGTGATCATGGATTTGTTTATCAACAAACCTTTGTTTACAAACATTACTGCTGCGCATGCGCAGTTGGGGGGCGGACCTCTAAAACATAAACAGACCTCTGATCACGCGACACCGGGCATAGGGAAAGTGGAAATAGAGAGTAGGGAAGCTCTTAAGACATGGCGAGCGCCCCCGGATCCAAGGGGGAGGGCATGGAGTCTGAGGACTTCCCACCAATCACCTACGGCAAGCGAGCGACGACACCTTCTCCATGCAGAGAGACGCCTGGTAAAACACCACGAACCACCCAGGACCAACATCCATCCACAGACCACCTGGTGAAGGCGTCATTCATGCTTAGAGCCACCACTGGAGCCAAAGTCTTTGCCAACCCCAGCAGGGTTTCCCATGCCCTCCACCAGTCACCCCTCGGTAAGTACATCATCGAGGGAGAAACACGGTCACTGGGCAATGGGTCAGCCCTAATAGTTGCACTGTGGGAGCACAACATCCCCCAAATCCCAGACCTAGAGAAACCCCCCTTCTCACTAGGGGAATGGGAGATAACCTGCAGGAGGGCCGACCGTGATGGTGAAGATTACAAGTACGCCAGGGTGGGGTCCCTAGCGGAAGACGCCGACATAGAGGAGATCCGGGATGGTTTCAAGTCCTTCGGGACGGAAGAGGTAGTGGAAATCACTTGGATTCCACCACAGGGAAGTGGGATACGACTCAAGGTTAGGGGGCCCATACCTACCAAGGTAGCCATTAACCAAATTGTATATTAGGCACGGCCTTTCCTCCTCCCTATGCTACGCTGTCCTGGGTGCCTAAAGATAGGACACTCCATCAACACCTGCAGGTCACCAGGGCGTTGTTCACGGTGCAGCGGACCACATTCTTTCTACCTTGATGAAAACACCTGCACCAGGCCGTATCACTGTTTCCAGTGTGGGGGTCACATGGTTCTAGATCTATCCACTGCCCTCACAACCAGGACGCTCAGCAGCTGTACAGCACCCTAGCACGTGATGGGGTTACCCTTCACGAGATAAACAAACAACTCAGGGAACTACAGCTGCCCAAAAACCAGGCTTCTTGCAGGCCACCACCGCCACCACCCAAGCCAGCAACATCCACATCATCACCTGCTAGAACAGTCCAGCAAGGGATCTCGTTTGCCTCAATTACCACAGAGAACAGGTACAACACCTTAATGACTCTCCAGGAAGAGGAAGACTCTATACAAGACGCACCCATTGCCCCAACCTCTCCACCAGCACGCAAATTGAACCACCCAGGAAAGCCTCCTCGTAGGCAGTCGGGTTACCTGCCACCCCCGACAACCCCAACCCCTCCTGACCTGGACAAAGAGATACACCACTCTGTTACCATAGCAGAAGTACATCAGCAGCAGGACAACACAGCAAGACAAGGACGGGAAACACACCGCACCTCACGCCAAACAACCTCCTTACCACCACAACACACAACACCTTCAAGACTCACCCTACCCACCAGAAAACACCCCCTCCTCACCCCCCATAGAAAACTTTCTCTCCAGCCTTCTCAGCCTTCTATGGAAAGGCTACCACCTTTACCAGAAGGGTACTTCAGTACCTAACATTTTAACAGCATTGTGGCCCACTCTCTCCATTCTCATGTCAACCCTCTTTTCATAAAAGCACTCACCTTTCTACTCTGGAATGCCAGGTCTCTCCTCAGGAAATCCCAAGAACTCCAGTCTTACCTGCGGGACACAACTCCCTCAGTGGTCGGGCTGTGTGAGACTTGGCTCACCCCCACCCTCACACTCAACCTACCTGGATACTCCATCTACAGGCAGGACCGCCCCCAGGGATGCGGTGGGGGAGTTTTTCTCGCCCTTTGTGACGAGACAGTCCACTCGCGCCTCACACTTCCACCGTGGCAGGATGGACACCTGGAAATAGACACTGCCCGGGTAGGCTTACAAAGCGGCTGGCTCACAGTGGCAGTTTGCTACAACCCAGGTGGGAAAGCAACCTACCAGGAACTTGAGCACTATTTTTCCTCCCTTCCACCTCCAGTGCTCATCATGGGGGACTTTAATGCTCACCACCAAAGCTGGGACCCTAACCTACCCCCTCACCACAGAAACTCTCCTGGTACTAGTTTATTTCAAATCCTCCTGGACTCTCCCCATCTGTCCCTACTCAGCCCACCAGGACTATCCACCAGATTCCACCCCTACACTGGTGCATCCTAATTCTTGGACTTGTTTCTTGGTGACCCAAGATTCCACAACTCTACCTTCTCCACATGGGGAGTGACCACCTCCCTATTTTCGCCTCTCTCCCACAAGCTGCTCCCAGACCTCATCCCGGATGCCTGCCACGGTGGAAAATAAAATCCTCTGAGTGGTCAAGATACGACGCAGACCTCACAACTCCTCCCGACTACTCCACTCTTTCCCTGGAGGAGGCAGCCGAGTCATTCAGTCAGACTCTGGAGGAAGCGGGTAAGACTGCCTTCCGCCTTATCACCCGTCACACTCCCCACCGCCCAGGGAAGCCATGGTGGAATGAGGACTGTGCCCAGGCAGTACTGGCCCGCCGTAGAGCCTGGAACAGGTGGCGCAGGACTCCAACGACACAGGCAGGCAAAGAATACCGTCGACTGGATGCCATTTGTGCCAAGACCATCTTGCAAGCTAAGAGGAAAGCATGGTGTTCCCACTGCTCATCCCTTTCCTTTTCCTCCTCCACAAAAAGAACATGGAACTTCCTGCACTCCATGGAGGGCAAGAAGGCACGTCTCCCTATCCCCCTGCAAGGTCCTAACCAGACCCAAACAACCCTAGATGACCCTCAGAAGGCAGAAGTGCTGGCAGACTATTATAAGTTAAAAATAGGTCTTCCCCCCACCCTCTGCCCACCTGCAGACCTCAACCAAGTCATTAATAGTGCCATCGTCTCTCCTGGTGTTCCTGAACTTGCACAACCTTTCACCCCACAGAAACTGACCGAAGCCCTGCAGACGCTCAAAGCTAACAAAGCACCAGGACACGACCACATCCCTAATGAATTCCTCACACACCACCCCACAGCTACAAGAAAGCCTCCTATTGATGTACAACACCAGCTGGCTGACAGGGCAATACCCAGCCTGTTGGAAACCATCCACCCTCATTCCCATCCCCAAACCTGGTAAAGATCCCACACTCCTATCAGCATACCGACCAATCGCCCTCCTCTCCTGCATTGGGAAGCTAATGGAGAGACTAGTCACTACCAGACTTACCTGGTGGCTGGAGGAAAAACACCTGCTAATTTAGGAGCAGTGTGGCTTTCGCCCCCACAGAAGTACCCTTGACGTGCTGGGTCAAATGAAGTACCACATCTATGACACCTACCGCCAGAGACAGGTCACGACAACCCTCTTCGTAGACCTGGAAGGGGCATTTAACTCAGCACCACACACGGGGATCCTATATAAGCTGGCTAATATGGGCATCACAGGAACCACTCACACCTGGGTTCAACACTTCCTCACTGACCGTTCCTTCCAAGTTGCAGTAGGTGCCTCCATGTCTTCTTCACACCACATACAGAGAGGTGTACCACAAGGGTCAACACTCAGCCCACTCCTCTTCAACACACTCCTGTCTGACCTCCACATTCCACTCTACTCACACCTCCTCATCTATGCTGATGATATCACCGTCATCAGCAGGGCACCAACACTAACCTAGGCACAGACCCACCTGCAAGAAGCTGCAACAATGCTGGGGGATTGGGTGACCTCCTGGGGCCTCACACCTAGTGTAAGAAAAAGCACACTCATGTGCTTCACCCTGAAAACACTGCACACCCCACCTCAAGTAACAATGTGCAGCGAGACCGTCCCATACTCCACAACACATACCTTCCTGGGGCTGCGCATGGATGGTCCTCGTCTCTCCTGGGCCAACCATGTGGAATACCTCCGCACCCCCTGCAACAAAAGGCTTGACATAATGAAGAGGATCACAGGTATTCGCTGGGGTGCCAACCGTGATCTACTACTCCAGTACTACCTTGCCACCGTCAGACCCAAACTCATGTATGGTAGCAGCATATACGGGTCAGCGGCACCATCTACCCTCACTAAGCTGGATACCATACAAAATAATGCACTCAGGATTTCCATGGGGGCCATGAAATCCTCTCCAATCATCTCCCTCCATGCTGAGAGTGGCATTCTTCCCTTGGCCAAACACAGAAGAGAGATACTATGCCACCACTACCACCGCATCATGAGCCTGCCACTCTCCCATCCACTCAGCACTCTTTACACTAACTCTGGAGTGACACAGCACACACCATTATGGCATTCTGGAGCCAGACAACCCCTGCTGGTGAGAGCTCTGCAAGCTCATAACATCCTCAGCTTGACTCCACCACCTCCACAGCCCACCAGTCCACACTCTCCTTTACCGCCCTGGCTGGACATCTCCCACATGTTTGTCCTGCATATTCCTGGCCTTACTCCCAAGCAATATGCGAGTATCTTAGCAGCTCCCCTCTTCCAGCAGCTGGACAAGACACTGTACCACAACCATCTAAAAATATTTACTGATGGCTCCCTATCCCCAGCACCCCCTGCTACATCAGCAGCCATCTATGACCCTAGCGCCTCCATCTGCAGGACGTGGAGGCTTCCACCGGAGACAGACGTGATGACAGCGGAGCTTTACGCCCTCCACCACTACACACCTCTGCACCACCTACACTAAGGGCAAGGCTGTGGTGTACACAGACTCCCTCTCATCACTCCACCTCCTCCTCTCCCGCCATCCAGCCTCATCCACGACCCTCGTCCGCGCAACGCAACAGACCCTCCTCCACCTCAACACTGAGGGCTGGAACATCATCTTCCAGTGGGTACCTTCACACTCAGGTGTTAGAGGTAACGAGGTCGCTGACGCTGCCGCCAAGATGACCTTGTCGGAGGTAAACATAACACCTCTCCCCCTTCCTCTCTCCACGGCAAAGCGTCTCATCTCTCGGGTTTGCCGAACTGCCTGGGACAACACTCACCATGATGCCCTCCACATCACATCCGGTACCGGTGGTACAGTGGTCTAGCGCTCGGGTGACCAAGCCTAGGGATCCAGGTTCGAATCCCCGATATCACCGCCGAGTGGCCAAAGACTACCCAAATTGCTGCCATACTGTCCTCAGACGGGACTTACAACGTTATATGCATCTGAGGCTGTAGCAGCGATTAGCCTCGCACGTTCTCAACATATTCAAGAGAGAACGTAAACATTTGAGGCGTCACTATAAAAATCTGATAACCTACGTCAAATAACAGGCGAGGCAAGTCCATCTGTGCCTCCATAAGCCTACTGGCGCCAACGGTTAATGACATAGAAAGAAAAAAAAGCCGTGGATACGGAAACAATCCCGCGTCCTAGATGTCGCCCTCACCCGCCTCCGCCTTGGCCACACAACACTCACGGCTCACCTGCACCGCCTGCGTCTGTCCCTTGACCCACACTGCCCGTGGTGCAGGAACATTCAGGAGACTATCGAACACTTCTTACTACAGTGTCCGCGCTACCACTCTCACCGAGTTGTACTCCGCTCCCAACTCCTGGCCCTGAACGTCACCACCTTTGACCTGCCTACTCTGCTAGCAGCAGCAGGGGTCCACCCCTCACGACAACCAGCTGTAATCCGTCTCACCAGCGCCTTCTTGAAGAAGACAGGTCAGCTAACGCGCCTGTGACACCATCACAGGACTTCACCAGGGCTCATATGATCGACTGAATCGTCGCAGCCCTAAACAACACCAAGAAGAACCAAGAAGAATCTTAGATTTCCACTGTCGGAGACGTAAAAGCTAATTTTCTTATCTGTCAGAGACTGAGGTTCAGCCAGGAACAATGCACTAAGATCCTTTGAAGTTATAGAATAAGTAATTAAGACAGTGAAGTCAATACATTCGAATATATGATGAAGTAAGACGTTGTTTAATATCGCCGTCTCGGTAATAAGGAATTCGTCTTACAACAGAGGGTCAAGAAACGCCCTAAGACTCGACTATATATTAATAACACAATACCTACTGTACCTAACTGTCTATATACAGATAGAGGCGACAAAAAATAACAAACTTGATAGGAAAATACCTTAATTATATCTGACATATAAGTATTAACCTTGGGAGAAGACACTAATGTTATCTCCATATTATTCCTCAGCTACTTTCATTTTCAATTTTTACACAGTGCAGTCTCCCAAACATGTACATGTTTGGGAGACTGCACTGTGTAAAAATACATGTGTAAATACATGCATTCATTAATGTATATGGGTTTATGTCTTGAATGTTTGTTTATAATCTAAGATAATCTAATCTATTGTATTTAAAAGTCAATAAATTTTCTTGGTTTTCTATCATGTTTACCTTAAAAGACATTATTTTCTAAGTAAATTACAACAATAATTTGATATGAATACTCAGATGGTTTGGACACCTGAAAAGACTGGGTGAGTTGCCAAGAATGATGTACAATGCTGGGATCACCTTCTGGGTAACGTAATCCTTCAGTTCACACTTAGAAAACAAATATATGAAAACATAAAGCTCATTAAATGTATTTGAAACTGCTGGTAAATCTACATAACTACTGCTCAGATGATATCAATATAAATATGAAGTCCTACATACTATACATAGTGCACTTAACACATTTGTGAAGGTTTCAGGTGGTGCTCGTCATTATAATCAAATATAGGCCATAGGGTATCCGGTAAATTTTTAAAAATCAATTGCTCGACAGTAAATTGCTCGAAAAATAATATCTCGAACAATCAATTGCTCGAAAGGTAGATTGCTCGAAAAAAGTAGTTTAATGAATAATAAACCAAAAATAAAATAAAGAAATACAACTTTATTATTGTTAATTTGTAGCATTGGGTGCTTGTGAGTGTTTGTAGCTAGTTGGTCCACTGGAGAATGAGAAAACTCAGATCCAGTTAAGGTTATTTATTTTATCAAAAATACAGACTGTAAGTAACAATTGCTGAAGAGTTGTGGTATATGGTATTTTGAATATGCGCACTGTTTGATGACAGTGCGCACCAAGTTGATAGGTGTGCGCTGGTCAGCAGCGCAACAAAATATATAATAATATTATAAAAAGAAAAACATAAATAAAGATATATATAGAGTACAATGAATATTGAAAAATATAATAAAAAATAAAGTTATAATAGTATGTGGTGGAGCAACACATTCTCACCAGAGCTGCTAACCGCACGTTCTCTATGGTGTGTAGGGGAGACTGCTACAATACTCCCCCCCTAGTGACGAGGGATTAGGAAAGAGATCTTAGTGGTGCGGTGCTGCTGTCTTGTTTCCAATTTGATGGTAGACATAACAGGAGCCTGATCTGGGGCCAACAGATATGCCGGTTTGACTCGGTCGATGGCCACTGCGTCTTGAGCACCGTTCCTGTCAATGGTGACAGTCTTCCTGGTCCTTCTCAGGACGAGGTAGGGTCCCTGGTAGGGCTGTGTCAGAGGCCGGCGGACGGCATCCACGCGTATGAAGACGTGGGTGCAGGTGTCGAGGTCCTGGCTCACAAAGGTCTTCATCGGGGAAGAACGAGGCTGCACTGGCTGAAGGCTTCTCATGACACCTTTGAGGCGGGAGGCGAAGTCTTGGACGCTGCAGGGTGCAGGGTCGGGTGTTTTGACTAGAAGTTCGCCTGGGAGCCTAAGGTTGGTGCCGTAAACCAGCTCAGCCGAGGAGTGGTGTAGGTCTTCCTTCAGGGAGGACCTGATGCCGAGGAGAACAATGGGGAGAGCCAGGGACCAATTCTCTCGTTGGGTGGAGGCCATGAGGGAGGACTTCATTTGGCGATGGAACCGTTCGACCATGCCATTGGCCTGCGGGTGGTAGCTGGAAGTCCTGTAGCGGCGGATGCCGAGCAGGGTCATGACCTTGTTCCACACGTTGGCCTCGAACTGGCCGCCGCGGTCTGAAGTGAGGCTGAGAGGAACACCGAACCTGGAGACCCAAGTAGCGATGAAAGCGTGGGCGACGGTGTCCGTTGTGATGTCAGTGATGGGGGCGGCTTCGGCCCAACGTGTAAAACGATCCACACAGGTGAGAATGTAACGATGACCGGCAGAGGGTGGCAGGGGGCCGACCAGGTCAATGTGGATGTGGTCGAATCTCTCCGTTACGGGTGTGAAAGTGCCGGGCGGAGAGTGAGTATGCCGAGTCACCTTGGAGGCTTGACAGTTGGTGCAGGTACGAGTCCAGAGTCTGACATCCTTGTTGATACCCTCCCAGATGAAACGAGACGTCATCAAGTGCTGTGTAGCTCGGATGCCAGGGTGAGAGAGATCGTGAAACTGACGGAAGGCCTGGTAGCGATGTCGCTGTGGCAGGTAGGGACGGACAGCGTCTGTGGAGACGTCAGCGTAGAGAGCGATCTTGGTGCCTGGGAGCGTGAGTTTCTTTATCTTGAGCGCCGGGTTGTACAATAGCTTGTCCAGTTCGGCGTCGCCAGACTGGTCGGCAGCTATGGCGGCGTAATCAAGAGAAGAAGACGTCACAGCAGTAATGTTGCGGGAGAGGGCGTCTGCTGGAGCGTTGTCCGCGCCTTTGATGTACCTGATGTTGGTGGTGAATTGAGAAAGGTAGTCCATGTGGCGAAACTGCCGTGGAGTGTAGGAGTCCTTGTTTCTCAGGAAAGCAGTAGTAAGAGGCTTGTGATCAGTGTACACATGGAAGCGACGGCCTTCAACGAAGTAGCGGAAGCGCTTGACAGCCTTATAGATGGCAAGAAGTTCTCGGTCGTATGCGCTGTACTTGGTTTCGGCCGTGTTGAGCTTCTGTGAGAAGAAGGCAATCGGCTTCCAGGCACTGTCGACAAGTTGTTGGAGGATGGCACCAGTCCCAGTGTCGGAGGCGTCTGTCACTATGGAAATCTCCGCGTCAGGGGATGGGAAAGACAGCGTGACTGTGTCGCTGAGGGCCTTCTTAGCTGCGAGGAAGGCAGCGTCAGCGTCCGAAGTCCAAATGAGAGTGACAGACTGGCCACGCTTACAGGGCTTGACCATGGCGTAGAGTGGCTGAAGCAGGAGAGAGCAGTGTGGGATGAAGCGGTTGTAGTAGTTGATCATACCCAGGAATTCTTTGAATTTCCGCTGGGTGGACGGCTTCGGGAACTGCTGAATGGCTTCACACTTCGTGTAGAGTGGAGCGATGCCTGCTGGAGTTACAGTGTGGCCGAGGAAGGTGAGAGAAGTGACACCGAACTCAGACTTGTCCACATTGATCTGTACGCCATAGTCTTGTAAGCGGGTGAGGACTTGGTGAAGGTGTTGTCGGTGTGAGGCTTCATCTGGGCTCGCGATGAGTAGGTCGTCGATGTACGCGAAGCAGAAGGGCAGGCCTCGAAGAACCTCGTTGATGAAACGTTGGAAGGACTGGGCCGAATTCATGAGTCCAAAGGGCATCCTGACGTACTCAAACAGACCGAAGGGCGTGATGATGGCGGTCTTCGGGATGTCGTCAGGGTGTACTGGAATCTGATGAAAGGCCTTGACGAGGTCTATGCGTGAGAAGATGGTGGAGCCAGCGAGTTGGGACGAGAACTCCTGGATGTTTGGCACAGGGTATCTGTCCATCTGGGTGTGAGAGTTGAGGGAACGGTAGTCTCCACAGGGCCGTATGTCGCCGTTCTTCTTGGGGACGACGTGGAGGGTTGATGACCAGTTGCTGCTGCTGGGCCGCACAATACCTTGGCGCATTAGAGACTCGAACTCGGCCTTGGCTTGACGGTAGCGTTCTGGAGCCAAGCGACGGGCCTTGGCATGTACTGGTGGTCCTGTTGTCTCGATGTGATGCGTGACGTTGTGTTTGGCGGGCACGCTGGCTGAGTAAGGCTGAGTCAGCGAAGGGAAAGACTTAAGCAGGTCAGCGAACTGGTGGTCCTTTTGGATGACAGCGAGGTGCATGCTGTGACCTGGCGCTGATCGTGCTGTGGAGGAGATGGAGGTGAGTGGGTCAACCAATTTTTGACCTTTGACGTCCACCAAGAGGTTGAAGTGCCTCAAAAAGTCCGCTCCGAGAATTGCTTGTGAAACGTTCCCGACGTAGAAGGTCCATTCGAAGGAACGTCGGAGGTAGAGGTTCAGTTGCAAGGTGCGCCGTGTGAAGACAGGTATCTTGGTCCCGTTAGCGGCGAAGAGATGTAAGATTGGAGGTAGGGTTCGTAGATTGGCGGTCGCGGGGATTATACTGACATCGGCGCCGGTATCAATCAGGAACTTTATGTTGGAGCAACTGTCGTGAAGGTGGAGCAGCGCTGAGGGTTGGCGAGCAGCGCGCTGCACTGATACTCGCCCTTTTAGTTTGACGCCCTGTATGAACATGGGGCGGCACACTTCGAAGCTCTGTCGTCGAAGTTGTTGTGGTACCAGCAGAGTCCTGGGCTTCTCGAGCGGGGACGGTGCTGGCGGTGTTGAGGAGTGGGGGAGCGGGGGCGGCGCTGGCTGTGTTGAGGATTGGGGGAGCGGGACCGTTGGCGGTCGTGGAATTGCCTTTTGAGGGAGGTGACCTCAGTCGTGAGCTGGGATACCAGCTTGGTGAGCTGAGCGAGCTGAGTGTTGTCCTGGTTTGTGACTGAGGACACTGAAGAAGCCTGTGGTGTAGGGATGGTTGCCATAAGGTCGTCTGCTAACTTAGCGATGGCATCAGGGTCTAGGCTGTCCTTGACGCTGAAAAGAGCGAGCTGTGTAGCAGGAGGCAGACGTTGATAAAACAGCTGTTTGAACAACTCGGGGTCAAAAGCGCTGTATTTGTCTCCGAGTAGCTGCTTCATGCGAAGCAGTAGGTCTGTAGGCTTCTCATCACCCAACTCATCCTTGGAGAACAGCTCTTTGAGGCGGGTGGCAATAGAAGACTGAAGTTTTGAGAGTATAGCAGTCTTCAGGTCTTCATAGGGCGTGGTGGAGGTGGAAGCTTTTGAGATGACGTCAGAGACTTGTGGAAGGACGTCAGGAGGCAGGAGGCTAGCAGCATGGGTGAACTGGGTGAGGCTGTTGGAGATTTTGGATGTCTTAAATCCGCACTCCAAAATAGCGAACCACATAGACGGGTTCTGTGGGCAGAAGGGTGGCGATCTGAGTGCCACTGCTGCTGCAGTGTGGAGGTCGTCGTTGTCAGGCATGGTGAAGTCAAGTGGTGTTGAACTGAGTGGCAAAGGTGCTGGCGTGGCCAGGGGCCACGGTAGCTCAGGGAACGAACCACAGTTAACACTAGTGACACTGGTGTATAAACACGCCCCATGCAGGGCACCTTGGTGGACACTAAGGCACTGAGTGTCCGGGAAGGCACTGTAAGTAATTAATCCACGTTGGAGTAGAGTAATCCATCGGGCGATGAGCACTGAACACAAGTTGGAGCACTATGCACTGTAGGTAAGTAATCCATGGGAGAGTAGAATCCACAGGGTGATGAATAATCCACAGGGCGGTGAATAATCCACAGGGCGGTGAATAATCCACAGGGCGGTGAGTGGCGATGGTGAAGATCACTTTAACGCCGCGAGGCGGTAGGGCAGGGATTGCACTGAGGGCGCTGAGGGGGTAGAGGCCGCGCATGCGTGCGCATTAGGCCGCTGAAGACGCAGTGAAGGCGTCTGAGGGGGCACAGAAGGTGCCAGGGTGGGTGGGAGGTGGAACCTTACAAGTGACAACTACAGAAGTGTGTAGAATATTCCCGTCCGTCGGCTCATTCTCACGAACCCCATAATGGAGGTGAGACTTTTTGCCTTGGGAGTGTAAAAGCGAATGAATCTGTAAGACCCAGGCCTTCACACTAGGAACATGTGCTCTTTGTTCAGCACAGGCAGTATGTCACTGTTTGACCATAGCTCACTCTTGGGTCACCAATTGTAGCATTGGGTGCTTGTGAGTGTTTGTAGCTAGTTGGTCCACTGGAGAATGAGAAAACTCAGATCCAGTTAAGGTTATTTATTTTATCAAAAATACAGACTGTAAGTAACAATTGCTGAAGAGTTGTGGTATATGGTATTTTGAATATGCGCACTGTTTGATGACAGTGCGCACCAAGTTGATAGGTGTGCGCTGGTCAGCAGCGCAACAAAATATATAATAATATTATAAAAAGAAAAACATAAATAAAGATATATATAGAGTACAATGAATATTGAAAAATATAATAAAAAATAAAGTTATAATAGTATGTGGTGGAGCAACACATTCTCACCAGAGCTGCTAACCGCACGTTCTCTATGGTGTGTAGGGGAGACTGCTACAAATTGAACAGTTAAAATCAAGAACGGATACATTTCTATTTAGGTTAGGTTATTATTTAGAGCAATTTACTGTTGAGCAATTGATAGTTCGAGAAATTATTTCTCGAGCAATTGATATCGAGTAATTGACTTAGAGAAATTTACTTAGATTCAGGCTTTAATATGGCAATCCAGAAAAAAATCTAGAGTTAAATACCAAACTTTTGGGTAATAAAATATAAAAAGTTTATATAACCGAACCTAACCGAGCCAAACTGTACCTAACCAAACCTAATCTAACCATAACCTAATGTAACCTAACCATAACCAGTATTATTTTACATCTTCATCAGAATGCTCTAGAGAATTCAGGATTGTATTTTTGCATTACCTGTTGCATTTTGAAAAGGTTTTCTTGATTCAAATTCCGTCGCAAATTCTTAGTTTGTGAGATATTCAATGTTTTCTGTGAGACCTCTTCGAAAAGTAAAGTTTAGTTTGGTTTCAACAAGGTTCTGTTAATTGTCAATGTAGGTTAAGGTTTGATTAATTTAGGTTATGTTATGTTAGGTTCAGGTAAAGATTTGGAAGACGACCCAGTCTGTTTTTTGGTCAAAGCAATTTTTTTCTGATAGATTTTGATGTGTTTTAAATTAATCTGGTGTTTGTTTGTTATGCCAGGTAATTTTTTTTTCCCAAGGTAAAAATTGCCACAAAAAAGTCAGATTAATTAAAAACCATCAAAATCAATAGGAGAAAAATTGCTTTAAGTAAACTTAATTAAACCTAAGCATACCTAATTAAACCTAACCTAACTAAATCTACTCTTACATAACCAAACTATATAAAAATTCTTAAGATGACCCACTCGATATCTCGCTACCTTTGTAATGCACTGCAAATTCAACCTCAGATACATGTTCAGATAGGTTAGGTTAGGTTTAATTAGGTTTGCTTAGGCTTACTAAAAGAAATTTGTTCTCCTATTGATTTTGATGGTTTTGAATTAATCTGACTTTTTTGTGGCAATTTTTACCTTGAGAAAAAAAATGCATGGCATAACAAACAAACATAAGATTATTTCAAAACACATCAAAATTTATCAGAAAAAAAAGTCGTCTTCCGAATCTTTACCTAGGTTAATTTAGAAGCTATCAAATGTTCTCTATGACCAAAAATAGGGAGTTGGACGCGTTGCAGACAATTTATTTCGTAAACAGACGCCATTATGGTGAAGATGTAAAATTCTAGCCCATAACCTAACCTAACCTAACTTGAAACATGCTTTACCAGCTAAATAATGGTTAGCACCGCCTGAAACCTTTACAGATGTGTTAAGTACACTATGTATAGTATATACGACTTCATATTTATATCTATATCGTCGAAGCAGTAGTTATGCAGAAATACCAAACTACTTACTGACAATCATTGTATTTTGTCTTCCCCTAAGAACCCTGATTCCCACCGGTCCCCAGAATTGTTGGGTGTTTATGAGGATGTCTTATTAGATATGCATTTGCGACGAAAATGAATGTCAAAATCGTTCGAAATGGATCAATATTTATACGAAAAGTGTGTTATTTACATCCAAGTGCATTGGGAGGAACTAGAAATTTACCAGCCACACTATCATCTACGCAATATCATCACGCCCACAGGAGTTTACGACTTCTTTTATTTCCTCACATATTCTATCACATATCACATATTCCTCACATAGCCATCTAAATACTGCATTTACTGCGGCTATAGTTGCTCCAGACTCTATTATATGTTTATCAGCAAGTTTTTCCACGGCGATAAAGGTGCCCACGGAGGTGCGCCGCCATCTTGGATCAGTCAGCTGTTCATCTCAACACGACCACATCGACGTGCTTGCTGTCCTTTAGCGTTCAATGGCCGAAATCTGCAGACATATCGATGGTGGGCGGAGCCATAGATGCTCGGCTTGAGAAACGCGGTGTTGTGATTGGCTGAGCTCGGCTCATAATCCTTGGGGGAGTCGCTACCGAACGGAGGGCAGGATAGAATGGCCCCGTCGGAGGTGCGCATGCGCAAGATCACTTGCTCACAGCAGCGCTCTGCCACCTACCAGTATCTCGTCTCCCGACTCGTGTTCCCTTTAATCAGTAGTTATTGCGTTTATTTATTCAAATACAACATATATAGGCCGGTTTCAAGAACAGCTCGTCGTAGCCCGATGGGCCACTTCTGCATCGGAACCCCATGGTTCAGTTTCAAGAAGACATTTTTGGCCGTGGAGCGCCCGACGTGGGATGGTGTATCGGGAGAATTTCATGGTGCAGCTACCCCCGTGCGACGAGGCACTCCATGGCTTAATTTACGGACAAATAGAGCATCTTTGGGCATGAAATCGTAATAGGTACACTCTAAAACGTTTTTGCAGATTCATATCCTCAAATCTACTTGATTTTTTAACTCGTAAGCAAATAATTAATGATTTTCAGTATCTTAGTTGTGATCCCGTTACAAACGCATTGACACACTCCATGGTACACCCCACGGCTGCCTGCAGATAGATTTCCTGCTGGCATCTTATTTAACATTTCGGCGACGATTCAAGGCTCCTTGGAGAAAAAAGTAAGTTTTCAACTTTACCTAGCGATAGAAACTTGTGGTTAGAATTGATTTAGTGAGCCGTCGTGTAGAAATGGTGCATAGATTTAAAGTAGGGAGGTGTTTAAATACAGGCCGCTGAGGCCCGTCCTCTTACTGCATACATTATTATCGTTAAATTTCATTTGTAATGAGTCAAACGTATGTTTTTGGCCCAATCAAAATAAACAGTATGAGAAAAGGAAACCACAGTGCAAATATCAGTGCATATAGAAGCAGGGAAATGTTTAAAACTTTGTTAACTAATTGTAAGGAATAATGGTCCCAATGTTTTCATTGAATATCCCCCAAAACTATGGAAACTTGTTTGCTTTGAAACACCTTTCATAAAAGTAGACTAGGCTGAGTAAGTGAATGTTGTCTTTCTGTGTGAGGGGACTGACGGTTAATGAGGTTAGGTTAGGTTATTGAAGTTGGGTTAGGTTAAGTTTACAGAAAACAAACAATTGTTGCCAATCAAATGAAACAGTATGAGAAAAGGAAACCATAGTGAAAATATCAGTGCATATAGAAGCAGGGAAATGTTTAAAACTTTGTTAACTAATTGTAAAGAATAATGGTCCCAATGTTTTCATTGAATATCCCCCAAAACTATGGAAACCTGTTGTTTGCTTTGAAACATCTTTCATAAAAGTAGACTAGGCTGAGTAAGTGAATGTTGTCTTTCTGTGTGAGGTTAGGTTAGGTTATTGAAGTTAGGTTAGGTTAGGTAAACAGAAAACAAACAATTGTTGCCAATCAAATTAAACAATGTGGGAAAAGGAAACCATAGTGAAAATATCAGTGCATATATAAGCAGGGAAATATTTAAAACTTTGTTAACTAATTGTGAGGAATAATGGTCCCAATGTTTTCATTGAATATCCCCAAAAACTATGGAAACCTGTTGTTTCTTTAAAACACCTTTCATAAAAGTAAACTAGGTTGGGTAAGTGAAGGTTGTCTTTTTTGGTGTGTGAGGAGACTGACGGTTAATGAGGTTAGGTTACACAGGTACGGTAGCTGTACGAATAGAGGATGACTACGGGGTAGGGCTGCCGTATCTGTAAGCATTTCGTTAAAAATAACAGTTGTTGCCAGTCCATATAAAGAGAAGATACATTTTACATGTTCTGACTGAAGGCTATCACCAAAATAGAATAGATTAGTGTCATATACTCATCCATTGATAGGTCTATAGCACTTTATAGTCATACTGGGCATTTAAAACTTTTAGCCAACTTTGTACCCAAATAAAAATAAAAAATAAATATATATATATATATATATATATATATATATATATATATATATATATATATATATATATATATATATATATGTGTGTGTGTGTGTGTGTGTGTGTGCTGTACTTTGCATGACATGCTGTGCTTAAGGTAAGTGAATTCTGTCAATGTGCGCGGATTGTTTAGATCCGCGTACACTGACAGAATACAGAATACAATATACGGTCGCCAAGAACATTCGCCGATGTGATATAATTATCGCTATTGTCTTTATTTTATCGTATATAGCGAAAATGGCGAGCGCCAGCGCGAGCCCTGAACTCATGTTATTGTAGATATTGATTGCTCTAATAAAAATGTGTTTTCTGCAGCATGGACAACGTTGCAGTCATCGATCAAGTTCTCAACGTTATTCATGTGGGTGCAGTCCTTCAGCCTCAACATCCTAGATGCAGGCGACGTATCTTCCGGCAGAGAATAGATCCCTTTGATGAGTGCACCGATGAAGAGTTCATTGAGAGATTTCGCCTCTCGAAGGATTGTGTGACAAACCTTCTCAATGAACTACGTCGGCACCTTCCCACCTCAATAAACAGAAGGGGTAAGAGCATATATACCAATCCATATGTATATGTCATCCAAAATCTTTAAACCAGTTTATAAAAAGTATAAGCTATATCTTATTTGAATATGGCTGCTATCTCCTGATCAAAACTAGAATTTTCAATTTTAGACATAGATAGTAGCTTTGTCATATTAAAAACATCACTGATGGCTACAGATTGCAATGTGGCTCCTATGAGTTTCTCAGAGTATTTATCACACATTTTGTATTTTACCGTAGATATGAAGAGCCCGAACAGCAGGTATCAATAGCATTAGTATTCAAAATGGCAAGCAGTGATGTTGACTGACATAAACTCATATACTTTTTAGGTTCATTCCATATAAGGATGCAATGATTATAATTAGATTTGGTACACCAAAAATTTATGTAAATTTTTTTTCTGGCAGGTCTCCGTATCACTCCAAGACTGCAATTGTTAGCTGCTCTTCGTTACCTAGCAACAGGTAACATGCAGCTAACAATTGCAGACACAGCAGATATGTCCAAGGCCAGTGTGTGTCGGTGTGTGAGGAGGGTAACTTGTGCCATGACCAAAATAGCTTCAAGGCACATAAGGTTTCCTACCCCAGCAGAAGAGCATCTTGAGATGCAGGCCTTTTCAACTATAGCGCAGATACCCGGCTGCATTGGCTGTATTGATGGTACTCTGATACCCATCAGGAGCCCTGGCGCAGATGAAGCCGAGCTGTATCGTTGTCGCAAAGACTTCATTGCGCTTAACGTTATGGCCGTGTGTAATGCCTCCCTTGTTTTCACTACTCTTGTGGTGAACTGGGGAGGTAGTGCACATGACTAGAATTTTTAATTCATCTCGTCTCTGCCAGGCTCTCCAAGATGGACAGTACCGAGGCTTTCTGCTGGGAGATAGTGCCTATCCACTGCGAAGCTACCTCCTCACTCCTTATGGCAACCCAAATACCCCACACCAACATCCCTTCAATGTGGCACAAGTCACAACTCGAAATTGCATTGAGCGAGCCTTTGGAGTGCTGAAGAGGAGATTTGCTGTCCTCTCAAAGACTATTAGGACTGATGTAGGGACAGCAAATAATATCATTACATCAGCTGCTGTCCTCCATAACATTGCAATTCGAAATGAATTGCCTTTGGAGGAAAGCCCTGATAATGTGGAGGAGAACCACTACCAAGGCATTCCTGAGCCAGACTATCGGGACAATGTGGTGGGAGGACAAACCAGGAGGTCTGAAATTGCCAATAGATTATTTCCATAAGCACTTGGTGTCCTGTGGACCTTCATCACTGTCCTTGTCTGCCAGTGCACTCCTCATTGATGCACTGATCCAAGGGATGTATGATTTGCTAGAAGATGTTTTGTGTTGAAGGGAGAAGACTGTAGCAGAGTAAATCATAGTATTTGAGGTTGTCCATGCTACTGAAAATTGTATTTTCATAAGTTAAAATTTTTAGTACAATTGTATTCTATTTATAATCTGCAAGAAAAGAAGGTACTAGTCACACACAGGAAGTTTTACTTTAAAGTATGTATATTTCCTTAGAAAACATGTTTATTAAAAAAAAAAAATTAAATTCTTTGAAATAAAAAACAACAATTATTTCAACCAACAAATTAAGAAAAATAAAAGATAAGAATTTTCAATATGATTATCAATTGTCAGACCTCTGACACCTTCCAAAAACAGAAGTCACCAACTGTCTCATTGACACAACCAAGCTAAGAACCTCTCCATGGTGGGCTTCTTCATCAGCCTGCTGGACCTCATGGCTCTCCAGCTTCCTCTTTGCCAGCTCTATGTGAAGGCGTGACAGTTCATCAGCCTGCTGAACTTCATGGCTCTCCAGCTTCCTCTTTGCCAGCTCTATGTGAAGGCATGCCAGTTCATCAGCCTGCTGGACCTCATAGCTCTCCAACTTTCTCTTTGCCAGCTCTATGTGAAGGCGTGACAGTTCATCAGCCTGCTGAACCTCATAGCTCTCCAGCTTCCTCTTTTCCAGCTCTATGTGAAGGCGTGACAGTTCAAGATTACTTTCCTCCACAATCAGCTTGGTGTCTTCCAACTTCTTTCGTAAGAAGTGAAGTTCTTCATCTCTCTTTGAGATGGCATCAAGGCACCTCCCCACCTCACTGGATGGTGATCGGGATGCCTTTTTCCTCTTCAAGACATTGTGGAGGATTGTTAGAAGGGGAAATGGTTGAAGAATGAGAGGATAAGGTTGCAGAGATAGAAGAATTAGGAGAAACAGAGATGGAAGGATCATTAAATACTAGAGGTGGTGATGGAAGGGCGAAAGTTACAGAAGAAACAGGTGGCACAGCTGGAGACGAAGAAGAGACAGGGGATGAAGAGTGAGATGTGGAGGATGTAGGAGGCAGGAGAATGGAGCTGGCAGAGAAGGCAGCTGGAGCAAAGGAAGAGATGGAAAAGGAAGCTGGAGCACTGGAGGATGAGGCAACAGGAGTGTTGGTGTTGGCGGGATGGGAGGCCCTTAGAGAGGCAAACTCTGTAAAAGATGATAATTCCCATTACTAAGTCATCATTTCTTGCATGCAGGACAGTTATCATTGTGATCCACACAATCTCTTTTCTTCTCAAAATCCTTCCTGCTAACCACTCGCACCAGATCTTCACAATTATTTTGCCCATCTTGACATCTATTTGTTGATTTACTTGAATGACAATTCCATATTCTGTCTTCTGGTCCCCCATTGCCAAATCCTTGGCCATGAGGGAGCGCACTGTCTCCTGGTCTTGGCTGTACTTGGTGGTGATCCACCCCCGGTTCTCCTCACTCTCTTCCTGTATTCCCGGTCCAGTGCCTTGGTTTTAAGAGAAGATATCATTTAATATTATGGAAGAAGGGGATACTAAATCTTAGTGTAAATTAAAATTTTGGAAGTGTATAATTGAGTGGAAAGTGCATAAAGCTGAGTAAATATGTTTCCATAAAATTGTTGAAGTTTACATTTGTCATCAGAGTTAAAGAAAAGCATTCCAGTTAATTACAGATAAATTAGTGGCAACTAAGTTATGTTGAAATCTGTTAAAGGTTCTGTAGACTATTTTATGCTTAGTACAAGGATGAGACATTAATGCAATATGTAGGAAAGTGGGGAGGTGGTCAGATAATTGGTAATGGATGATTCCCGAGGTAGATTGTGGAGTGAAGTTTGTCCAAATGTGGTCGAGGGTTGAGGGAAATTATGATTATCAGGAAATCTAGTAGGAGTAGATATGTGCGGGAAGTAACTTAATGTTTGCATAGAATTTAAAAAGTGGTTAGTTGGTTGATGGGAAGAATGCTCAAGGAGATTAATGTTAAAATCCCAAAGTAGGACGGTGTTATTTTTTCTAAAAAGATCCTGAGATAGTATGTTATGTAATGTATGTGTGAACTCTACAGGAGTGGTAATAGAAAATTAGTAATATATTTCCTTCCCTAGCTTTTAAAGGAAAAATTTTTTTAAAGAATACCAGGGTATTATACCCTGGTATTCTTAAAAAAATCTTTCCCTTTAAAAGCTAGGGAAGGAAATATATCACTAATTTTCTATATAGCCTTCTAGGACGTACAGATGTGAGGTGGAATCCTTTAGCCACAGTCCTTACATAACTCTTTCACTTATCTACTATATATTATTCTAACCCCTTAACTCAGTTGTGTGTGTGTGTGTGTGTATTTACCTAGTTGTATTTACCTAGTTGTATTTTACAGGGTTCGAGCAGGGCTCATTATGTCCTGTCTCCATATCTATATTTATTCAATTTTTCCTTCAATGTATGCACACTGGGTGCTGTGACAACTTCTTCACTCAAACCATTCAAAATATCCACCGTTCTATGAGGAAAACTGTACTTCTTAACATCCCTCAAACACTGACTCTTCACAATCTTCTTTGAATGCCCTCTCGTTCTCCTGTCCACACCTCCAGTTACCGTCACCAAATTCTGTCTGTCAATCTTCTCTATGTGATTTACCATTTTGTACATCGTAATCAGATCTCCTCTTTCTCTTCTCTCCTCCAATGTTGGCAAACTCATTTCTCTCAATCTCTCTTCGTAGGTTAAATCTTTCAATTCCGGCACCATCTTTGTAGCTATTCTCTGAATTCTTTCTAACTTCCTTATGTTTTTCTTCATGTGTGGTGACCACACCACCGCTGCATATTCCATCTTGGGGCGTATCATGGTGGTTATAATTTTTTTCATCATACTTGTATCTAGATAATGAAACGCCACCCTAACATTTGTTAGCAACCCATACGTTGATCCAAATATCCCATTTATATGCCTTTCCGTGGACAGGGTGTCTTGGATAATCACTCCCAGATCCTTTTCCTCTTTACTTTTTGTTATCAAAATGTCCCCCAATTTGTAATCCCATGTGGGTCTTCTTTTACTCTTTCCCATCTCCATCACATGACACTTTTTAGCATTGAAATCCAATTTCCACCTCAGGCTCCATTCATGAATCTTATCCATATCTGCCTGCAACTCCTTACAGTCTTCTTTACTCTTTATTACCCTCATCAGCTTTGCATCGTCTGCAAACAGGTTTATATAGCTACTCAAGCCTTCCTGCATATCATTCACATATATCTGGAACATGATGGGTGCCAGCACTGATCCTTGTGGTACTCCGCTTGTTACTGCACTCCACTCTGAATTTGTGTCTCTAATCACAGTTCTCATTTCTCTGTCCTTTAAATAATCTGTCATCCAGTCCAGCACTACTCCCTTCACTCCTCCCATATGATTTATCTTCCACAACAGCCTTTTGTGTGGGACTCTGTCAAACGCTTTCCTGATGTCCAAGTACACTGCATCCACCCAGCTTTCCCTATCTTGCACTTCATCGATCACTCCCGTATAAAAACTCAGCAAGTTCGTCACACAAGATCTACCTTTTCTAAACCCGAATTGGCTCTCACTTATCACCCTATTTTCCTTCAAATAGCTTACCCATCTTTCCTTGATAACCATTTCACATAATTTGCCCACAACACTAGTCAACGACACAGGTCTATAATTGAGTGGCTCCGTCTTTTTCCCTCCTTTATAAATCGGCACAATATTTGCTCGTTTCCATTCTCTTGGCACTTTTCCTTCCTTCAGGGAGCTGCTAATCACATCCCAGATTGGTTCCACCAACTGCTCCCTACATTCTCTTAATGTCCAGCCCGATATCCCGTCCGGTCCCATTGCTTTTCTCTCATCCAACTTTTCCAATAGTTTTCCAATTTCCTGTCTTTCCACTCCTACCTCCCGCAGTCCCTTCTGTCTCTCTTCTACAATTGGTTCTGCAAATTCCTCTTCCACCTTAAACACAGATTTAAAACTCTCGTTCATAAGTTCACTCGTCTCTTTTGCTGTTTCATAAATCCGACCTTCTCTTTCCAGTTTGTCAATGGTCTCTTTGCCCTTCATCTTTCCATTGATGTATCTGTAAAACAACTTAGGTTCTTTCTCACATTTCTGTACTATATCCTTTTCAAAATTTCTCTCTTCCTCCCTCTTTATTCTGACATATTCGTTTCTTTCATTTCTGTACTGTTCTCTGTTTTCATCGTTTCGGTTCTTCATCCACTTCCATACTTTGTCCTTCTTTTTCTTAGCTTCCACACATCTTCCATTAAACCAACTATATTTACTTTTCCTCACCCTGTACACAGGTACATACTTTTGCACTCCCTCTTTATACTTCTCCAGAAATAATTCATACTTTTCCTGTACTGTCAAGTCTTTCATCACATTTTTCCAGTCTATATTCCCAAAAAACTTCCTTAACTCTTCAAAATTTGCTCTCGCATGATTCAACCTTCCATTTTTATGATCCTCCTTCCATTTCATCGCTTTCATGTCCTGCATTTTCATTTCCAGTACCACATGATCACTTCTTCCAATCGGACTTGTATATTCAATAATAGGTTTGACTTCAGGTCTCTTCGTAAATACCAGATCAAGCACTGATGGTTCTTCTTCTCCTCTATACCTTGTCGCTTCGTCCACCCATTGGTCCATCGTATTCACCAGTACCAGTTGCAACAGTTTCTCACTCCACACCCCTTCACCTCCTTTCACTTCCATTTCCTCCCAGTTTACCCCCTTGCAATTAAAGTCCCCCACTAATAGTACTTTTTTATTACTCCTTATCATATCGTCCAAGCACTGCCAAACTTCCTCTTGCATCCTTCTATGCTCCTCTTGCCTCCATGCATTCGTTTTAGGTGGTACATACACTAGTATGACTCTCCTCCTCTCCTCTTTACTATTTTTAATCACAACGCTTATCACCTCAGCCATATCCTTCCCATACTGCACATCCTCTACATATATGTCTTTTTTAACCATAACTAGCACTCCTCCACCTCCTTTGTCTTTTCTGTCCCTCCTCCAGATATTGTATCCCTCCTTCTTAAAGTTCAGTTGAACCTCGTGCTTAAGTTTGGTTTCTGCTGAACATACCACTTCAGGTCTGTTAACCTCTAGGTAATCTTTCAGTACCAACATTCCTGAGAGTAAACCATCAATGTTTGTATACATAACTTTCAACGCCCCATTTTCTACATTTACTTTTCCTCCTTCTACTACTGTTGTTCTCCCTCCTCTTGCACTCCCACCACTTCCCTCTCTCTCCCCCTCCTGTACCATTTCCGCAGTTTCATGTCCATCACCCTCCAGTAAAAATCCTCCTTCTCGTTCTCTGTCCTCTGGTCGTTTTTTTGCCTTGGCCTGTGTGTGTGTGTGTGTGTGTGTGTGTGTGTGTGTGTGTGTGTGTGTGTGTGTGTGTGTGTGTGTGTGTGTGTTTTGGTGTGCGTGCAGATTAGACTTACTTTCTCTTAATGTGCTCCCAGCTTCTCCTCAATTGCTTAACAGTTCGAGGAGACTGTCCCTGGTTATTTGCATTAAAAAGGGAGGTAATTTCCTCCCAAGCCCTTGTCCGCTTTCCTGGGAGGGAAGGGTCAGTTGACTTAGAAGTCAAGACATCTGCTCTTCCCTCAATGAGTTCAATTAACTGATGAACCTGGTCATCATTGATTGGTGCAGCCTGTAAAGTATGCTACAGTGAGTTTTGTGAACAGATGAATTATTTAGAACTAGCAAGGGTTACAAACATGTAATTATAGTGGATATGGCAAAAAAATTATAATATATGTATGTATATATATATATATATATATATATATATATATATATATATATATATATATATATATAAATCAATATTCATGCAATACAATATAACAAAGAGCTTTAAGAACAGGTACCCTTGTGAGTCCTACCAATAATTTCACCTTCTATATGAACCACTTCCCGTCACGCATTCATACCTACAGTGTAATACTAGAAGTTATCATCAATATTCTTTTGCAAATGTTTCATGTTAACGTGACTGTGCTGTTATGTGTATGGAAACAAGGGTACGGAGAAGGGTGAGGGCTGGATCTGTTAGGCGAGGGTATGCCCACTCATGTTACTGGGAATATAAGACCTTATTTTGGAATAACATAAGAACATAAGAACATAAGAAATGAGGAGACTGCAAGAGGCCAGTTAATGACCTACACGAGGCAGCTCCTTGCCCCCCACCCTTGGAATAATCCAATATTTAGCCATCCCACCTGTCATCCCTATCCATACTCTGATCCAACCGTCTTTTAAAGCTATCTATTGACTCAGCACTTACTACGTGTCTACCCAGCCTATTCCAATCGTTCACCACTCTGTTAGTGAACCAATATCTACCTATGTCTGTCCTGAATCTAAGTTTTTCTAGCTTGTACCCATTTCCACGTGTCCTATCCTGACTACTAAATTCTAAAACCTGATCAATGTTTCCCTTATTAATTCCTTTTACCCATTTGAAAACCTCAATCAAATCCCCTCTTGCTCTCCTTCTCTCTAGGGAGTGGAGATTAAGACGTTTTAACCTATCTTTGTAGGGTAAATTTCTCAGCCCCTGAATCATCTTGGTCATTCTTCTCTGGACTGCCTCCAAGGAGCCTATATCTTTCCTATAATAAGGGGACCAAAACTGAGCTGCATAATCTAAGTCGGGTCTTACTAGCGCTAAATACAACCTCAGAATGACCTCAGAACTCCTATTTGTCACACACCTACTAATAAATCCCATTATCTTGTTGGCTCTATTTCTAGCTATAATACACTGTTCCCTGGGGCGCAAGTCACTGCTTATTTGAACTCCTAAGTCCCTCACACTATATGACTTTCCTAAGGTATTGTCATTTAATGTGTAGTCTACAGGCCTATTACCTTTACCTACACTCATAATGCTACACTTGTTAATATTAAACTGCATCTGCCATTTCTCTGACCACTCGTACAGCCTATTTAAGTCATCCTGCAGCATCCTAGCATCATCTAAATTCTGTACCGGTCTTCCTATCTTTGTGTCATCGGCAAATTTACTGATATCACTGTTTATTCCTGTCTCTAAGTCATTTATATAGATTATGAATAACAATGGTCCTAGTACTGATCCCTGTGGTACCCCACTAGTGACATTAGCCCATTCTGATTTCTTCCCATTAATCTGTACCCTCTGTTCCCTACTAGTACCTTAATTTCTACAGTGACATCCTATATGATTGATAATAATAGTCTTGTATTATAATTAAATCGAGAAACATGCAAATCTTATCTTAGAAGTGGACATGTTGATGGAGTGCGAAACCTGGGAAACGTTTCTCGGAGCAATGTTTACGTTTTTCCCGCCAAGTCAAACATACCAATCACGCCGCCACACACTTGCTGGTGAATGTTGGTACGCTTGCCTTCGACGTCGTGCGCCACGGCCATCGTGTTGAGAAATTGTCCTTCTTGAAACCTACCACGTGGTATACCCGACGGTCGGGCGCCTCATGCTCCATCGCATCACGATGAAAAATGTTGTGTTCTTGAAACCGGCCGGCTGACCTGCATCTGCTGCTCACCTCGGAGTGGAGTGCTGCCCTGGACGCAGGGAAGGCCACTGCCGTCGTTGCCCTTGACATTGAGGGAGCTTTCGACAGGGTGTGGCACTCAGGTCTCCTTGCAAATCTCCGTGCAGCAGGTGTGGACGGGCCTCTCCTTCAGCTGATTGGTGACTATTTGAGGGAGAGGCAGCTCAAAGTGGTCGTCGACGGGCAGGAGTCGGAGGAGCAGCCTATAAGAGCAGTTGTCCCTCAAGGAAGCTGTCTCGGCCTCCTTCTCTGGAACTTATATATAAATGATCTCCTGAACTTGATCCCCAGTATGAAGGCTTATGCTGTTGACTTCACACTGGCACAGAGATACAGCCCGGGGGAGGGAACTGCCACGGCCACCCACATGAACGTCACGCTGAGTCGCATTGCGTCGTGGGGCAGCAAGTGGCAAGTAAAATTCGCCTCCAGCAAGACACAGCTGCTAATAGTCTCCAGGTCGAGCACAGCCCTGCGCCTCACCCTGGAGAGGGAGGCACTTCTGCCGCGGGACGAGGTGGAAGTACTGGGGGTCACTTATGACTCAGCGCTGACCTTCAGGCACCACATTGAACGTCTTGCCAGAGAGGCCTCGGGCAAGCTGGCATCACTCAGGAGGATCTCGTGGCTCCTTGATGGCAAAGGACTGGAGATCCTGTACAAGGCACAGGTTCGCTCTTCCCTGGAGTACTCGAGCCTTGTGTGGGATGGTGCTGCTAGCAGGCATCGCTCACTCCTCGACAGGGTGCAGGCTCGGGCGGTGAGGCTCATAAAAGACAGTGGTGCTGGTCATGAGCCAAAACTCCACTCCCTTCAGCATTGTAGAGATGTAGCGGGTCTCACTGTGATGTTTAAGGTCCACCAACATCGTACTCTACATCTCCAAGCTCTCCGACAGCCTCTCAGGCGTGCACAAGTAACCACCCGAGCTGTCGCTTCAGTGCCTGCAGAACTTTGCAGTCTCGTTGCCGTACTTGGCACCATCAACGTCAATTTGTGTACCACTATGTTGATTTGTGGAATAATCTACTTGCTACACATTTAGACTTTAGTACAATGAATGTGCAGCATTTCAAAGAATGTGTAAACGTCTGGTTGTCATGACCAGTAGGATAGCAATTGTTTTTTATTTTTAGTTATATGTATGTACTGGAGACACTAAAAATGTTACATTTAGCCTGTAAAGTGCTACATTTTTATGTAGAAACACTATGTAACACGCTCTTGAATTGTACATTGTAGTTCTTTATAAATAAAAAAAATAAAAAGAAAGAGAGAGAGAGAGAGAGAGAGAGAGAGAGAGAGAGAGAGAGAGAGAGAGAGAGAGAGAGAGAGAGAGAGAGAGAGAGAGAGAGAAAGAAAGAGAGATCACTAAGAAAGACTGAGTGTGATCATGTCAGTATGGGAACGAGGAAAACGTGATTCAAAACTGATTATTGATATATTCTATTTAAAATGATCGTCCTGCGTCCCCTCCTACTACTGGTGTAAGTTTCCGTCGCCTAGCTAGTGTGTGGTGCTTTGCGAAGCAGGTGTCAGTGTTCCGTTCAGGTGACTCGTGTCTCACTGTTCGTATCCCTCCCCACCACCAGGGAAGGTTTAGGTGGCGTGACACAGGCTAGCCATCGAGCCACCAGGACCTCTAGGGATTCCAGGCGAGAAGCTAAATATAGAGGGAAAGAGAGTGACAGCTAGGCGTCTCTTTGCAAAGTGTTATTTAAGCGTAATTTACATTCTTCACCCGCCCGCCGCACGTCACGACATGCCATCAACACTACACTCGTGGAACTATGAAACTCTTGAGTCTGTCCTCGTGTTCTTGGGTCATGCACGATCGTCAAGGCTTCTGTGCATGCCAGCCACTCATGCATAGCGGCAGGGGAGTTACAGACCAAAGGGGGTACACGTTAAGGTTCAAAACAGATTAAAACGGCACGTTGTGTAATCATAGTTAGCGGGAGGCAGCCAGTGACGTAATGCAACTACCGCAGGGTCAAATATTTTTCTTATCCTTCTTGTTCGTGTATTAATATGATTTATAACGCATCAATATTAATCTTGATTTTAGCCTTCATTGAATCTTGTAATATAGTGTTTGAAAGGGAGGTACTGCATGTTGGTATTGGAGTTGGGGTGAGCTTCTAGAATGGGGGGTAAGCTGACCCGGCCATTCTAGCGTTGGTGTCCATTGAAGAGTGATCAGTGAATATGTAGCAGTCTCCCCTACACACCATAGAGAACGAGCGGTTAGCAGCTCTGGTGAGAATGTGTTGCTCCACCACATACTATTATAACTTTATTTTTTATTATATTTTTCAATATTCATTATACTCTATATATATTTTTATTTATGTTTTTCTTTTTATTATATTATTATTTATTTAGTTGCGCTGCAAACTCAGCGCACACCCATCAACTTGGTGCGCACTGTCATCAAACAGTGCGCATATTCAAAATACCATATTCCACAACTCTTCAGCAAGTGTTACCTACAGTCTGTATTTTTGATAAAATAAATAACCTTAACTGGATCTGAGTTTTCTCATTCTCCAGTGGACCAACTAGCTACAAACACTCACAAGCTACCAATGTTACAATTGGTGACCCAAGAGTGAGCTATGGTCAAACAGTGACATACTGCCTGTGCTGAACAAAGAGCACATGTTCCTAGTGTGAAGGCCTGGGTCTTACAGATTCATTCGCTTTCACACTCCCAAGGCAAAAAGTCTCACCTCCATTATGGGGTTCGTGAGAATGAGCCGACGGACGCGAATACTCTACACACTTGTGTAGCTGTCACTTGTAAGGTTCCCCCTCCCACCCACCCTGGCACCTTCTGTGCCCCCTCAGACGCCTTCACTGCGTCTTCAGCGGCCTAATGCGCACGCATGCGCGGCCTCTACCCCCCTCAGACGCCCTCACTGCGTCATCGGCACGGCCTTATGCCCTGCCCCCTCAGACGTCTATTGCGTCTTCAGCGGCCTAATGCGCACGCATGCGCGGCCTCTACAACCCCCAGACGCCTTATTACGTCTTCAGCCGCCTCACGCACACTCTACACCCTCTGACGCCTTCTCGCGTCATCATGTTCAACCCCTACCCCCCGCCTCGCGGCGTTAAAGTGATCTTCACCATCGCCACTCACCGCCCTGTGGATTATTCATCACCCTGTGGATTACTCATCGCCCTGTGGATTACTCTACTCCCCCTTGGATAGTACAGTACGGTGCAGACAACGCTCCAGCAGACGCCCTCTTCCACTGCCGTGTCGTCTTCTTACACTCCCAGGCATCATGGTCGCTCTATGCTGATGGAACTACAGATGCAAATCATCGCTTTTCATCAGCTTCACGACCCCTCACCCTGGCATCTGAGCTTCACGGCACATCTGGGGGGACTTCACCTGGACCGACACCTGCACCGACTGTCAAGCCTCCATGGTGATTCGGCACTTGACCTCGTCGGCCCCTCTGCCACACTGCCGGTTATCGCTACATCCTCTCGGCAACCGCCGCTACAGGACTCCCAGCTACCACCCGCAGTCGAACGGTCAATCACCAGCCTCCGCCCAACGCGAGAACTCTTCCCAGGCGAACAAGCATCCACAGGATGACATCATTCCTCCCTTCCTCGTCACTAGGGGGGGAGTATTGTAGCAGTCTCCCCTACACACCATAGAGAACGAGCGGTTAGCAGCTCTGGTGAGAATGTGTTGCTCCACCACATACTATTATAACTTTATTTTTTATTATATTTTCAATATTCATTATACTCTATATATATTTTTATTTATGTTTTTCTTTTTATTATATTATTATTTATTTAGTTGCGCTGCAAACTCAGCGCACACCCATCAACTTGGTGCGCACTGTCATCAAACAGTGCGCATATTCAAAATACCATATTCCACAACTCTTCAGCAAGTGTTACCTACAGTCTGTATTTTTGATAAAATAAATAACCTTAACTGGATCTGAGTTTTCTCATTCTCCAGTGGACCAACTAGCTACAAACACTCACAAGCTACCAATGTTACAAATAGAGACGCGTCGTGATAATCCGTATTTATCCTGCAGTCCTGAGGGAACTTTGGTCATCGCATCATCATAGTAAGTCTTGATAAGTTTGTAATCAAGTTGAATGGGTCAAAAGTGTTTTTATGTGGGGAATGAAGTGAGTATTTTGTCTTTTAAATGTTAAAGCTTTCCTTGATACCTTGTTTCAGTGGGTCTGTGTGCAAGTTCACTCCTTCTAGCTGGTGTTAGTGGATTATTAGCGAACATTTTGTATATAGTTATTCATGAGGTGTGACATGTAGATAAGATAAAGCGTGGATAGCGAGGCGGGTTGGTGACTGGAAGAGCGGGAAGTGGAGACAGGTGGGGAGGTGGGGGGGGCAAGGGGGTTGTGGTGTCCAAATCTTGACTCGTTTATAACTAATAATGCATTTTCTATCTTAGTTCTTGTCTGTCTCTTGAGGTTTAATGTTTGATTCATCACCTTACTTATTACATTAATGAAAGAAAATATAGTTATCGTTTGGTTCATTGATTTACGTACATTTGCAGCTGAAAGTTATTGTCTGACGTGGGTTTGAGAGTTGCACGGGCCTGAGAAATTAGGCAATGAATAGCAAAATAACCTTTCTGTTGTCTTATATAGCGTTGTTTTTCACATTCTATCTATCTTACCTTCCAGTGTGTGTGTATGAATGAAACACAAAATTATAATTACCACATTTTCTCGTTGACGTAATTACTCCCAGGATGTTAAATTAGTGTACGCAGTGAGCAAACTATTTTACTGTTATCATAGTATGGTATTTCTAGTTTGTATAATATGTAAATAGTACTTGCAGTGTTAAAGTTTTATATTAGTGAAGCGAGAGAAAGGTAGCGTGTTCTCATCACGCAGCCATTCACCACAGCGCCATCTACCCACCCTTCCTTGCGTCATCACTTCTACCTCCACTACACACCATCACCACCACCACCACCACAATACCTTCACCATCCACCTGATACCTGCACCTTCTCATGCCACATACGTATTTAAACTTCATCCCTCCATCATTACCATCCTCCCCCCCCCGCAAACCCCCGCTTCCCTAACCTTCCTGACTTCCCACACGTGTTTCATCATGCCAGCTCCTCCCTCCTCACCTCCTTCGCTCCTCACCATCCTATGTATACCTCATCTACCTCTTAACCAGTTGTTTTTTGTTATGTTTGAAGTGAAATAATTATGTTTAATACTGGTTTCGATGAAGTTATTTAAGGAAAAGAAGCTAAAGCTAAAATTGTGTGAAAAGAATTAAATAGCCTAGTCACGCCAGCAGCTCGTGTAAACAAAATATTGGAATGCTTTGGTGTTGAAGGTGGGAGTCAGTTTGTTCTAATAGTGTGTGAACCCGTGAATTAATGAAAAATTAAAATAAATAAATAAAACAAAACAGATCTTAGCGGTGACAAATGATCTCATAAAACAGAAAAAAGAAGAAAAAATGAAGATCGTTGCAGTGACTTGCATTCCTAACATGAAAATAACACACTAGGATATGACAGACATTATTATACAGGCAATTAACTTTAAAACTCTGCGTTATTGTTGTGTAATCAGTCATACTTATTTGTATTGCTGACGTCACTGACACAATTACCTCTTACTTAACTTTATATAAGTTACTGTTAATGTGAGAGAAACTAAAACAGATGTGGTAGTTAGACATCAAAGTGCGTTACTGTTACAAGACCAGCGATCATTACGTTACAAGTTCACCCACACCTCAGTCTTACCTGCTTTCCCCCCACGCCCACACCTCAGTCTTACCTGCTTTGCCCCTACACCTACACCTCAGTCTTACCTGCCTTGCCCCCACACCTACACCTCAGTCTTACCTGCCTTGCCCCCACGCCTACACCTGTGCTGTACGTGTCACTTACACCTACACTCATCATCTTTACTCCTCCTCCATGTTCCTTCCTCTCTCTCTCTCTTTCTCTCTCTCTCTCTCTCTCTCTCTCTCTCTCTCTCTCTCTCTCTCTCTCTCTCTCTCTCTCTCTCTCTCACTCACACACACACACACACACACACACACACACACACACACACACACACACACCTTGTCAAGTGTATCCACTGACATTAATATAAATACAAAAAGTTTCCAGAGAGAAAGAGAGAGAGAGAGAGAGAGAGAGAGAGAGAGAGAGAGAGAGAGAGAGAAAGAGAGAGACAGAGATTGACCTTAATTTGTTTCAAAAATTTTTCTCACTTTAATTAATGTCGTTCATTTTCCTCCTGCTCCTCCTGCTCCTCTCCTCCTCCTCCTCCTCCTCCTCCTCCTCCTCCTCCTCCTCCTTTTTTTTCTTCTTTTATTTTCTCTTAGTGTAGGTTTGATAGTACACTCCACCTATTTTGAAAGCCTATGAGCAAAGGGAAATTATCTACATGTGGAAGCCTTTGAAGAAGATACAAGGGGGGGAGGGGAGGGAGGGAGGCGCATGGTAGGGAAGGCGGCCTGAGGGGGAAGATAAGAAAAGCGTCGGGACTCAGGAAGGGAATGAAAGGAAGGGAAGGAAGGAAGCGAGAGAAGTGAAGTGGAGATAACTAAAAGTGAGGTTAGGTAATGGTGAAGAAAGTTAAAGATTTGATGAAATTACTTACTTTCAAAACTTTCTTATCACACCCAACTCGCCTAACTCTCACTCACTTCATACCTTCCCTCAGCTTTCCCTCCACAGTATCGAGTCATTTCGCCCCGATTCCCGTTCGCCCAATATATGTCACTATAAAAAATCTAAAAACTTACGCCAAATAACAGGCAGAGGCAAGTCCATCTGTGCCTCCATAAAAGCCTACTAGCGCCAACGGTTTATGATATAGAAAAAAAAATGCTGCACCAGTCACTACACAATCAACACTCTGGGTCTATAAGCTTGAGAAGAATAACCTTTTTTCGTCCATCCTTCAATTGCTTGGGACAAATGCATGAATGTTACACCTCCTTTACACTTTCATTCCCATAACCATTCTTCCCGTTTTCGTCTATGTCATTAACCGTTGGCGCCAGTAGGCTTATGGAGGCACAGATGGACTTGCCTCGCCTGTTATTTGGCGTGGGTTTTCAGATTTTTTTTTATAGTGACGCCTCAAATGTGTACATTCTCTAAATTATGTTGAGAACGTACAAGGCTAATCGCTACTACAGCCTCAGATGCATATAACATTGTAAGTCCCGTCTGAGGACAGTATGGCAGCAATTTGGGCAGCAATTTGGGTAGTGTTTGACCACTCGGCGGCACAACATTACAGATTCAGGGCACAGAGTTCCCCACAAGAGGCTCACCCAGAACACACACAGCCTCCACAAGTCCACACACAGCAGCCTCCACACAGCCATGCTGGCCACCCACCCCCCTCGCGAAGGCGAAACCTAAGGAAGCAAGGGCGCCATTTCTCCGGCCACCCTCTCCACTTCCCTCCAAGGTACCACGCCCTTCACGCGTCCAGGAGTCAGGCAACAACCTCCACACAGCCAGTCAGCCACTCCCTTAGTGAGGACAGGCCTAAGGAAGCCAGGGATGCCATTTCTCCGGCCACCCTGTCCGCTTCCCTCCAAGGTCCTGCCCTCCACTCGCCCAGGAGCCTTCCACCGCTGTGTCCCTCTGTCTCTGTCTCTCTCACACTCCTCACTCTCTCACTCCCTCGCTCCTTCTCCTTCCAACAACCAGCCACGTCTCTCAAACACATCCCACCACGACTGCGTATCGCTGAAAACACAGATACGTAGGTCGCCTTATCTCTGACACATGTCAACTCTCACACGGACCCCTACATCCCCAGGGAGGCCTGAGTGACCCACCGCTCCCTGCCTCTACACAACTACACTTACAATAACTATTTACACAACACTATTTACATGCTAAATGCGTCGCCGCAACACTATCCCCCCCTTTACAACATAGGCGACCCGCCTATAACTCCACCACCACAACCACAGAACAAAAAAACATAACACATAAAATGAAATAAAAATACAATCTTCCTCGCCACACTGCTACACCATCAGTCAGGCGGTGGCGCCGTCCTCTTCGCCCGTCTTCCTCTTGAGCTGCC
>JAPQNM010000039.1:7361470-7371470 GCA_029783475.1 Metacarcinus magister
ATTTCAAATAAAAAATAATTTATTTCAACTAAAAATAAATTAATTTCAAATAAAAATAAATGAATTTCAAATGAAAAATAAATTAATTTAAAATAAAAATAATTGAATTTCAAATAAAAATAAATTAATTTCAAATTAAAATAAATTAATTTAAAATTAAATAAATTAATTTCAAATAAAAATAAATGAATTTCAAATCAAAATATTTGAATTTTAAATTAAAATAAATTAATTTCAAATAAAAATAAATTAATTTCAAATTAAAATAAATTGATTTCAATAAAAAATGAATAAATTTCTAATGAAAATAAATGAATTTCAAATAAAAATAAATTAATTTCAAACTAAAATAAATTAATTTCAAATAAAAATAAATCAATTTCAAATAAAAAAAAATTTATTTCGTGTAAAAATTAATGAATTTTAACTAAAAAATAAATAAATTTCAACTAAAAATAAATTAATTTCAAATTAAAATAATGAAATTTTAAATTAAAATAAATTAATTTCAACTAAAAATAAATTAATATCAACTAAAAATAAATGAATTTCAACTAAAAATAAATGAATTTCAAATAAAAATAAATGAATTTCAAATTAAAGTCAATGAATTTCAAATAAAAATGAATTAATTTAAAATTAAAATAAATGAATTTCAAATAAAAATAAATGAATTTCAACTAAAAATAAATAAATTTTAAATTAAAATAAATTAATTTAAGATAAAAATAAATGAATTCCAACTAAAAATAAATAATTTCAAATTATAGTAAATGAATTTCAAATAAAAATAAATTAATTTCAAATCATAATATATTAATTTCAAATAAAAATAAATGAATTTCAAATGAAAATAAATGAATTTCAAATAAAAATAAATGAATTTCAAATTAAAATAAATTAATTTCAAATAAAAATAAATGATTTTCAAATAAAAATAAATGAGTTTCAAATATAAATAAATTAATTTCAAATAATAATAAATGAATTTCAAATTAAAATAACCGAATTTTAAATTAAAATCAATTAATTTCAAATTAAAATAAATTAATTTCAAATAAAAATAAATTAATTTCAAATAAAAATAAATGAATTTCAACTAAAAATAAATTAATTTCAACTAAAAATAAATGAATTTCAAATAAAAATAAATCCATTCAAATAAAAATAAACGAATTTTAAATAAAAATAAGTTAATTTCGAATTATAATAAATGAATTTCAACTAAAAATATATAAATTTCAAATTAACATAGATTAATTTCAAATTAAATTAAATGAGTTTCATATTAAAAAAACAACATCATTGATTAATTACTAATATGTGGAGATGATTTATTAGTTATAGCCTGTTATAGATATAAATATATTGAAAACATATATATATATATATATATATATATATATATATATATATATATATATATATATATGTATGTATGTATGTATGTATGTATGTATATATATATATATATATATATATATATATATATATATATATATATATATATATATATTAAGTGTGAATAATTACCCACTAATAACACTCCCCATACACTCTCACACTGGTCCAACACTTACAACATCATTTCATCCCGAGAATATAACTAGACAATTAACCAAGTGCATGGACCACTGAACAAGAGGTTTTTATTTGTTTAAATTCAAGTTATGTCTTTATTATAGTAAATCATTATAACAGAACACAGTGAAACTCACGTGTTAGGCGGCAAAAGAGCGCGTGACACCTCACACGCCCACGATATGTTGTCATCTCCTATGTTGGACAAGGTGAGTGTAGGACGATCCTTGAGCTGCGGCAGCTTAGGGAGGAGATGTGGGCTCACGGCTGGAGTAATGTGTATCACTGCAAACAAAGGGAGTGATAGAAGGTTATGGGAAAGTAGTAATAGGTTCGGAAAAGACAATGAGGTGAAACGGGGTGGAGGGAGGTTGTGATGAAGTTACACAAGGGATGGTAGTAAGTTGAAAATACGTACCATGTGGTGTGTAGCGACCTGAAACCAAAACAATTAACTACACCTTGTCTGAAACATTTTTTTTTTGCAGTAACATGACAAATGAAAGCAACTCACCAATGATTTCCAGACAAGGAAATGTTTGGGAGAGTTTGGGAAGAGTCTCAAACCAGTCCCGGGCATCGTGATCATCAGCTATAACCATGTGGAGCACTTCTAAGGAAGTGGACAACATGTTAATTGCCTCCACATTGAAATGACCCTTTATTAACACTATATGGCTCCTCAGGTCATCGGAGACTGTATCGGCAGTGGACCTGAAAATGTCAAGATATGTTACTCGTACCTTAGGGTTCTTGATCTGTAATCTATTATAGTAATGATATAATCTAATATATATATATATATATATATATATATATATATATATATATATATATATATATATATATATATATATAGATTGGCTGCAGGGATTAAGAGAAGGCACCAACAAAGACATTACAAACTTTGTTAATCTGTCATGATAATAAGCTGGCCATCTTGTAACTGTTGCACTACATCTCAAATTAGAACAAAAAAACTGAACATCAAATAAAAAGAAATAAACATCAAATTAAAAAAAAACTAAACATCAAATTAAAAAACTGAACATCAAACTAAAAAAGACAAAACATCAAATTAAAAAAAACTGAACATCAAATTAAAAAAAACTGAATATCAAATAAAAAAAAACAACTAAACATCAAATTGAAAAAAAATAAACATCAAAAAAAAACTGAACATCATATTAAAAAGAAATAAACATCAAATAAAAAAAAACTAAACATCATATTAAAAAAAATAATCAAATTAAAAAAAAAAATCATCATATAAAAAAAAAAATGGATATCAAATTAAAAAACAAACAAACATCAAATTAAAAAAAAATGAACATCATATTAAAAAAAACTAAACATCAAATTAAAAAAAACAAAACATCAATCATATTAAAAAAAACCCCATCAAATTAAAAAAAAAATCAAATTAAAAAAAACTAAACATCATATTAAAAAAACAACGTCAAATTAAAAGAAACTGAACATCAAATTAAAAAAAAATTAACATCAAATTATAAAAAGCTGAACATCAAATTTAAAAAACTGAACATCTAATTTAAAAAAAAAGCTGAATATCAAATAAAATAAAAACTGAACATCTAATTAAAAAAAAATGAACATCAAATAAAAAAAAAATAAACATCAAATAAAAAAAACATCTGATTAAAAAAAACTAAACATCATATTAAAAAAAACAACGTCAAATTAAAAGAAACTGAACATCAAATTAAAAAAAAATGAACATCAAATTAAAAAAAGCTGAATATCAAATTTAAAAAACTGAACATCTAATTTAAAAAAAAAAGCTGAATATCAAATAAAATAAAAATTGAACATCTAATTAAAAAAAAATGAACATCAAATTAAAAAAAAATTAACATCAAATAAAAAAAAACTAAACATCCAATTAAAAAAAACTGATTCATCAAATTAAGAAATTTATTGTTCAGTTTTTTTTTTATAATTTAATGTTATTTTAAAATTTTTTATTTGAGGCTCATTTAAAAAAAAAAATAATGTTGTTTTTTAAATTTAATGTTAATTTTTAAAAATTTAATGTTCAGTTTTTTAAATTTAATGTTGTTTTTTTTTAGTTTGGTGTTAATTTTTTTTTTAATTTGATGATTTATTTTTTAATTTAATGTTTATTTTATTCAATATGATGTTCAGTTTTTTTTTTTATTTTGTGTTCAGTTTTAAAAATTTAATTTACCTATTTGATGTTAATTTTTTTAATTTTAATGTTCAGTTTAAAAAAAATTTGGTGTTCAGTTTTTTTTTTATTTGATGTTTAGTTATGTTAATTTAGTATTTTTTTTTTTATTTGAGGTTCAGTTTTTTAATTTGAGTAATTTTTTTGATATGAGTTAGTTTTTTTTTTAAATTTGAGTTAGATTTTTTTTTTAAATTTGAGTTGCATTTTTTTTTATTTGAGTTATTTTTTTTTAATATGAGTTAGTTTTTTTAGATTTAAGTTATTTTTTTTTATTTGAGTTAGTTTTTTTTTTTTAATTTGATTTAAATTAGTTTTTTTAAAAAATTTGAGTTGCAGTTTTTTTATTAATTTTTGTTATTTTTTTTTTTAATTGAGGTTCATTTTTTTTTTATTTGAGGTTCAGTTTTTTTTATTTGAGTTTTTTTTTTTATTTGAGAATTAGTTTTTTATTATTTGAGTAACAGTTTTTTTTTTTATAATGAGTTAGTTTTTTTTAATAAGTTAGTTTTTTTTTAAAATTTGAGTTGCATTTTTTTTTTATTTGAGTTATTTATTTTAATGAGTTAGTTTTTTTTAGATCTAAGTTAGTTTTTTTTTTAATTTGAGTTGCAGTTTTTTTTTAATTTGAGTTAGTTTTTTTAAGTTGAGGTTCAGTTTTTTATTTGAGGTTGTTTTTTTTTTATTTGAGGTTTTTTTTATATTTGAGTTAGTTTTTTTTTAATATGAGTTTGTTTTTTTTATTTGAGACCCAGTTTTTTTTTTATTTTTTGAGTTATTTTTTTTTATTTGAGTTAGTTTTTTTTTAATTTGATTTAAATTATTTTTTTTTTTAAATTTGAATTGCAGTTTTTTTTTAATTTGAGTTAGTTTTTTTTTAATTGAGGTTAATTTTTTTTTTATTTGAGATTGTTTTTTTATTTGAGTTTTTTTTTTTTTATTTGAGTTCGTTTTTATTTTATTTGAGAATCAGTTTTTTTATTATTTGAGTAACAGTAATTTGAGTTAGTTTTTTAATTTGAGTTAGTTTTTTTTTAAATTTGAGTTAGTTTTTTTTTTAATATGAGGTTCACTTTTTTTTTTTTTATTTGAGGTTTTTTTTTTATTTGAGGATGAAAAGGTGTAATGTCTCCCTCCTAGGTGTCTCAGTAAGCGAACAAATCATGTCATGATTTAGTAAGATTCTTTATGGGGAGTTTCAACCAGATAAAAAAAAGAAAAACTAATGAAAATTGAAACACAATTACCTTATACAATCTCTTGAGGGTACCAATTTCTGCAGCAAAAAGTTCGACAGACCACTCTCTGGATACTCCCAATGATGATGGAATTTAATTGTTATTTTACAGTAGTGAGTGGCAGGAACAGTTTCCATCAGATCATGTAAGTCTGGCACGTCCTTCGGGTCATTCCTGATGGTAATGTGGAGTCCTGAGGGACAGTTGTAAGAAAGGAAAACAACAGCCGCCTTCACATGTTGGTCCTTTACACGCCAAAAACTCGTTAACAGTACTTTTGAAATTTTCTGAGCCAGTGTCGGGTTGTATTGACTTTCTTTCAGTAAGTCGGCCCAGTCTTGGAACCCCATTTGTTCGAACACACTGTGTTCACTTGCGTCCAAAAGAGTCACCACTTCTTCAGCGTAATGTGCTAGGGTCTTCGGGTCAGACTTATGTAGCAAATAAACCAATTGGAAGATGATATTTCTGTACTTATCAAAATGCTGAGTCTCTGCCTGATCTTTATCAAACTTTAGCAAGACGCTGCATATGGAGAAAGGTTGACCAAGTGACTCTTGAATGTGTTTCACAATTTGCTGTTTCGAGTAATCATCTGACTCCTCACACTTTCTTTTATATATAGAATTACCAGACACAAGATTTTCTTCCAGAAGGAAAGTTAGGAAATTGGCAGCATAAAAGTCTTGCAGACTTTTATGAGGGAACTTCACCATCTTTGAATGAGTAAGAGAGCGGTCGTTGGATGCTGATACCAAGAAGGCAGAGAATATTTCTTCAGCTGGAAGATTTAGACTTTTACATAGCTCATTGAGATCTTTAATTTGACCTTTGTTCAAGAAAACGACATCATTGGCCTGAGCACGTAGCGCCTCCATGTACATGTAAGCTAGAAAGGTTTCACACTTGGTTCTCAGATCGGTGAGGGACATATGCGGCGTGGATGGTTGGTTTATCAGCCTTTCATGTAACTTTTCGACCAATAAATTGTGGGTTTCCAGATAAAGCGCGGTCGTGGAGGTAATATCTCTGACTCTGGAGTTTGGGTCATCCCACAAGAAGGTAAGCATGACCAGGTTAAGTGGAAACCTGAGGAAGTCTTGCAGGTGTGGCGGCACTTTGCGTAAGTATTCAAGTAAGCCGTTGATGTCCAGTCCTTTGATGACGCCGTGTTGTTTCAGCTCATTGTGGTACGCTCGCACAAACTCCTCCTTCTCCTGTTCGGGAATTCCTTGTATAATCATGTGGATGACTTTCATTCGACGGGACACCAGCTTCTTCACCTCCGGGATCCTCTCTGGCCTCGTGGTGCAGATGAGAGTGAAATCATGAGAACTCTTTATATTGAGGATTTCTTTGAAAACCTTCTGAGATGCTTCATTAAGTTCGTCTAGGCCGTCAACAAGAACCATGACCTTCAAACTTAGTAAAATGTGCATGAGGTCGTTTTTCTGGATCTTGGAAATGGTTTTCGGCATGTGGAAACAAAGGAGTTTAGTAAAGGAGTCGATAGAGGTATCGCGGCACTCCAAGTGAAGGACGAGATCGTATTGATAGAGTCCTTTAATGTCTACCCCACCAGCTATCCATTCTGACCAATAAAGTCTGAGCAAGGTGGTCTTCCCGACGCCTGGCTGACCTTCGAGCATCATCAAGGAATCAGTTGTTGTAGTGTTAAGGTGCTCTAAGAGGTCCTTGAAATGCACAGAACGACAGGAAGTGGTGGGTCTCCTGTCTTTATCATCTTCAATTGTTGGACATACAAACACTGATGCCACTTTCAGGAGACATTCTTTTTTGTCAAGGAAGTAAAGAGGGTCGAAGAAGGTCTTAGAGTCGTATTTCTGCTTCAGCTCTTGGGCACCGTAGTCGCGCAAAAAATCTTTTAGGATACTATAATCATCAGCAAAGGGTTGGTCACGTATGTTGTTTAGGTTATCATTAATGCGCCGTATTATGTTATCCACTGTGCCAATGTTCACGTTGTACAGAGTTCCACTCTTTTGTATCACATTCTTGAGTGTTTCTCGAAGGTTTTCTATTTGATCTTTCATTGTATCTCGTGTGAAGACAGGTAAGTCATGCATTAGGTTATTGCGTGCATTTTTGATGCAAGTCAACCAGTACTCCAGCCGTGTGGGGTCTGACTTGGTGGGCTCTGTGGACCAGGCATCGTCCCAGAAGGGTGCCAAGGAGTGGCACGCCCGTTGGATCATCTTGTACATGAGTGTTATATCGAATTTGTCTGCAGAGGGATTATTAAAAATTTTCTCTCGTTGCTGCCTATCAAAGGCTTTCTTGTAGTCGGTGCGGCTCATGCCAGAATCAATCAAATATTTTTCGTATGTATCCAAGTCAGTTTTCGGGCAGCCCCACTTGAGCACTTGAAGAAGGGTCAACACAACCACAGACATGTACGCCTTAATCACCCGAAAGAAGTGGTGGTCCTCTTCCTGGATCCCAATATGTACACTACTTCCACCCGTTGCCATCTCGTCCATTTATTAAAAGCTGAACCGACAAAATTCAGACCTCCAATAACTACAGTAAGTCACGATAGAACTGCAAGAAATGAAAAGATAACCTATTAACACTTTGTAAGCCTTGAATAATTATTCATATCTGTACATGTACAGTCGTCTCAGAACTCCGCGCCATTCTTCCTTACCAAACTGTTATTGGCTGGAGCTGCCCCTAGTGACCTGCCTCTAGTGACCTGCCTCTAGTGACCTGCCTCTAGTGACCTACCTCTAGTGACCTACCTCTAGTGATCTGCCTCTAATGACCTGCCTCTAGTGACGACCTGCCTCTGGTGACGATCTGCCTCTAGTGACCTGCCTCTAGTGACGATCTGCCTCTAGTGACGATCTGCCTCTAGTAACCTGCCTCTAGTGACCTGCCTCTAGTGACCTGCGACTAGTGACCTGCCTCTAGTGACTTGCCTCTAGTGACCTGCGACAAGTGACTTGCCTCTAGTGACGATCTGCCTGTAGTGACGATCTGCCTCTAGTAACCTGCCTCTAGTGACCTGCCTCTAGTGACCTGCCTCTAGTGACCTGCGACTAGTGACCTGCCTCTAGTGACCTGCCTCTAGTGACCTGCCTCTAGTGACCTGCGACTAGTGACTTGCCTCTAGTGACGATCTGCCTCTAGTGACGATCTGCCTCTAGTGACGATCTGCCTCTAGTGACGATCTGCCTCTAGTGACTTGCCTCTAGTGACCTGCTTCTAGTGACCTGCCGCTAGTGACGACCTGCCTCTAGTGACGATCTGCCTCTAGTGACTTGCCTCTAGTGACCTGCCTCTAGTGACATGCCTCTAGTGACTTGCCTCTAGTGATCTGCCTCTAGTGACCTGCCTCTAGTGACCTGCGACTAGTGACCTGCCTCTAGTGACCTGCCTCTAGTGACCTGCCTCTAGTGACCTGCGACTAGTGACTTGCCTCTAGTGACGATCTGCCTCTAGTGACGATCTGCCTCTAGTGACGATCTGCCTCTAGTGACGATCTGCCTCTAGTGACTTGCCTCTAGTGACCTGCTTCTAGTGACCTGCCGCTAGTGACGACCTGCCTCTAGTGACGATCTGCCTCTAGTGACTTGCCTCTAGTGACCTGCCTCTAGTGACATGCCTCTAGTGACTTGCCTCTAGTGACCTGCCTCTAGTGACCTGCCGCTAGTGACGATCTGCCTCTAGTGACGACCTGCCTCTAGTGACTTGCCTCTAGTGACCTGCCTCTAGTGACCTGCCTCTAGTGACGATCTGCCTCTAGTGACCTGCCTCTAGTGACCTGCCTCTAGTGACCTGCCTCTAGTGACCTGCCTCTAGTGACCTGCCTCTAGTGACTTGCCTCTAGTGACCTGCCTCTAGTGACCTGCCTCTAGTGACCTGCCTCTAGTGACTTGCCTCTAGTGACTTGCCTCTAGTGACCTGCCTCTAGTGACCTGCCTCTAGTGACATGCCTCTAGTGACTTGCCTCTAGTGACCTGCCTCTAGTGACCTGCCTCTAGTGACGATCTGCCTCTAGTGACCTGCCTCTAGTGACCTGCCTCTAGTGACATGCCTCTAGTGACTTGCCTCTAGTGACCTGCCTCTAGTGACCTGCCTCTAGTGACATGCCTCTAGTGACTTGCCTCTAGTGACTTGCCTCTAGTGACCTGCCTCTAGTGACCTGCCTCTAGTGACCTGCCTCTAGTGACCTGCCTCTAGTGACTTGCCTCTAGTGACCTGCCTCTAGTGACCTGCCTCTAGTGACCTGCCTCTAGTGACCTGCCTCTAGTGACCTGCCTCTAGTGACATGCCTCTAGTGACTTGCCTCTAGTGACCTGCCTCTAGTGACCTGCCTCTAGTGACGATCTGCCTCTAGTGACCTGCCTCTAGTGACCTGCCTCTAGTGACATGCCTCTAGTGACTTGCCTCTAGTGACCTGCCTCTAGTGACCTGCCTCTAGTGACATGCCTCTAGTGACTTGCCTCTAGTGACTTGCCTCTAGTGACCTGCCTCTAGTGACCTGCCTCTAGTGACCTGCCTCTAGTGACCTGCCTCTAGTGACTTGCCTCTAGTGACCTGCCTCTAGTGACCTGCCTCTAGTGACCTGCCTCTAGTGACCTGCCTCTAGTGACCTGCCTCTAGTGACTTGCCTCTAGTGACCTGCCTCTAGTGACCTGCCGCTAGTGACGATCTGCCTCTAGTGACCTGCCTCTAGTGACTTGCCTCTAGTGACTTGCCTCTAGTGACCTGCCTCTAGTGACCTGCCGCTAGTGACGATCTGCCTCTAGTGACCTGCCTCTAGTGACCTGCCTCTAGTGACTTGCCTCTAGTGACCTGCCTCTAGTGACTTGTCTCTAGTGACCTGCCTTTAGTGACCTGCCTCTAGTGACCTGCCACTAGTGACCCGTCTTTAGTGACCCAACCTTCACCTGTCCCGCTCCCATTTTATCTTCATTGTCATTCTCTCTCTTTCTCTCGCTCTCTC
>JAPQNM010000039.1:7381470-7383970 GCA_029783475.1 Metacarcinus magister
ATCCCTATTCATAAAGCCGTCTAGTTCTGTTACTCCAATACTCCCTTATTACCTACAACCATCTCTCATCCCCATCCATAAAGCCGTCTAGTCCTGTTACTCCACTACTCCCTTATTACCTACACCTACCTCTCATCCCTATCCATAAACCCATCTAGTCCTGTTACTCCAATACTTCCTTATTACCTACAACCACCTCTCATCCCTATCCATAAACCCATCTAGTCCTGTTACTCCAATACTCCCTTATTACCTACATCCACCACTCATCCCCATCCATGAAGTCGTCTAGTCTTCTCTTAAAACTCCCTATTGTCTGTGCACTAACTACCTGCTGACTGAGTCTGTTCCAATCATCTACCACCCTATTTGTAAACCAATTTCTGCCCATTTCTTTACTAAATCTACATTTTTTTAGTTTGAAACCGTTATTTTTTGTTCTATCCTGACTATTGATCGTAAGAACTTTTCCTACATCCCCCATATTAAAACCCTTCTAACACTTAAATACTTCAACCAGATCTCCCCTTACTCTACGCCTTTCCAGTGAGTGTAAATTCAAATGTTAACGGCTAACTACTAACAGCTGGCTAACTACCTCTTTACGTTCTTTAATTACCCTGGGATAAACCTCATCTGGACCTGGTGATTTAAACTTCTTCATTTGATCTATTTCCCTTACCACTAATTCCCTAGTTAATTCAACATCTTTTAGCTTTTTGCTTTCCTTGCCTCTAAATATTTGTTCGCAAACCGGAACTATGTGTTTGTCTTCCTTAGTAAAAACACTTAAGAAATAATAATTTAGAACCTTACACATATCCTTCCCCAAACTTATCATCTCCTCCTCACCTATTTTCAACGTACCAACCAACTCCCTCATTTTTGTCCTAATCTTACTAAACTAATAAACTAACTTAATTGACGAGAATTCTGGAAGGAAACTTTTCATGCGGAAAATTTTGGGAATAATTAATAATGTATCATATATATTTTGTAACATATTAGTTAAATAGTTCCTTTATATTAGGGAGCTGAGAGAGAGACATTTCCCGCCACCTTGTCATAAATGTTCCACGAGAGCCTCCTTGTCATAAGTGTTCCAGGAGAGCCTCCTTATCATAGCACCACATTCCAGCAAGCCCAGTCAGAGGTGCGCGCTCCAATCAGAGCGAGCCATGGGTTGACCCAACGACCTCGCACCTACCTCTCGCCTTCCGGCTGATTTAAATTCTACCCTCTCTGTCCCAGACTCTGATTCACTCACTAGCTCCCATCACATCAACGGTCATAATATACTCTCTCTCGCCAGCCAAGCGTTCCAGTCTCCTGCTCAATCTGTATAATTATACATTGTGCGTCTTCATCAATAATACAGAGAAAAACTCAAGCTGTGTTTCCATCAACAAGACCATTCAACATTCTGGTGTATTCGGGCGCGGAGAAATACCATTCTAATATAATAATGATGATTAATGAAATTTACTGAGGGTTGAAAGTAATAATGAAAATAATAAAGATGATGAAAATAATGAAATATATCAATAAATAGATAAATATAGCTAATATACTTTCTTGAGACATAACAATAATAATAATAATAAATGATAAAAGTAATATTATATATTGGAATTGATAAAAATGTAAATAGAAAATACATTTTTGAAGCACATATATAAAAAAAACAATTTTTTAAACTCCTATCCGTAACCAAGGACTGTACACTAGGAGGACGGTCCACTCAATTTTAGGCGCGTTTTCGTGAGCAAAAATACCAACCTAGCTTGACTTATTTGGCTTCGGCTTGACAAAAAAACATTTTCGTGAGCGCCGGAGAGGCAAGCCTAAGCAAGCATAGGTTGAATTTTAACCAACCTAAGTCAACCCAGCTGTGCGGGAACTTTGCCCGCGCTTGCCTACCGCTTGCTGCTTTAAAGGTGGCGTCCACACCGAGAAATACCGTCTCATCAGGTATGGAATTCATCCAAACATAAGTATTATTGAAGATTAAGGTCTTAAATGAGTTAAAATAAGTGTTTAAGGTTGGAGGAGAGACATACAATTCAATTGAGTGTGATACCTACCGGTATTCCTATAATATAACTATAGCTGTACCACCATCTCCTATAGCCTTTCCACATGCCTCTCAAATTAATCAGTTCCACACCATCCACTCTTGACTGGTGTGCCCCATGCTATAACAGGCACTGGTGATAATTTTAGTAAACTAGTACCATTCTTTATTCTTGACTGGTGTGCCCCATGCTATAACAGGCAATGGTGATAATTTTAGTAAACCAGTACCATTCTTTATTCCTCCTTGAACATATTAATTACTCCCTTTGCTTACCCACTTGGCTAAAGGGATATCCCCCCTTAACCAAGGGTGATCGATCTATTTCCCCCATTTTAAGGCATTTCAATATTTCTTCTACATCACTGATTCTAATATCAAATTCTGTAAAAAATACGCCTGCACAACTAAATTTGAGTTATAGAA
>JAPQNM010000039.1:7388970-7401470 GCA_029783475.1 Metacarcinus magister
AGAGAGAGAGAGAGAGAGAGAGAGAGAGAGAGAGAGAGAGAGAGAGAGAGAGAGAGAGAGAGAGAGAGAGAGAGAGAGAGAGAGAGAGACAGAGAGTCAAATATACACAGATGAATAAACAGACAAATGTAAACACTGCACTCCCTCCTCCTCCTCCTCCTCCTCATCTCATAATATGTGGTTGCCATGTCGTATGTGTGTGTGTGTGTGTGTGTAGCGAGAACCTGTTCAAAGTTTGGTGAAGGTTGGGAACCACTATGATAGTGTAACGGGATATAACACGCACGCACGCACGCACGCATGACGCCTCTCTCTCTCTCTCTCTCTCTCTCTCTCTCTCTCTCTCTCTCTCTCTCTCTCTCTCTCTCTCTCTCTCTCTCTCTCTCTCTCTCTCTCTCTCTCTCTCTCTCTCTCTCTCTCTCTCTCTCCTTACCTCCCTCCTTTATTATTTCTCTCCTGTCTTCCTTTCTCTCTCTTTCTTTCCTCCATAAATGGTTATATTTAAAAATATTTTTTGTAGTTAAATCTAGAAAAAATATAGGAGAAGGGGGAGGAGGAGGAGGAGGAGGAGGAGAAGTACAAGGAGGAAGAGGAGGAGGAGAAGGAGGAGGAGGAGGAGGAGCACAAAGGAGTACAAAGGAAGAACAGACAGCAACAGTCATACTGGACCTAACGAGGCTGTCTGTTTAGCTACACTACTACTATATCTACATGATAAGAGACAAAAGGACAGCAAAGTGGAAGGTTCCTCCCCACCCACCCTTCCCTACAGCCGAAGCTGGCCGGAAGAGGAAGTGATACCATGTAGTATGGAAAAACTATCATGGAATTTGGATAGGAAAGTGAGAAAAACAAGGAGTAATCAATGCTAAAATTACGCAGTAGTGAAATATTCGACTTGGTGAACGGATGCTAAGTGCTTATCGAGTTTCTTCTTAAACGATTCAATTGTAATACTGTTAACTATTTGTGCTGGGAGAGAATTCCAAACATTTACGATTCTATTGAAGAAAAAGTGCTTCGCTTCATTCGATCTAAAACGCTTATCAATGATCTTTAAGCCATTGTTACGGGTGGTGCTTGTGAGATCGGTAGTTACATAGTCGTTTATGTTAATATTATCAAAACCATGGACATTTTTAAAAACCTCAATTAGGTCCCCTTGTAGCCTACGTTTGGATAAACTGAATAAGTTCAGCTCCTTTAGTCGTTCTTCGTAAGACTTGTTTCGCAATCTTGGGATCATTTTAGTAATTCTTCTTTGTATTCTCTCCAGCTTATTAATATCTTTTCTATAGTATGGTGACGAAAATTGAATGCAATATTCTAGATGAGGGTGTACGAGTGCATTATATAGTGTAAGGATAACTTTTTCAGATTTATACTCAAAAGTTCTATCGATGAAGCCGACCAGTTTGTTCGCTTTTTTTACAACGTCTGAACAATGTTTATCTGGTTTGAGGTCGTTAATAATAGTTACCCCTAAGTCTTTTTCATGGTTAACCTTGGAAAGTTCAGAGCCATTCATTGTATATTTAGTGAATTGGTTGTTGCTACCGATATGCAAAACTTTACATTTATCAACATTAAATTTCATTTATCATATTTTTGACCAACTGACTAACGTGTCGAGGTTTGATTGAAATTTTTGTTTGTCGGCGGTTGTAGTTACTTTACTCGTGATTTTCGTTTCGTCAGCAAATTTTGATATCTTACAGGTGAGGCCTTCATCAATATCATTGACATAAATGTTTTTTTAAATGGGACCAAGTACTGAGCCGTGTGGCACACCGCTTTTAACGTCTCGCCAGTTAGATGATTTACCGTTTATGACAACGCGTTGCCTTCTGTTGGAAAGCCAGTCTTCAACCCATTTAAGAATTTTCCCAGATATGCCGTGTGATTCTAATTTTTTTAATAACCGTTTATGGGGAACTTTGTCAAACGCTTTTTGGAAGTCGAGATAAATTATATCAACTGCTTTTGTCTCGTCATAAATGTTGAATACATCGTTATAAAAGTCAAGGAGATTCGTTAAGCAAGACCGTTTGTTACGGAAACCATGTTGAGAATTATTAATCATGCTGTTTTCTTCTAGGAAAGTCACTAGTTTATCGCGTATTATAGTTTCCATTAATTTACCAACTACGGATGTGAGGCTGATTGATCTGTAGTTAGTCGGTAGTGATTTATCTCCTTTCTTTTGCATAGGGGTAACATTTGCTAATTTCCAAATGTCGGGAACTTTTCCAGAATTTAAAGATTTATTGAATAGTATTGCAAGAGGTTTGCTGATTTGATATGTTGCCTCTTTTAAGACTCTTGGTGCAATACAATCAGGACCAGGAGTTTTATTTACTTTAATTTTATCAAGTGCCTTAGTTACAGTATCCTCAGTAAAGTGACAATCGCTTAAAGGAATTAAGTTAGGTTTAGCTGGGGTTATTTCCTGGATTTCATCGGTGTCTTCAATGGTAAAAACGGATGCAAAATAATCATTTAGTACTTCGGCCATTTCTGATTCTGTATTTATTTCCTTATCGTCTTTTAGGTGGAGTGGGCCAATATTAGTTGTGATAACTTTTTTATTACGTACGTAGGTGTAAAATTCCTTGGGGTTGGATTTCGTTTTATTTGCAATATATATTTCGAGATCTTTTTTACTTCGTCTAATCATCTTTTTTGTTTCGCGTCTTAGTCTTTCGTATTCTATTTTATCGTTTTCGTTTTGTGATCGTAAATATTTACCATGTGCGCGCTTTTTAAATAATAATCCTGCCTCAATTTGGCTATTCCACCATTTTGGTTTATTAATATTTATAATTTTACATGGACGTCTCTTACAAACGGGAATGCATAATTTAACGGCTCCATTTAGGATGTTATAGAAATTTTTCCACGATTTAATTACATCGGTTTCGTTTTCTACTATGCTCCAATCACTATCTGCTAAAAGCTTTCTCAATTTTTCAAAGTTACCTTTGCGATACATGAAGATAAGTTCTTCGCTTACGTTATCTTTGTAAACTTCGAGATTTAGGTTAAAAGAGACAATTCTATGGTCGCTGGTGCTGAGTTCTGGGCCCGTATTAACGTTACTTACTAGACCGTCGTTTGTTGAAAATACAAGGTCTAGTATATTATCACCTCTCGTGGGTTTGCTTACGTGTTGACTTAAGCCACTCTCTAACAAATTATTATATAAGTCGTGACCCATATGAGATTTAAGAGAATTTCCCCATGAAGTTACAGGAAGATTAAAGTTTCCAAAAATTACGCTTTCAAATGAGGTGGAGGAAGCAATTTGACTCGACGTTGCACAACAAATAGCTGGTTGACTAGAGCTCCAAACCTCCTCCTCCTCCTCCTCGTTGCGATAAGTGTACCTTTGCGTTACACAAATCATACACACCTTCCGTACTTAAATAGTGCTCGCATTAGCAAGACAATCAAAACACACAGCCCTTCACATCCATAGTGATACACACTGTAGCTAAAATATCTCATATAAACATCAGTGCTACATATTGTATTTATTTTGCCTGCGATTTGATTTTGTGATTAATTGTGTTCCCTTATCTCTGATTGTTCATTCTGTTTCTTTGTTTCTGTCTTAAATTCCGTGACAAAACAAAGAAGGGATAAAATTAGGCCTATTTTACCTACATTCCTACCAGCTACAAAGAATTCCCTGGGGATCCTGGGGACCGACCGCCGGAACACACTCACAGAGAAAACCAGTTGACACCGCATTTTTTTTATTTATTATCGTAAAATTATTAAAAGCTTTCCAGAAATGCCGTCCACGATGAAAAAATGTGAGGCCTGTGGTGAGCGTTTTGTGAAGAAGTTCTTTCAGCAAAATACAATCTGTAAACTATGTATATTAGATAAAAAATATAACACTTTGTTTGAATTCGTCACTGCTAAGAATGGATTTGTAACTCCCCCTGACGCCGCTGCCTCCCACCTTTCCTCTTCCTCCACCTCCTCCTCCTCCTCCTCCTCCTCCCCCTCCACCTCCCCCTCCCCCACCGCCGCCTCTTCCATCTCCTCCCCCTCCACCTCCACCTCCCCCTCCACCTCCACCCCCCACCTCCACCTCCACCACCCACCCAGCCTCCTCTTCCTCCTCCTCCATCTCTCCCGCCATTTCCTCTCCCGCCCCCCCCTTCCTCCTCCTCCTCCCCCTCCTCCTCCTCCTCCTCCTCCTCCTCCTCCTCCTCCTCCTCCTCCCCCTCCTCCTCCCCCTCCTTCTCCTCCTCCTCCTCTACCGTCATCCTTTCCTCCTCCTCCTCCTCCTCCTCCTCCTCCTCCTCCTCCTCCTCCTCCTCCTCCTCCTCCTCCTCCCCCTCCCCCACCGCCGCCTCTTCCATCTCCTCCTCCCCCTCCACCTCCACCTCCCCCTCCCCCTCCACCCCCACCTCCACCTCCACCTCCACCACCCACCCAGCCTCCTCTTCCTCCTCCTCCTCCTCCTCCTCCTCCTCCTCCTCCTTCTCCTCCTCCTCCTCCTCCACCTCCTCCTCCTCCTCCTCATCCTCCCAGGACTTGTATTCATGGAGAGTATCCAGTGGACGTGCTGCTATATGCTCTAAGAAACCTCTAACTACGGAAATTTTTAACAGATACCAAGTGCTCAGCACGTCACAGGAGGCTATTGGAGAGACGAGGCTTCCAGCCGCCTCCTCCTCCACCCCCTCCTCTCTTCAAGACTCTTATCCTTGGAGGGCACCTAGGGGCGCTGCTAGAATCCCTAGAAAACCACTAACTCAAAAAACTTTCAACAAATTCCAGGTGATCGGTTCGACACAGGAGGAAATTGGAGAGACAAGGCTGGTGGGTGATTCTATCATTCGTGGACAGCTAATAGAATTCAGTGGCAGTGCCCCAAATAATAGGAAGCGTTACTGTATTCCAGGAGCCAGGCTTGACGACATAACAGAAGTTTACGGAGAGGTCACCAGTGAAGCAGATGATAACACTCTTTTTATCATCCACGCAGGAACGAACGATGTGTCATCCAATAGACCTGAGGAGTTGCTGGAAAAGTACAGAAAGATGATCCGCCAGTTCAGGACAAAGACTAATAACATTGTTATTTCAGGCATTCTTCCCAGGATGGGTGCTGACTGGAGGTTCTATGGCAAGGCGCGCACCATCAACAACAGACTAAATTCCCTCTGTTCACAGGAAGGTGTTGACTTTGTAAACATGTGGGATGACTTTTATAATAAACCACTTCTTTTCCAGTACGACGGACTACACCTAAACAGCGTTGGGGATGCACGCTTGGGCAGACTTTTCAGTGACCAAGTTATTCTCTTTAGGTCAAAAAACGCCGAGCGAACGAGAGCAGCAACGACGTCGTAGTTGCTCCGTGTAATGCCACCGCTGATCCAAATACTAATGCCACTGCTGATCCACATATTAAAGTTTGTTATGTAAATGCTCGCAGCATCAGAAATAAATTCACAGATCTCGAAGCTCTCGCCGCGATGGATCAGTACCACATCATAGGAGTCACAGAATCATGGTTAGATACGTCGAACAGAGATTACATTGCAGAATTTCAGTTACCTGGTTATACAATCTTTACCTGTGAAAGAGAGAACAGAATTGGCGGTGGTGTAATCCTATATATTCACAGCTCGCTCCATCCGATCTCCATTAAAACAGAACCCATCAACGGTGTTGACACAGTTTTTATCGAATTAAAGAGTAACTCAAGTAGAAAAATACTCGAATTGATTTACAGACCACCGGGGCGCACCGCTGAAATTGACCGTTTACTATTCGAATCAATCTCCGAAACAATTAGTCAATGCGAGACAATTATTATGGGTGATTTTAATTTGCCAGTAACGAGATGGGGAAATCCGTTACGATCTCATACAGGACACGACCTGTACACAAACTTATTACAGAGCGAATTACATCAACACGTTCACGAACCGACGCGAGACTTAAATACCCTTGATCTCATTCTTTCAACAAGTAAAGATTTAGTTAGCAACGTAAATGTCGGCCTAGTTTTCAGTTCTTGTGACCATCGGATAATCACGTTCAATTTGAAAATTAAGGAAATAAAAGTAAAAGACAGTAAGGAGAAGGTACCAAATTACCAAAGGGAGAATTTCATCAGAATGCGAACAATTCTAGAAGATACTGACTGGAGTGAACTGTTGTCAGAGTCAGATATTGATAAGACATGGGAGGCCTTTACCACAAAACTGAATGAAGTTATAAGCGTATGTGTACCGTATCGATACAGACGTTCAGCAAGGAAGAACAAACCAAAATGGTGGAATGAAGAGATAAAAAACAGCCTCTCTCTCAAAAAACACGCGTACAATAAGTACATATTAACTAAAAGCCAAGATGATAAAGTATAGTTTGACAGAATTCGTCGCGATACCAAGAGATTGAAGAATATATAGCGGAATCATGTAAATCTAATCCTAAAGAATTTTATAGTTTTGTTAAGAGTAAAAAACCCCTTACTTGCAATATCGGTACACTTACTAAAGGACATGGAAATCACAGAAATGACGAAAACGAAATGGCTACAATCCTTAATAACTTTTTTGCATCCGTATTTACAGAAGAGGATTGTTCATCGTTTCAGCCACTTGAGATTAGAGGGACCGTAAACTTCTTAAATGATATACTCATAGTAGAAAATGACGTTTTGCAAAAAATCTATAAGATGAAAACAAACAAAACCCCTGGACCAGATAAAATTTCCCCAAGAATCTTGAAAGGACCAGATCAGTAAACCGCTTACAATCTTATTCAATAAATCCTTAAGAGATGGTAAAGTTCCATCAGATTGGAAACGTGCAAATGTAACACCGGAAATTATAGGCCAATCAGTCTGACATCAGTTGTATGTAAATTAATGGAGACAATCATTCGTGACAATGTGGTGAAATTCCTTGAAGACAACGATATAATAAAACCCTCACAACATGGTTTTCGTAATAAACGTTCATGTTTAACTAACTTATTAGACTTCTTCCACAATGTTTTTTACACGTACGATGAAAGCAGAGCAGTAGATGTCATATATCTGGATTTTCAAAAGGCTTTTGATAAAGTACCTCATCAACGATTGCTTAATAAACTAATGACTCATGGTATCTCTGGTAGCATTTACAATTGGCTTCTGGACTGGCTCTCTGAACGTAAGCAGAGAGTAGTCTTAAACGGTGTCTCCTCTCAATGGTTAAACGTAAAAAGTGGCGTACCACAAGGCTCAGTGCTTGGTCCTGTCTTATTCTTGATATATGTTAATGACATAGATAATGGGATCACTTGCAAAATATCGAAATTCGCTGACGATACGAAAATTCTCAGCAAAGTAACTACGACAATTGACAGAGAAGTCTTACAATCAGACCTAGATCGACTAACGTCTTGGGCCAATAAATGGCAAATGAAATTTAACGTTGAAAAATGCAAGGTACTACACATCGGAAGAAATAATGATCACGTTCAGTACTCAATGAATGATAAATCACTTTCTACAGTAAACAAAGAAAAAGATCTGGGAATCACAATATCAAACGATTTAAAACCCAGTCAACATTGTTCAGAGGTAGTTAAAACTGCTAACAGATTGGTCGGCTTTATTGGGCGTACTTTCGAAAATAAATAAGAAAAAGTCATATTAAAACTGCATAATTCACTAGTACGACCCCATCTTGAGTATTGCGAAGAATAACAAAAATGATTCCAAGGCTGAAAAATAAACCTTATGAAGAAAGACTTAAAGAACTAAACTTATTCAGCCTAGAAAAACGAAGGATGCGAGGGGATTTAATTGAAATGTTCAAGATAATCAAAGGATTCGATAATATCAATGCAGAAGATTACATTACTTTTGATCGATCAAATATATCAAGAAGACGTCATTCTTTTAAGATTACTGGTAAAAGATTCACATCAAACGAAGCCAAGCACTTCTTTTTCAATCGGATCGTTAACGTTTGGAACTCCCTGCCCGCCAATGTCGTCGACAGTAAAACAATTACTACGTTCAAAAATAGACTTGACAAATATTTAGAAGCAAATCCACAACTAAAATACTATCCGTTAACGTAGCAAATTTTGAGTAAGTTCATCATGATGTACCTAACTTACGAAATGTCGATTCAAAAGACGTCGCTAGTGGCCTGACATCGCTTGCCAGGAAGTAGTGGTAGCAGTAGTGGTAGTGACAGTCTGGTCTTGGTTGGCCTTCCTTTCCCTGCCAGCCATGGCTGGGGAGAGAAGCCTTCACCCTTACTATCCTGTATCCTTCACTCTAGAGTAGATAGTGTAGTCTCACAAACAGCCTCGTTAGGGCCAGCAGGCCTGTTGTTGTTTGTTCTTCCTATGTGTTCTTATGTGTTCCTCCTCTTTTTCGTTGTTGCTATGCATAATGAGATCCTGTTATTGAGAGTTAGAGAGAGAGAGAGAGAGAGAGAGAGAGAGAGAGAGAGAGAGAGAGAGAGAGAGAGAGAGAGAGAGAGAGAGAGAGAGAGAGAGAGAGAGAGAGAGAGAGAGAGAGAGAGAGAGAAAGAGAGAGAGAGAGAGAGAGAGAGAGAGAGAGAGAGAGAGAGAGAGAGAGAGAGAGAGAGAGAGAGAGAGAGAGAGAGAGAGAGAGACTGACACAAATACAGATGGACTGTAATTCATCTGCCTGGAGGGGCGTTGAGGGGTATTGGGGGTGTCGGCGTGGGGAGTATTGGGGGTATAGGCGGTGGGGGGTATTGGGAGTGTGGGCGGTGGGTATTGGGGGTGTAGGCGTGGGGGGCCGTGGAGGGGTATTGGGCGGGTAGGCGTGGGGGGGGCGTGGAGGGGTATTGGGCTGGTGGGCGTGGGGGGCGTGGAGAGGTATTGGAGGTGTAGGCGTGGAGGGGCGTGGAGGGGTATTAGGCGGGTGGGCGTGGAGGTGTATTGGGGATGTAGGCGTGATGGGCGTGGATGGGTATTGGGGGTGTAGGCGTGGGGTGGGCGTATTGAGGGTGTGGGCTTTGGGGGGCGTGGAGGGATATTGGGAGTGTTGGCGTGATGGGCGTGGAGGGGTATTTTGGGGTGGACGTGGAGGGGTATTGGGGAGGTGGACGTGGCATCTGCATCCTGTGTCTGACAGGATGTGTGTGTGTGTGTGTGTGTGTGTGTGTGTGTGTGTGTGTGTGTGTGTGTGTGTGTGTGTGTGTGTGTGTGTGTGTGTGTGTGTGTGTGTGTGTAATTATTTATATTTTCTATTCAACTACAGTGATTTGAATGATCATTATAATCATTATTATTATTATTATCATTATTATTATTATTATATTTATAAAAACTATAGCTCGAAAATGAATAAATAACAAAATATTTACAAGCTTCCAAAACATTATTTTTAACCAATTATCATAACTGTTGTCAAGCCACCATCTTGTTAAATTTAAGAGAGAGAGAGAGAGAGAGAGAGAGAGAGAGAGAGAGAGAGAGAGAGAGAGAGAGAGAGAGAGAGAGAGAGGAGAGAGAGAGAGAGAGAGAGAGAGAGAGAGAGAGAGAGAGAGAGAGAGAGAGAGAGAGAGAGAGAGAGAGAGAGAGAGAGGAGAGAGAGAGAGAGAGAGAGAGAGAGAGAGAGAGAGAGAGAGAGAGAGAGAGAGAGAGAGAGAGAGAGAGAGAGAGAGAGAGAGAGAGAGAGAGAGAGAGAGGAGAGAGAGAGAGAGAGAGAGAGAGAGAGAGAGAGAGAGAGAGAGAGAGAGAGGAGAGAGAGAGAGAGAGAGAGAGAGAGAGAGAGAGAGAGAGAGAGAGAGGAGAGAGAGAGAGAGAGAGAGAGAGAGAGAGAGAGAGAGAGAGAGAGAGAGAGAGAGAGAGAGAGAGAGAGAGAGAGAGAGAGAGAGAGAGAGAGAGAGAGAGAGAGAGAGAGAGAGAGAGAGAGAGAGAGAGAGAGAGAGAGAGAGAGAGAGAGAGAGAGAGAGAGAGAGAGAGAGAGGAGAGAGAGAGAGAGAGAGAGAGAGAGAGAGAGAGAGAGAGAGAGAGAGAGAGAGAGGAGAGAGAGAGAGAGAGAGAGAGGAGAGAGAGAGAGAGAGAGAGAGAGAGAGAGAGAGAGAGAGAGAGAGAGAGGAGAGAGAGAGAGAGAGAGAGAGAGAGAGAGAGAGGAGAGAGAGAGAGAGGAGAGAGAGAGAGAGAGAGAGAGAGAGAGAGAGAGGAGAGAGAGAGAGAGAGAGGAGAGAGAGAGAGAGAGAGAGAGAGAGAGAGAGAGAGAGAGAGAGAGAGAGAGAGAGAGAGAGAGAGAGAGGAGAGAGAGAGAGAGAGAGAGAGAGAGAGAGAGAGAGAGAGAGAGAGAGAGAGAGAGAGAGAGAGAGAGAGAGAATTACCCTTTCAAGATAGATTAAAACGCCTTAATCTCCACTCCCTAGAGAGAAGGAGGGCAAGAGGGGATAGGATTGAGGTTTTCAAATGGGTAAAAGGAATTAATAATGGAAACATTGATCAGGTTTTAGCAATTAGTAGTCAGGATAGGACACGTGGAAATGGGTACAAGGTAGAAAAACTTTGATTCAGGACAGACCTAGGTAGATATTGGTTCACTAACAGAGTGGTGAACGATTGGAATAGACTGGGGAGACACGTAGTAACTGGTGAGTAAGTGGTAGTCTAGGCGGGGCACAAAATGGCGGACAGACACAAGAAGAAGAAGAAAACCCCAAACAACTTCGGAAATGTTAGTACTATTTTAACTATTACTACTATTCCTGTATTAGGAGGGAAATTGGATGAAAAAGGGGAATCTATAGGAAAATTAAAAGGGGAGAAGTACAGTTAGTAGGGCAGTATAATGACTTAGCTAGGAAAGTTAAAAAGGATATTAGGACCGCAAAGAGGAATTATGAGGTTAGGATAGCTAGGGATGCCCAGAAAGATCCAAAGGGATTCTATCAGCTGTTCAAGGCTAAAGCAAAGGATAGAATAGGACCTCTTAAAGGAATGGATGGCAGCTTGATAGAAAAGGGTGAGGAAATTAGTAAGGAATTCAATAAATACTTCTTGTCCGTAGGGTAGGGTAGGGGTAGGGTAGGGAACTGGAGCCAGTACAGATCTTTAGGGGACAAGAGGTTGATAAATTAAGCGACATAGTCATAAATAGGGAAGTAATTAGCAGGGAAATAGATAGACTTAAGAAGACGAAATCTCCAAGGCCGGACGACATTTTTCCGATGATTCTTAGGGAATGTAGAGAAGAACTCGTTGAACACCTTGCGTATTTCTACTCTTGGTGACAATGTAGCAAGGTGTGGATAGTACTATTATGTGCTGGTGCCGCCATCAATGTTCCAGTATTAATGATAGGTCATTACACCACACTGGATGGAGTCTCACACTAATTGAACACAATAATACACAATCTTCTTACCTGGTTAGTCTCTGTAGTGAACACTCGTTCTCGTGGTTTAACGGTACCTATCAGGAAGCACTTGCTTCACCAAGATAAAACTATTTGTAGTTCAATATATAGATACACAGTTGTATATTTAGGTGCCCACACTTGAGCCACTTGTTGGTAGGTATGTTGGTCTGTGAGCTGCATCGCCGCTCGACTCACGCACACACTCTTCTTCAGGTTGACACTTGGCTATATAACAACCTATATAACTTGACAATACATTACTACATGCATATAATTTAACTATACAGAAATGAACTATAGATATAATGTAATAATTGTAATATATATCTAACTCTTCCTCTGCCCTTACTAATTCAATAGTATAGTAGATGCAGGTATTATGATATCTGCTGACGTAAGGAAACGTATGAGCAACATTTAACGAGTTCATACGTATGTAACATAAAATCATTGCATGGTAACTGACTACATACAGACATACAAACACCATTTGTATGTGTGTCTGTGTGTGTGTGTGTGTGTGTGTGTGTGTGTGTGTGTGTGTGTGTGTGTGTGTGTGTGTGTGTGTGTGTGTGTGTGTGGCTCCAAACATCCTACGTCTCTGTTCCCCTTTCTCTCTCTCTCTCTCTCTCTCTCTCTCTCTCTCTCTCTCTCTCTCTCTCTCTCTCTCTCTCTCTCTCTCTCTCTCTCTCTCTCTCTCTCTCTCTCTCTCTCTCTCTCTCATTACAAATAAATAACTTTTCCTACAATAAACACACACACAAAAAATGAAATTAATAAATCAATATATAAAAAAAATGAATTAATAAATCAATAAATGAATAAATAATTAAATAATAGGAATCTTCATCTTTTTTTCATAATGGATTTTATTTAAATTCTTTGCTAATGGATTCATGTGTCTGTTAATCCTCGTATTAAATGTGTCTGTTAAATCCTTCTGTTAATGTCTAGTTAATTACAATGAATTTAAAGATACTACAGACATTATTAGAGTAAGAGAGAGAGAGAGAGAGAGAGAGAGAGAGAGAGAGGAGAGAGAGAGAGAGAGAGGAGAGAGAGAGAGAGAGAGAGAGAGAGAGAGAGAGAGAGAGAGAGAAACAAACAC
>JAPQNM010000039.1:7411470-7443970 GCA_029783475.1 Metacarcinus magister
GTGTCCCCAGTCCTCCAAGCGCCGAAGGAAGGCTTTGAGGCGTGTCGTCGCGGTGCGTTCCTCCCCAGGCGCGAAGGACAACGAGAGAGTGACGTAATCTGCGTACGCCCGGGCACAGGGGACCAGGTTGAGCAGGTCATTTATGTAAATGTTCCAGAGCAGCGGCCCCAATACGCTGCCCTGCGGAACACCTGCTTCTATTTTTTGTGGGGACGACTATTGTCCATTGTGCACTACCCGCATCTCCCTCTCATGCAGGTAGTCACGGAGCAGCGTCAGCAGCTCCCCGCCCACGTCCACCGCGCGTAGCCTCACCACCAGAGCGGCGTGCCACACGCGGTCGAAAGCACCAGCAATGTCCAGTGCTATAACAGCAGTGGGCTTCCCCTGGTCCAAGTCATCACTCCACTCGCTGGTTAGCAGGAGGCTGAGGTCAGCGGCCGAGCGTCGCTTCCTGAAACCAAACTGCCTGTCGCTGATGAGATGCTGGCTCTCGAGATAGGTTGTAAGGCGTCTCGCGATGATGCTCTCCATCACTTTCCCCACCACAGACAGTAGGGAGACGGGGCGGTAGTTGGCAGCTTCTGACTTGCTGCCCTTTTTATGCACAGGCACAACGTGGCTGGTTTTCCAGATTCTCGGCCATCTGTTTTGTCGCAGGATGGCTTCAAATAGTCTGGAAAGTGGGCGTGCCAGCACACTGGAGCATCTGCGCAGGAGTCCTGGGCTGACCTCATCAGGTCCAACTGCCTTTGTTTCTTCCAGGGCAGCAAGGGCAGCCCTCACCTCTGACACGGTCGTGCTGAGTGAGGTCAGTTTGTCTCCTACTACCACAGTGAGTGAGGGAGGAGGTCTGGAGGATTGCGGGACGGTCATTTTATGGGAAAAATGTTGAGCCAGTAATTCTACTTTATCCCTCGTTGAGTAAGCAGTTCCCCCACTGCTATCAACGAGGGGTGGAATGGAGGAGTCCTTAGCCACGCCCTGGCTGTCCTTGACAAGGTCCCACCACTGCTTGGACCCCACATTACCTCCTCTCAGCTTCCTTTTCTTGCCTTCCACCCATTTTTCCATGGCCGAGACCTGGGTGGCTTTCATGTGAACGGCTGCTGCTTTGTGGCGGTCTTTATTATGTATTGTGCTGTTTTTCATGAAGACTCGCCAGGCCCGATATTTTATATCTGAGGCAGCTCTACACTGAGGGCCAAACCATGGTTGGTCAGAGGCCTTTGATCGATGTTGTTTGTGTGGCACCCACTGGCATTGTGCCTCCAGCAAGGCCTCAGTGATCCGCTTTGCCTGCTGATCTATGCCACCTTGCAACAGGCTGTTCCAGGCCTTTTGTGTCAGGCAGCGCCGTAGCTGCTCCCAGTCCGCATTCTCCCACTGCCAGTAAGTGTGGGTGGTGCTCTCATCACGAGGCTTCCTGAAGTTTATCCTCGTGAGAATAGCCTCGCAGTCCGAAGTGCCCACAGGACCTAGTGGGAAGCAGCTCACGTTGTGGCGAGGGAGATCCGTTATTACAGGATCAAGGATGGAGCCAGAGCGATGGGTGGGGAAGGTGACGTGGTTTGTTAGGTCGAACACGGCCAGGAAGGAGTCGAAGGCTCGTTGTATCCATCGCGGGTTTAGATCACCGAGGATGATCACACTATCACAGCGGTGAGTTGTTAAGAGATGGTCCAGATTTTCATTTAGAAACTCCATGAGTGCAGCCCCTTGTGAGGGGTGCCTGTAGCAGCCTACACACAGTGTCCCATGACCATCTTTGTTGATAATTTTTAGTATGATTAATTCGAGCCCCGCGGAGCTCTCTCTCTCTCTCTCTCTCTCTCTCTCTCTCTCTCTCTCTCTCTCTCTCTCTCTCTCTCTCTCTCTCTCTCTCTCTCTCTCTCTCTCTCTCTTTATTTTTTTTTTTATTGATACAGAACTGTAGTAACCCGCCCTTCCACTAATAATTACTTAATTACTTTTATCAGGCAAGCTGTAATTTCTTGAATACAACTTTTGATGATTTCTTGGACGTGATATTCCAAGGATCCTCAAGAATAATATTCTATGGAAGATAGGGCAACAGATAACGTCTTCTCTTCAGAAACGTGAATTCAGGGATGTAAAAGGTTGTGTTGTCTTTAGATTTATTCTTAAATTATAATATAGTACTTCTTGTACTCTTCCGTTACTTCTCTCTCCTACGTCACTTTCCTATTCTACTTGTCATCCGTGTTATACAATAAACTACGATTCACTCCTTACATATATTCTAGCTAAATCAATCCTGACTATGCCTCTTAGACCCTTCTATATCTACACAACCCAGCCCGTCTCTCAGTTTCTACTCACGATACAGAAGAACATATTCGCCGCGATCAACTCGTTCGTCCGGCTTTCGTCTGGTTCCTGGTTTTCTTCTTAGGGCTCTTCTTCCTTCTTTATCCCTAATATCTTCGCAAGGTTCTTCTTCCTTCTTATATCCTTGTCTTGTCTTCGCAAGGTTCTTCTTCCTTCTTATATCCTTGTCTTATCTTCTGTAAGGCTCTTCTTCCTTCTTATATCCTTACTTTGGTTAAGGACTTCTTCTGTATCTTTATCCTTAATTTTCTTGTATGATTCTTCCATTGTTCTTGTAGACTTTGGTGATACTTTCTTGTGAACTCTCTTCTTGTATCTGAGTTCAGCTGAGATGTGGGCGGGAGCGGGTCTAGAGGTGAGTTTTCAGCTGACTGCTCGCTCTCGATTCTAATGTGCTTCTGCCGTATATGTTCTCTCGCCTCCACGAATTTAGTTTAATCTATCCGGGTCAGACTCTCGATGTTCTCCCTTGTTTCGTGATTAATGAATGTTTTAATACTCCTTATCGATGGGGTACCCATAGTGGGCCTCCCATGCTTTTAACCTTTGATCCTTTGATTAATGAGTACTCCTCGTTGCTTTGACAGGGAGGGACACAGTGGTCCTCAGAGGTCTTCAGTACCTTATCTTTGATGGATCACACTCATAAACATCCTGAAAGGGGGAGACCTACAACTGGGCCTCTCGTAACTTTCCGTTCCTTGTTACTCTGTATACTTTGTTCCTTCATCATGTTCTTCATCGTGTTCTTCATCATGTACATTTAAAGCACTGCTTGTGGGTTCCAACAAAACTACAATGTACAATTCAAGAGCGTGTTACATAGTATTTTTACATAAAAATGTAGCACTTTACAGGCTACAGGTAACATTTTTAGTGTTTCCTATCTAAAAGCCTAACTCCAGTACATACATATAACTAAAAATAAAAAACAATTGCTATCCTACTGGTCATGACAACCAGACGTTTACACATTCTTTGAAATGCTGCACATTCATTGTACTAAAGTCTAAATGTGTAGCAAGTAGATTATTCCACAAATCAACATAGTGGTACACAAATTGACGTTGATGGTGCCAAGTACGGCAACGAGACTGCAAAGTTCTGCAGGCACTGAAGCGACAGCTCTCTCTCTCTCTCTCTCTCTCTCTCTCTCTCTCTCTCTCTCTCTCTCTCTCTCTCTCTCTCTCTCTCTCTCTCTCTCTCTCTCTCTCTCTCTCTCTCTCTCTCTCTCATTATCCCTCATCAAATACACAAATTCACAATATCTTCTGCCTCATCAAAATCTTCCTCCTTCTCCTACTTTATCTCCTTCCTTCCTTCTTCCTTCTTCCTTCCTTTTTCTTCCTTCCTTCCTTCCTTCCTTCCTTCCTTCCTTCCTTCTTCATCCTTTCATCACAGACCATCATCTCTCTCTCTTTCCTTCAGTTTGTACTATTCCACCTTCCGTACTTAAATAGTGCTCGCACTAGCCAGACAAACAAAATCACACAGCCCTTCACATCCATAGTGATACATACTGTAGCTAATTTGTCTCATAAAAACACCAGTGCTACATATTGTATATATTTCACCTGTGATTTGATCTTGTGAGTAGTTGTGTTCCCTTATCTCTGATTGTTCATCCTGTTTCTTTGTTTCTGTCTTAATTTCCGTGACGAAACAAAGAAAAGATAAAAGTAGGCCTATATACCTACATTCCTGCCAGCTACAAAGTATTCCCTGGGGATCCAATCAGTCCGACAGCTGAAACTCACCCTCCAAGTCAAAAATACCAGTTATCACATCGCATATTTTATTTATTGTCGTAAAATTATTAAAAACCTTTCAGAAATGCCGTCCACGATGAAAAAATGTGAGTCTTGTGGGGAGCGCTTTTTGAAAAAATTCTTTCAGCAAACTTCAAACTGTAGATTTTGTATCCAAGATAAAAAATATAACACTTTGTTGGAATTTGTCACTGCTAAGCATGGATTTGTAACCCCCCCTGACGCCGCTGCCTCCCACCCCTCCTCTTCCTCCTCCTCCTCCTTCTCCTCCTCCTCCTCTTACTCCTCCTCCTCCTCCTCCTCCTCATCCTCATCCCCCCCCCCGCCCCCTCTTCCTCCTGCTGCTCCTCCTCCTCCTCTCTCTCATCCCCCTCTCTCCCAGCCCCCTCCTCCTCCCCCACTCCCGCCCTTCCTCCTCCTCCTCCTCCTCCTCCTCCTCTTCCTCCTCCTCCTCCTCCTCCTCCTCCTCCTCCTCCTCCTCCTCCCCCGCCATCCTTTCCTCCTCCTCTGACATTCCTTCCTCCTCCTCCTCCTCCTCCTCCTCCTTCTCCTCCTCCTCCTCCTCCTCCTCCTCCCCCTCCTCCTCCTCCCAGGACTCTTATTCATGGAGGGTATCCAGAGGACGTGCTGCTATATGCTCTAAGAAACCTCTAACTACGGAAATTTTTAACAGGTACCAAGTGCTCATCCTCATCCTCCTCCTCCTCCTCCTCCTCCTCCCCCGCCATCCTTTCCTCCTCCTCCTCCTCCTCTGACATTCCTTCCTCCTCCTCCTCCTCCTCCTCCTCCTCCTCCTCCTCCCCCTCCTCCTCCTCCTCCTCCCAGGACTCTTATTCATGGAGGGTATCCAGAGGACGTGCTGCTATATGCTCTAAGAAACCTCTAACTACGGAAATTTTTAACAGATACCAAGTGCTCAGCACGTCTCAGGAGGTTATTGGAGAGACGAGGCTTCCAGCCGCCTCCTCCTCCACCCCTTCCTCTCTTCAAGACTCTTATTCTTGGAGGACACCTAGGGGCGCTGCTAGAATCCCTAGAAAACCACTAACTCAAAAAACTTTCAACAAATTCCAGGTGATCGGTTCGACACAGGAAGAAATTGGAGTGACAAGGCTGGTGGGTGATTCTATCATTCGCGGACAGCTAATAGAATTCAGTGGCCGTGCCCCAAATAATAGGAAGCGTTACTGTATTCCAGGAGCCAGGCTTGACGACATAACAAAAGTTTACGGAGAGGTCACCAGTGACGCAGATGATAACACTCTTTTTATCATCCACGCAGGAACGAACGATGTGTCATCCAATAGACCTGAGGAGTTGCTGGAAAAGTACAGAAAGATGATCCGCCAGTTCAGGACAAAGACTAATAACATTGTTATTTCAGGCATTCTTTCCAGGATGGGTGCTGACTGGAGGTTCTATGGCAAGGCGAACACCATCAACAACATACTTAATTCCCTCTGTTCACAGGAAGGTGTTGACTTTGTAAACCTGTGGGATGACTTTTATAATAAACCACTTCTTTTCCAGTACGACGGACTACACCTAAACAGCGTTGGGGATGCACGCTTGGGCAGACTTTTCAGTGACCAAGTTTTTCTCTATAGGTCAAAAAACGCCGAGCGAACGAGAGCAGCAATGACGTCGTAGTTGCTCCGTGTAATGCCACCGCTGATCCAAATACTAATGCCACTGCTGATCCACATATTAAAGTTTGTTATGTAAATACTCGCAGCATCAGAAATAAATTCACAGATCTCGAAGCTCTCGCCGCGATGGATCAGTACCACATCATAGGAGTCACAGAATCATGGTTAGATACGTCGAACAGAGATTACATTGCAGAATTTCAGTTACCTGGTTATACAATCTTTACCTGTGAAAGAGAGAACAGAATTGGCGGTGGTGTAATCCTATATATTCACAGCTCGCTCCATCCGATCTCCATTAAAACAGAACCCATCAACGGTGTTGACACAGTTTTTTATCGAATTAAAGAGTAACTCAAGTAGAAAAATACTCGAATTGATTTACAGACCACCGGGGCGCACCGCTGAAATTGACCGTTTACTATTCGAATCAATCTCCGAAACAATTAGTCAATGCGAGACAATTATTATGGGTGATTTTAATTTGCCAGTAACGAGATGGGGAAATCCGTTACGATCTCATACAGGACACGACCTGTACACGAACTTATTAGAGAGTGAATTACATCAACACGTTCACGAACCGACGCGAGACGACTTAAATACCCTTGATTTCATTCTTTCAACAAGTAAAGATTTAGTCAGCAACGTAAATGTCGGCCCAGTTTTCAATTCTAGTGACCATCGGATAATCACGTTCAATTTGAAAATTAAGGAAATAAAAGTAAAAGACAGTAAGGAGAAGGTACCAAATTACCAAAGGGAGAATTTCATCAGAATGCGAACAGTTCTAGAAGACACTGACTGGAGTGAACTGTTGTCAGAGTCAGATATTGATAAGTCATGGGAGGCCTTTACCACAAAACTGAATGAAGTTATAAGCGTATGTGTACCGTATCGATACAGACGTTCAGCAAGGAAGAACAAACCAAAATGGTGGAATAAAGATATAAAAAACAGCCTCTCTCTCAAAAAACACGCGTACAATAAGTACCTATTAACTAAAAGCCAAGATGACAAAGTAGAGTTTGACAGAATTCGTCGCGATACTAAGAGATTGATAAAGCGTAGCAAGAAAAACCTTGAAGAATATATAGCGGAATCATGTAAATCTAATCCTAAAGAATTTTATAGTTTTGTTAAGAGTAAAAAAGCCCTTACCTGCTATATCGGTCCATTTACTAAAGGACATGGAAATCACACAAACAACGAAAACGAAATGGCTACAATCCTTAATAACTTTTTTGCATCCGTATTTACAGAAGAGGATTGTTCATCGTTTCAGCCACTTGAGATTAGAGGGACCGTAAACTTCTTAAATGATATACTCATAGTAGAAAATGACGTTTTGCAAAAAATCGATAAGATGAAAACAAATAAAATCTCTGGACCAGATAAAATTTCCCCGAGAATCTTGAAAGAGGTCAAGCACCAGAGCAGTAAACCGCTTACAATCTTATTCAATAAATCCTTAAGAGATGGTAAAGTTCCATCAGATTGGAAACGTGCAAATGTAACACCAATCTTCAAAAAGGGGGACAACCCGGAAATTATAGGCCAATCAGTCTGACATCAGTTGTATGTAAATTAATGGAGACAATCATTCGTGACAATGTGGTGAAATTCCTTGAAGACAACGATATAATAAAACCCTCACAACATGGTTTTCGTAATAAACGTTCATGTTTAACTAACTTATTAGACTTCTTCCACAATGTTTTTGACGTGTACGATGAAAGCAGAGCAGTAGATGTCATATATCTGGATTTTCAAAAGGCCTTTGATAAAGTACCTCATCAACGATTGCTTAATAAACTAATGACTCATGGTATCTCTGGTAGCATTTACAATTGGCTTCTGGATTGGCTCTCTGAACGTAAGCAGAGAGTAGTCTTAAACGGTGTCTCCTCTCAATGGTTAAACGTAAAAAGTGGCGTACCACAAGGCTCAGTGCTTGGTCCTGTCTTATTCTTGATATATGTTAATGACATAGATGATGGGATCACTTGCAAAATATCGAAATTCGCTGACGATACGAAAATTCTCAGCAAAGTAACTACGACAATTGACAGAGAAGTCTTACAATCAGACCTAGATCGACTAACGTCTTGGGCCAATAAATGGCAAATGAAATTTAACGTTGAAAAATGCAAGGTACTACACATCGGAAGAAATAATGATCACGTTCAGTACTCAATGAATGGTAAATCATTTTCTACAGTAAACAAAGAAAAAGATCTGGGAATCACAATATCAAACGATTTAAAACCCAGTCAACATTGTTCAGAGGTAGTTAAAACTGCTAACAGATTGGTCGGCTTTATTGGGCGTACTTTCGAAAATAAATAAGAAAAAGTCATATTAAAACTGCATAATTCACTAGTACGACCCCATCTTGAGTATTGTGTACAGTTTTGGTCCCCATATTACAGAAAGGACATTGACAAACTGGAAAGAGTCCAGCGAAGAATAACAAAAATGATTCCAAGGCTGAAAAATAAACCTTATGAAGAAAGACTTAAAGAACTAAACTTATTCAGCCTAGAAAAACGAAGGATGCGAGGGGATTTAATTGAAATGTTCAAGATAATCAAAGGATTCGATAATACAAATGCAGAAGATTACATTACTTTTGATCGATCAAATATAACAAGAAGACGTCATTCTTTTAAGATTACTGGTAAAAGATTCACATCAAACGAAGCCAAGCACTTCTTTTTCAATCGGATCGTTAACGTTTGGAACTCCCTGCCCGCCAATGTCGTCGACAGTAAAACAATTACTACGTTCAAAAATAGACTTGACAAATATTTAGAAGCCAATCCACAACTAAAATACTATCCGTTAACGTAGCAAACTTTGAGTATGTTCATCCTGATGTACCTAACTTACGAAATGTCGATTCAAAAGACGTCGCTAGTGGCCTGAAATTGCTTGCCAGGAAGTAGTGGTAGCAGTAGTGATAGTGACGGTAATGATAGTCTGGTCTTGGTTGGCCTTCCTTTCCCTGCCTGCCCATGGCTGGGGAGAGAAGCCTTCACCCTTACTATCCTGTATCCTTTACTCTAGAGCAGATAGTGTACTCACAAACAGCCTCGTAAGGGCCAGCAGGCCTGTTGTTGTTTGTTCTTCCTATGTGTTCCTATGTGTTCCTATGTGTTCCTCCTCCCCTTCCTCTTCCTCCTCCTCCTCTTCCTCCTCCTTCTCCTTCTCTTCCTCATGCTCCTCTTCCTCCTCCTCCTCCTCCTTTTCCTCCTCCTCCTCCTTCATATAATTTTTCATGTTTCTGTGACGGAAACTTTTTATTTATTTTTTTGCCCGGGAAATGACGACCAAAATTCACGTCAAAAACATTAATTTCATTTTAGTGCATCCCTATTATTCTTAGAGCAAATATGTATAGATACATATTTGTAAAGTTTGACAAGTTCTATAAGATGGTGCATTAATCTTTCCAATACCTCCAATAGCTTTGGAGACAATGAGGAAGAAAGTAATGTTTTTTTTAACTACTATAGCTCACAAGAACGGCCGTTTTCTTCTCTTTTTTTTTTTTTAGTATTCAATACATTTTCTATATAAACCTCATACTTTTCGAGTTATTTTATAAAACGTGATTCTTAAAAAAATTCAAATCTCACAAGAATTGGTCTACAGAGATTCTACTGCATGAGAAATACGAATATGGACTCAATTTTATGATTAGTATAATATTAACCAGTAGAGCAAGGGTTCCCAACCTTTTTGTTCCTCTGTACCCCTTGGGCATTTTTATAGATTCCCGTGTACCCCTAAAAATTAAGGTTAAAAAGTTTCATAATAGTGAAAACAAATAGTATTCACCCTACTCTTGATATAACTTAAGTAAAAGCTTTGCTTACTAAAATGAGGAAATTGAAGGAAAAAAACACATGGTGCAATCTGAATGCAGATTACAACATTATGTATTGTACAGCAGTGGTTATTCTCTCAGACCCAATGTACCCTCTGAAAAGTGCAAATGTACCACTGGGGGTACATGTACCCCAGGTTGGGAACCCCTGCCGTAGAGGGTAATAGTTATTATACTATTGTGTTGAAAGATTCGTCCCTGGACACACAGACAGCCTCGTTAGGTCCAGTAGGACTGTTGCTGTCTGTTCTTCCTTTGTACTTCTTTGTACTCCTTTGTGCATGTAATTAGGACACAGGTGTTTGCTCGTGCCCTACGTTTACCTGGTCCTCTAATGCAGGTAATGATCTAAGGTTTACCTGCAATGCTTACCTCAATGTTAAGGTGAGGTGAGGTTGCAATTATAAATGATAGGGGGAAGGAAGGTGAAAGTGAGTGAAAATTATGATGTGAGGGAGGAAAATGAGGGAGGGAAGGAAGAAGGGAAGGAAGGAAGAGAGGAAGGGAAGGAGGGAGAGAGGGAGGAAAGGAGGGTTGAGCCCCGGCTATTTTAACTCCTTATACATGTATATACTCATTTATTCCTAGCTCCTTACTCCTTACTCCTTACTCCGTTAATAAGCTGTTTAACTCCGCTATTCTACCATGAAATTGCTGGTCTGATAATTAAGGTTATTTCGTCATTGAAGATACGTGAAGGGCTTAGGTTGGTAGTCTCATTGTTGGTTATATTAGTTTGGAATGTATTTATGACAATCTCTTTTCACTTAATGAGGGTCTGAATAGCTGATGAGAACTTAGGAGCACAACGGTCGTGTATATCAAATTGACTTTTATCATTATGCACACGAAATAAATATGGTTGACAGAGACACCACATTGAAAACACCTTAATTCCTGTTTTTATCTCCTTGGTCTGTTTTCTGGTAGTATAGTGGTGTTGATGTTGATATTGGTGTGTCCTGAGGTCAACACCAACACCAACACCTTTCTTCCTATACAGTCTTATCACCACTTAACTTACATTTCTCATTTTCCCATATCGTCCCTTCCTTCCCTAACTTAACATTACATTATCCCCTATACCTTCACTACCCTATCTTCCTGTTCCCCACCAGCCATTCCTCATAACATTACCTATATGATGAGGTGGAAGAGAGGTGGAGAGAAGGTGGTTATAATAGTATTGTCTCATTTTTCAGGGCGTGGACGGATGGAATTTTGATGTTTGGCGGCTAAAAGAGGCTAGTGCTACCACGCCTCTGAGGTGCCTCGCCTATGAACTCCTCAATCGCTATAGTCTGCTACACAAATTCAAGGTCATTATCATTATTATCATCATCATTATTAATATTATTATGTAAGGGACTCTATGCTAACACGCCTCTAATTAAGGTGCCTCGCTTATAAACTCCCCAATCGCAAGTTCAAGGTCATCCTCATTACGTTTATTATTATTATTATTATTATTATTTAAGGGATTCTATATAATCCATCGTGACCCTCAGATTCCGCCCGCCCCTTTGGAGACCTTCCTAAAGCAGGTGGAGAATGGTTATTGCAAGTACAAGAATCCTTACCACAATAACGTGCACGCAGCAGACGTGTTGCAGACCATGCACTACATGCTGTCACAAACTGGCCTTATGGTAACAACTGGGGGGGGGGAGAGAGAGAGAGAGAGAGAGAGAGAGAGAGAGAGAGAGAGAGAGAGAGAGAGAGAGAGAGAGAGAGAGAGAGAGAGAGAGAGAGGAGAGAGAGAGAGAGAGAGAGAGAGAGAGAGAGAGAGAGAGAGAGAGAGGAGAGAGAGAGAGAGAGAGAGAGAGAGAGAGAGAGAGAGAGAGAGAGAGAGAGAGAGAGGAGAGAATTAGTTAGTTACACGAATTGTTCTTGCTACTCTGGATGACATTTTAGGGGTTAGGTTAGCTTTTCGGAGAAAAAAAAAGTGTGTGTGTGTGTGTGTGTGTGTGTGTGTGTGTGTGTGTGTGTGTGTGTGTGTGTGTGTGTGTGTGTGTGTGTTTTGTGCCGTCTCCACCAATATTTATTTTTTTGGCTGCCTGCCCCGGCCTTACCGCAGGCTGCTGTGACGTTCAGCCTACTAGGTTTGGAAAAATAGAGTCTTTGTGTGTGTGAGTGTATGGAGCGTCGGGGTCTAATGCTTGAGGGTGGTTGGTGATGGCGGCCGCATTGCCTTGCACCACAGCCAGGATAACCCTCTGGCGCAGCCAGCAGATCTCCCGTGTGTCTCCCGTCTCTGCTGTGATCCGCCTTCCCAGCTCATGCAGGATCTTGCGAAACGCTGAGCCCAGCACTCCCGTCGTCTCGACCGCCAGCGGCTCGAAGCTTTAGCGTGTTGCGAGTGCTGCGTAACGGAGCCGTTTGCGCTGTTCGGCTGCTTGGGCGGCGGCTCTGGGTTTTACGGCGCAGTTCGTGACGTGCGTGGTGCCGAAGGTGTTGGTGCACGTCACGTCCCACAGCAGTGTGTGTGTGTGTGTGTGTGTGTGTGTGTGTGTACCAGCACAGGTGAGCCGCTGTCTGTCTGTGTGTGTGTGTGTGTGTGTGTGTGTGTGTGTGTGTGTGTGTGTGTGTGTGTGTGTGTGTGTGTGTGTGTGTGTGTACCAGCACAGATGAGCCGCTGCGTGTGTGTGTGTGTGTGTGTGTGTGTGTGTGTGTGTGTTTTATCCGTTACCCGTGGTGCCGGTAGGCTCAATGGAGGCCTTAAATGATTGGCCTCCGCCTGTTAGTAGGGCGGGTTTAATTTTTTAAGTGACGCCTCGTTTCATATTGAGAGGTTTATGTTGCCAGCGGAAGCTCCTCGCGCATATAGCTTTGCAGTCCCGTCGAGGATAGTGTTATGGCAGCATGTGGGTGATCTTAGGCCACTCGGCGGTATTACCATAGAAAAGTGGCCACCACGTGCAGGGGCTCGAACGCGGGACCCTTAGCAAGTATGCCCGACCGCTAGCCACTAGGCCACCGCCTAGATCTTAATGTGTAAAGATTATTATTTGGACCATAATAATGTAACCTATGTTTATCTTAATATAAATGTACTCACTTACTACTTTTTACCGTAGAAACTAGACACTTTACATCCTTATATAATACATTACAATCACCCTTAACTAGTGCTTGCCTTCCCCTACAGTCTAGACAAATCGAAGGCTCTCTCTCTCTCGCCCTACACTGCTGTAATATCTATTCTTTTTATAGTTTAAGCTATACACACTTTACATCCTTATATAATGCACAATCACCCTTTACTAATGTAAGTAGGTGAGATATAATGGATTTGAATGTCGCGGCTAAAAGGCTCGTCGGCAAGTAAGAGCTACGAGGAAACGAGTGTGGTCGAGTTATATAAGTGACTGAGGTGTGGCGTCACGCTGTGGTGTTGTGTGGTGGAAATGACACGCGGTGGTGGTGACGCGGTGGTGATGAAGGCGCTTGGGTATGGAGGTGACCAAGATCCTTGGTGATGACGGAGCCGCATATGGTGATGACAGGTATTGTTATGCATTATTGAGTCTTCGTGGTGATGGTGGTGACACGTGGTGGTGATGACACGTATGTAGTGGTGATGGCAGAACACCTTACGGCGACCCTCAGAAAAATAGTTGTCCTAGCCTATTTACATACGTCATAAATATTACAATACATTACACTACTTGCCCTTAGTGACTTGAAAACGGTGGTATGATTTTTTTGTGTGAGGGGGTGAAATGGCAGACAAATTTTCTCGGGGGGGAAGGGGGAATTTAACATAGGCTATTTTTTCCCTGGGAGGGGGAATTTAACCTAGGCTGTTTTTTCCCTGGGAAGGGGAATTTAACCTAGGCTATTTTTTCCCTGGGAGGGGGAATTTAACCTAGGCTATTTTTTCCCTGGGAGGAGGGAATTTAACCTAGGCTATTTTTTCCCTGGGAGGGGGAATTTAACCTAGGCTATTTTTCCTTGGGAGGGGGAATTTAACCTAGGCTATTTTTCCCTGGGAGGGGGAATTTAACCTAGACTATTTTTCCCTGGGAGGAGAGAATTTGACCTAGGCTATTTTTCCCAGGGAGGGGGAATTTAACCAAGGTGGTGGTAAATAATGGAGAAAATTACGTTTAATATAAGAAGGATGTAGCTGTAGTCACGCACTTATATAACACCCGAGTTGAATTAGCGGCTGATAGTTGTAGCCGCCCCCAGGGATTGTTTGGTATGGGTAACGAGGTGGCGTTAAGGGCTGGTTACCTGCCTAGTTTGTAAAGTATTTAATGGATTTCGGAGCCAAGGTGGTTTAGATCATGAACACTACCGTCAGTTACGAGACAAACGGCGTGGCGGTCAGTCCTCCACTCGTGACTCTGCTTGAAGACAGTTTTACATACGTAGCTACGTGTACTTAATTAAGTGAACCAGCCCTTACAAGGAGCCATAAGGTATATATATATATATATATGTGTGTGAAATATATTTAATGAAGTTTAGAGGTTATTTTCGATGTAGTAAGTGCAGTGATTATTTATTTACTACGTGTTCAGTAATATGTTATTATTTGTCTATAAATTGTGAATTTGGAGCTTTATAAAGTGTTGTTTAGTGACTTGGAATATTTTGTGACTAAGTAATTCTTTACAATTTTGACGTGCATGAGAGATGTTACAAGAATAAAGAAGGACCTCTCTGCTCAGTGTATTACTGTGGTGTTGGCTGGGTTCCACTACAGTCAAAACTTTTATGGTACATCAAGAAGTCCAACATGGCCGGGAAGGATGAAGAATTTAGTTTCCCGGCTGAGGTGTATCCAGAGGACGAGGGATCGCTGGAGGAATCTGCAGTTGTCGAGGAGCAGACACGTGAAGGTCACAACATGCAACGGAGGAGTGAGCGCTTAAGGACCAAGGAAGCTGAAAGTAAGGTCTCCAGTTTTGATGAAACTTACGAACTCTTTAAAAAGGAAATTAAGGTCAGTAAAAGCTGGTATTCAGGAAGACGTGCCAGAAACTACGTTGTGTAATTTTCAAGCTGAGATTGAGGAAAGCTTTGCAGGTGTAGAAAGGTCATATGAAGTGCTCAAGAAATGTGTCCCGTATATTGTGGATTTCAAAAGGTACCAACGCAGAATAGACTGCTGCTGCGTGTTGTAAGGATATGATGACCACACTCAGTCATATAATATGTGAAATAGGTGTTAAAGAGTTCGACTTTGACGAGGAGATTAGGAACTTGAAGGAGCTGTAAAAACCATATGCAGCCTCTGTTTACAGTGTTGTAACGAGAACTAGTCTACCATTAGAATCCCAGAGTGACAAACTGGAGACAACTTTGCATGCAGAACTAGCAGCAAAACAAGCACGGCTTCGGGCATTAGAAGCACAAGAGAGTGAGAGGGCTCGTCTGGCAGAATTCGAGGCGGAGCAGATTGATTTGATAAATTTATTACGCCGAAGCGCCAGACAATAGGTTAAATTCAGAACACAAGTATACGGCTAACAATACAACAATGTCTACGGGCACACACACACACACACACACACCCCACCCACTTGGCCGTGCCGGGCTTGGGGATGGGTATAATGGTGCTGCAGGTCCAAGCTCGTGGTACACAACCGTTTTGAAGGCAAAGGTTGTACAGGCAAAGCAGGGGTTCCCGGGAACGCATTGTAGCAGGCGTAACACTGCGTAGGTAATACCGTCATCGCCAGGGGACGTAGCTTTACCTCGAAAAAGAGCACGGCGCAACTCCTATTCAGTTATCTGCACTGTTTCATCGTCATCTTGTAACAAAGCTGATACCAGATGAAGTCGCCGAACAGGAGCACGGAAAGAAAGTGCATCTTGTATGTGGATGGGAAGACTAGCCAGGGTAGACTGTTCCGACCAAGCATTAACAAGTTGTTGGGTGTAGGCGTCGGGAGTGTGATGTCGGGCAGTGGCGGGCGTTTTCCTAACAACCCTACGGATGAGATGCCACATGGTAGATACACTCGTCTGCTGGTTAATGTTGTCTGTGAAACGCTGCTAAGACGTAGTGAGTGCACACTCCTGCAATGCGACTAAAGCATCCCTGGATGTCTGGTAACGATGAAGCAGATCAGGAGTCGGGTTGACTTGAAACAATGAACCATCACGTTCAGCCTCCTCCCTCGCCTCTTGAATACGTGCGTCAAGTGTCCAGGGGTAGGCAGCACGGCTATGTTGTAGGTGTGGCCGGGAGACATATAGCCTGTGAAAATCATGAGTGGCAAAGACAAGATCGGAGTATAACTGGTCAGGTGATGAAAGGTCAAAAGTAGGTAACACCCGAACCATGTAAGAAATGTAGTTAGGGCAATACTTAGGAGGCACAACAATACGTGAACTAGTAACAGGAATGGTCGGGTTAGCAGGCAGAGAATAATGAAAACGAAGTGCGACGTGATCCGAGAATAAAGCTGGCACAGAGGAGCAAAGTACCCGCGACGCCATCAAGCCAGATGTCAGGACGTGATCCAAAGTACTTCCACGGGAGTGAGTGGCGCCTCCAGTGTCCCAGCGCGTTAGACAATGCCTGTGAAGATAGGAAAGAAGATGAACATCATTACGATTATGAGAGCCAGAAAGATCACACAAGTCAGGATGTCGAGCATTAAAGTCTCCCATATACACCATGCCACGCACTGTAGGAGGAGGGAGTGCCTCAGGATTGAGTTTAGCAGGAGCAGAATAAACATTGCATAGCTGTAGTACACCATCCACTAGTGAGATCTCAAAGAGCTGAAAGGTTGTGTCAGGATCAGAGGAGGTGCAGAGAAGGCGATGTGGCACTGTAAGTCAAAAGACCATTCCTTACCAGATGGACGTATGGAACATAACCTGCGAGGGAAGGAGCTTGCCCAGCGGGGAGTGGCTTGCTGAAAAAAAATAACACTTAGGTGATGACAAAAAACATAAGCTTTGAGTTGAACAAGCTTGGCGTGACTGGTGATACCACAGACGTTCCAGGAGATGACATCTAACTGGTGATTAAGAGCGAACCTTATGTTTTGAAGTAAGAGACCGGGAAGTGGAGGCAGACGAATGACCCGTAGAAGGAGACGGATCTAAAGAAGGCAATGGCTGACAGAGTTTTTCAAGACTTGAAGCAATAGTATCCATCCTTTCGGTGAGGATGGTGACAGCAGAGACGACTGCCTTCTGAGCCTCAACCATGGTGGCGAGTTTGGTGTCAGAAGCGGCATGAACAGCAACCAGCCTATCAATTCTGGCTTCAAGGTTGGTAAAGCGGTTCTCGAGAGCCTTACATCGTGCCATGAGGGAATCGACAGACTTACGGAGATCCATATCTGGAGGCGTGGCAGGAGTGGTGAGAGGAGCAGACTGGGTGGCGAGTGGTGGCGGCAGTGGAGGTGGCGCGGTAGCAGAGGCAGGAGTCGGGGACTGGCGTCGAGCGCAACCATGCCAAACGTTAACCCCCGGCTGTAAACAGCGTGGACACTTCCATCGAGACGTGTTCCCGGGAGGTGGGGGCTCGGAGGTGGAAGAAGTGGCTGCTGGAGGCAGTAGCTCCCTGTTGAAGGTACACGTCCTGGAGTCATGGCCGGCCGCACACCAGGCACACTTCGGCGAGGCTGAACAGTACGTGGAGATGTGGCCAACGCCCCAGCACCTGTAGCACTAAGGCTGGTCATTGTGTAGCTTCCGTACTTCACATGGTGGAAAGCGGGGAGGAAGTCAAAGGAAATAACAGGTGGAGGTGGGTCGGGAAGACACCAGACAACAACAATGCGGCTGATGGGGGAACCATCCTGGATGAAACGACGGGCAGAGTACACACCAGGGTGTGTCTGAGCAAGACTGAGGTCAACATCAACAGGAAAACGGTGAGGATGTAGCTGGGGTATTTACGAGGCCTCTCGGGTGAACCATGGGGAATGAGTGACAGAGACAGAAATTCACCAGACTTAACTCTGTCGATGATGTCCATACGTTGTCTGGATATTTACACAAACCGAGAAGTGACAGAAGCCATCTTGACTTCGGCCAGGTCACGCTGCAGTTGGAAGGTCTTGGTAACTGCATGCAACCACCGCAGACGGGTTCCCACTGAAGGAGAGCTGCAACCACCGCAGACGGGTTCCCACTGAAGGAGAGCTTGATGTAATCTTCTCTCGGAGCAAAGGCAGGGAGGTGGGACGAGGGCCGGGAGGGGGCAGGGTTAGAAGCACTAGGGCGAGGCAGAGAAGGCTGAGCGACAACCACGTCGCATAGAGCCGAAGCACACTTGGCAGTTTTAGCAACTGGAGGTAAACAATCCACATAAAGGGAGTCAGCAGAGTCCTCCACGGGCCGCTTGTTAGAAGTGAATGAGGTGGACGATCGTAACTCATACTGAGGAGAGGGCGAACACTGACGGGGGTTGGACACGGACAGATCAGGCCAGTGGTCTACCACAGAAGATCGGTCGTCGTCAGACAAGGCCAAATCGGCCTCCAAGCAAGAAGCAGTATCCAATCCTGAGCACTCCATCAAACCAGGCAAGGCCTCGACGGGAAGACAAACAAGCCCGTCAGAGCGCACTCGCAGCAACCCGTGACCACCTTAACAACTGTTAGCCGGTGAGACAGTCCAAGACTGCCAACACAGGTAGAGCAGAGAGAAGGCAGGAACGTCCACACCCAACCAAGGTTGAAGCGGGACTGAGGCGGAGCAGAAGCACAGGAACCTGGAGCTGGAGCGTGCTGTAGTAGAACAACGAAGAAAATTGGAGTTCCTGCAAGTAAGACAAGAAGTGGAGGAAGCTGATGCAAGGTATCGTGCTATAAATTTCAAGTATTGATGGTGCCTCAGTCAGGAGTGGTGTTAAATCTGGCGTGTGAAAGTCTACCTTGAACCCCAGTGTTGTTTCATTCACGCCGAATCATGCCTCTAGACAGCAGTCAGAGAAAAGTAGTCAGCTTATAGGCGAAGCATCATTAGCCAGAGCGCTGGCTAACGCCATGGACCGGAGTCGGCTTCCCGTCCCCACACCTATAGTGTTTAGTGGCAATCCCATAGATTTTGTATCCTTCAAATAGGGTTTCAAAACTCTAATTGAAGATAAAGGTATTACAGCTGAAGAGCAGATATATTATCTTCAGCAATACGTAACTGGACCTGCAAAAAATGCAATTGAGGGATGTTTCTATGGTACAACGGAAGCAGACTATACTAGAGCATGGGAAACACTAGAAAGTAGGTATGGCCACCCCTTCAAGGTACAGAAGGCTTTCCAAGAAAGATTAGCGAGCTGGCCAAAGATAGGACCAAAGGACGGAGCTGCACTTCAGAAATATGCTGATTATTTAAGATGATGATGTGATGCTATGCCTCATGTCAAAGGGTTAAGTGTCCTGGATGACTGTAATGTATCATTCTATCTACAAATAGTATTCATAATCCCTCTGTATTAGGAACCGAGAGAGAAAGTTGATACATCACCCACACCTGGCCATCTTCATCCCAGGAGAGATAGCGACCCTCCAATTATCAGCTTATAGGGTCATCTTTCCAAAACTCCCTAGGGTCAGTTTCAACCTAAGGTCATTTCCTGTTACCTTTCTCACGAGGGCTGACCTCAACCAGTCACCCCCCTTGACCCCCTCGACCCAGCCAGGCTCTCTCTCACACATCAGTTCAGTTCAAGCAGTCAGCCAGGGAAGAGGTCCATCATCCCTCTACCCTGGCTACTGACATCAAAATCAGATCATCAGTTCAGTTCAAGCAGTCAGCCAGGGAAGAGATCCATCATCCCTCTACCCTGGCTACTGACATCAAAATCAGATCATCAGTTCAGTTCAAGCAGTCAGCCAGGGAAGAGGTCCATCATCCCTCTACCCTGGCTACTGACATCAAAATCAGATCTTCAGTTCACTTCAAGCAGTCAGCCAGGGTAGAGGTCCATCATCCCTCTATCCTAGGCTACTCGACATATATCAGATTACCTTCAGACTCTGGCGAGATCAGTCGCATCAGTCACTCAGTCACGACTTTCAACTCAAATCTCTCTCGGCTACCCAGATCGAATCAATCTGTATCAACAAAATAAGATATAAGAAAAACTCAACTGTCTTTACCATTCCTTGCCTGGAATGACAACAATCATCAAAATGATTCTAAAATAGTAATGAGAATCAGAGGTTAGCCGCAAAACTACCGGACTGGGCAATAACTACCTGGAGCCGGCAGGTAACAGACTCTCTTGATAACACTGCAGAATACCCTACCTTCGCCAAGTTTGCTGGATTTGTAGAAAGGGAAGCAAGGATTGTATGTCACCCCGTAGCATCAATCTCGGTAATTAAAAGTAAGGAAAGCTCATGGGGATAGAAGCATCTTAAGGAAGACCAGAGGAAAGGTGTTCGTGCGTTTGTCACTGATACGAGCCTGTCTGAGAGCGAAACGACTGTTAGGTCCATGGGTAAAGGTAATTTTCCTTGATAATGCATCAAGTGCAAGGAAAGTTAGATCTGAGGTGAAATGCTTGTTTTGTGATGGAGATCATAATCTTGCTGCTTGCACAAACTTTAGAGAAAAGGAATCTAAGGAAAAAGGTAGAGTTTCTTAATGCTCAGAAACTATATTTTGGATGTTTGCGGAAAGGACACTTTTCTCTATACTGTCGTATGCGTCACACATGTATGAAATGTAAAGGGAAGCATCCAACTGTCTTGCATGATGAAAATAAGTTGAAAGGCGCACAAGTAAAGGAAATAAAGGAAGTTGAGGAATTTATTCCACCCGACAAGGATGAAACTGCAACTGCACTCAGTATTAATCAAGGTCACGCGAGCACAACTAACGTGGTGCTGGTGTGGGTTTCAACATCTAAAAAAACCCGGAGTAAAGAAACTAGTGTATGCCTTGCTAGATACGCAAAGTGACAGTACATGTATTGATGAAAGGGTATGTGAGGAATTGTTGACCGACACAGATCCAGTTAAGTTGAAGTTAACCACGATGATTGGGAAGGACACTACGGTGCACTGTAGACGGGCCAAGGGTTTGAAGGTTAGATAGAAGACACACCTCAGCTAAGTACATAGACCTCCCACCCATTTATACACGAAACTTCATCCCGCTGGACAAGAGGCATATTCCAACGCGTGATACTGCCATGAATTGGGAGCATTTGTTCCCCATTGCCACGGAAATGTCGCCACTGTTGAAATGTGAAGCCGGTCTGCTGATAGGATATAACTGTTCCTCTGCTCTTGCCCCACGTCAAGTAATTACTGGTGAGGACGACCAACCATTTGCAGTAAGGATTGATCTCGGTTGGAGTATTGTCGGTTCCTTAACTACATCTACTTCAGCAGAAGTCATGGGATTTTGTCACCGTGTGTCCATCAAGGAGGTCCCGCCGGTAAAACCTCATGATCTTCTTAATGCTTTGGAAGCAGACTTCAAGGACACAGAAGTAGAGGATATAAGTGTGTCACAAAACGAGATCTATTTCCTTAAGCAGATGCAAGGCGGCATCATACATAATTCAAAGGGCCACTTAGAGATGCCTCTCCCTTTTAAGTGTCGACCTAACTTGCCAAATAACAAGAAATTAGAAGCAGTAAGACTTGGTCACTTGAAAAAACGACTCAACAAAGATCCTGCACACAAGTAGCAATATTGTAACTTTATGGAAACTATGATACAAAATGGTGAGGCAGAGAAAGTCGGTGAGAAAATCGTACCTGAAGAAGTTAACTACATTCCCCACCACTGCGTTCACCATCCAAAGAAACCAGATAAGCTGAGAGTTGTCTTTGACTGTGGTGCAAAATTTAAAGAAACATCTCTAAATGACCATCTCCTTTCTGGTCCTGATCTCACAAATAATTTGCTTGGTGTACTGTGTCGTTTTCGCAAGTATCCAGTAGCTGTAATGTGTGACATGAGAAAATGTTTCACAGGTTCCACGTGAAACCACAAGACAGAGACTATTACCGTTTTCTATGGTGGGAAGGAGAAACTAATAAGAGTCTCCAAGAATACAGGATGAATGTTCACTTGTTTGGTGCCACGTCTTCTCCTGGATGTGCTAATTTTGGACTTAAACATCTCGCCAAACTGCAGGAGAAGGAATATCCGCTGGCCTCTTTCTTCATACTGAATGATTTTTATGTTGATGATGGTGTTACTAGCGTTGTCAGTTCAGAAGTGGCGATTGAGTTGATTGCAGAAAGCCGTGCACTATGCTTATATGGGAATCTACGTCTATGCAAGTTCGTGTCCAATGACCGCTCAGTTATTGAAAGTATTCCAGAATCTGAGCGTGCAGCAGAGTTGAAGGAGGTAGATTCAAGCAAAGATAATCTTCCCATGGAGAGAACATTACGACTGCAATGGAACACTGAGAATGACAACCTAACATTCCACGTTCAGGTAAAGGAACAGCCAGACACACGGAGGGGAATTTTGTCTACCGTTGCTAGCATATATGATCCTCTAGGGTTGGTGGTGCCGTTAGTTTTGTTGGGCAAGATCATCTTTCAAGGACTGTGCAAGCGCGGAATGACGTGGGACGACGCGCTGCCAAGTGAGTTACGGCCACGGTGAGAGAGGTGGAAAGACGATCTAGTGAATCTTGCGTTCATAGAAATACCACGATGTTACTTGCCTGTCGACTTTGGCCCTGTCACGAGAGTACAACTACACCATTTTTCTGATGCGAGCACTGATGGTTACGGGGCATGTTCATATCTACGGTTCGTTGGCGAAGAGAGAGTGCATTGTTCAACTAGTGATGGCCAAGGCAAGAGTTTCCCCCACTAAGGTCGTGACCATAACCCGCTTTGAGTTGACAGCGGCTGTAGTTGCTGTAAAATTCCGCATCAGACTAAGGAAGGAACTGCAAATGAATATTGATGATGAATATTTTTGGTCAGACTCGCAAGTAGTCCTTTCTTACATTAATAATGATGTAAAGCAATTTCACATGTTTGTTGCCAACAGAGTACAGTTTATCAAGGAACACACAGGAGTGAAGCAGTGGCTTTACGTTCCAACAACCATCAACCCTGCGGACCACGCCTCACGCGGACATTCTACGAATGAATTGCTGAAAAGCAACTAGTTTATCGAACCAAAGTTTATCTGGAAAAAGGAATGGATGGATAGCAGCTCCGTTAACCCAGATTTAGATCAAGGAGACCCTGAGGTAAGAAGACAGATTCTGAGTACCCAAACCTCAAATGAGTGACATGTTACAGAGACTGAGTAGATTTTCTGACTGGAGCCTCCTAACGAGGGTGGTGGCAAGAATTCTACGCCTAGGATGTGGCACAACAGGGATGCAGCCTGTGTCTGTTCAAGAGATCAACAAAGCCTGTCTTTCAGTGGTTAAGCTTGTATATAGCATAGTATTCAGCAAAGAATTACAAATGATTGCCAATGAGAAGGAATTACCCTCAAATAATTACATCTATTCTCTCAATCCATATGTCCAGGACGGTGTTATCAGAGTGGTAGGACGTCTAAGGAAGTCTACACTTCCTCTGGATACCAAACATCCCATTGTGCTGCCCAGGAATGGACACATCACGCAGCTCATCATCGCCCACTACCACAGAGAAATTCATCATCAGGGTAGAAGTCAAACCCTCAATACAATAAGGAATGGTGGGTATTGGATAGTCAGTAGGAGTAAGGTGGTAACAGAATACATTAGGAAATGTTTGCAGTGCAGAAGACTTCGACGTGCTGCAGAAGAACAAAATATGGCAGACTTGCCAGAGGAACGCAAAGAGTCATCACCTCCTTTTAGTTTCTGTGGTATGGATTGCTTCGGCCCTTTCATGACTAAGCAGGATCGTAAGGAGTACAAGCGTTATGGATTACTGTTCACATTTTTCTGTTCAAGAGCAATTCATATAGAAATGTTGGATGATATAACAACTGATGCATTCATCAATGCTTTACGATGTTTCATTGCCATTAGAGGAACAGTGACACAGATAAAAGCAGATCAAGGTAGTAACTTCATCGGAGCAAGGAATGAATTAGCTGCTGCTAGGAAAGAATTAGATACGGACAGGATCATCACATACTTTTCGACTAAGCAATGCAGCTTTGAGTTTAATGCGCCACAGTCAAGTCATTGCGGCCGAGTCTGGGAGCGCCAGATTCGGTCAGTACGAAGTGTCCTGAACATTACCATTGCTTTGTGCCCCGGACGTCTGGATGATGCATCTTTAAGAACGCTTTTCTATGAAGCAATGTTGATTGTGATCAGCCGCCCGCTTACGCCAGTAAATGTAGACCCTAGCAAGGAACCACTTACTCCTAACCATCTTATTACCATGAAACCAACCATGCCTTTACCACCCCCAGGACAGTTCGTGAAGGAAGATCTTTATGCGAGGAAAAGATGGCGAAGAGTGCAGTACTTGTCTGAACAATTCTGGAGTCGACGGAGAAAGGAATACGTGATCAACCTGACAAAGCGGCAGAAATGGTGCAGCCCCCGTCGGAGCGTACGCGTGGGAGATGTGGTACTGCTGGTGGATGAATACGCTCCCAGAATGGAGTGGCCTCTAGCAGTAGTACTTGCGACAAAGGTAGATGCAGATGGTTTAGTTCGCCACGTGAGGATTCGGATGGGCAACTCTACCTTAGATAAGAACGGGAGACCTGAGAAGCACCCTCCCATCTTAGAAAGACACGTACAGAAAATAGTCGTGTTATTGGAAGCATAACTCTACCTTGTATGTTCATTTATGTATCATGACTCTGTTAAAATGTTTCTTAGACAATGGTACTAGAAGATAATATTAATATTTGTTATGCGTTGCACTCATTTGATTAACAAAGGTGTTATACTCGTGTTTTATAGGGAAATTAAGTGTATAATTTGGTGGGAGTGTAGCGGTAGTCACGCACGTATATAACACCCGAGCTGAATTAGCGGCTGATAGTTGTAACCGCCCCCAGGGATTGTTTGGTATGGGTAACGAGGTGGCGTTAAGGGCTGGTTACCTGCCTAGTTTGTAAAGTATTTAATGGATTTCGGAGCCAAGGTGGTGGAGATCATGAACACTACCGTCAGTTACGAGACAAATGGCTAGGCGGTCAGTCCTCCACTCGTGACTCTGCTTGAAGACAGTTTTACATACGTAGCTACATGTACTTAAGTGGACCAGCCCTTACAAAAGCCCTAACAAGGAGCCATAAGGTATATATATATATATATATATATATATATATATATATATATATATATATATATATATATATATATATATATATATATATATATATATATGTGTGTTTTTGTTAGTGTGTGTGAAATATATTTAATGAAGTTTAGAGGTTATTTTCGATGTAGTTAGTGCAGTGATTATTTATTTACTACTTGTTCAGTATGTGTTATTATTTGTCTTTAAATTGTGAATGATATGATGCGATCATCACTGATGTGCCAAGGAAAACTAAATACGTGGACGACACCATCCTATGGGATGTGGAATTGAGGGAACATTGGTGGCGAGTCATTGATTATCTGGATCTAGTAGAAAGAAATGATGTAATTCTCAACCCAACCAAGTTCCAGTTCTCCTTAATGGAGGTAGATTTTGCGAGATTCCAGATCACCAAGACTGAGGTCAAGCCTCTACCAAAATACCTGAACGCCATAGCCACATTCCCCAGGCCCTCCAATATCACAGATGTACGAGCATGGTTCAGTTTAGTAAACTAGGTGTCACACTATGGTAGAACCACTGAGATGATGGCACCATTCAAGCCACTCCTCAGCCCGAAGGTCAGCTTCAAATGGGATTCAGACCTCGAAGAGGCATTCCAGCGTTCTAAAGAGGCCATCATCAGTGAAATTCAAGAGGAGTAAGAATATTTGATCCTAGCAAACAGACGTGCCTTAACCCTGACTGGTTCAAAACTGGGGTGGGATACTGGCTACGCCAAAAGCATTGTGAGTGTAACTCTTACACTCCAGGATGCTGTACGGACGGATGGAGAATAACGCTGGCTGGCTCACGTTTCCTGAGGGACGCTGAAAAGCGATACGCACCAATCGAAGGAGAAGCTTTGGCAGTGGCGTGGGCACTCGAGGATACTCGCTTCTTTATGTGATGCCACGAAATGAGCCCTCCCCTCCCTTTTTTAGGTTTCTTTTTTTTTGTTTATACCCTTTTTTAATTCTGGCGCGCTAGAGACTTCCCGCCGAGTCGAGAGTGTAACATTCCTTGGCCGCTATTTATATGGTTGTAACACCCTTCAAAACCCACACTGTACGCCTTCTAAATGTTTTTACTCACATTACCTATAAATTTTCTTTGTATTGTTTAGTTAAGGGATTAATTTCGTAAGGAGTTAAGGGAAAGCAACGGGGAAATAGGTAAACACTAGTTGACAACCTACCAGGCAGGACGCTCCATCCGGGCTAGGAGGGAAGCTATGTTACCCCCTCTTCTCCCCTAGCCTTCAAGACAGAAACACGTCTTAATATGGTATATTTTTACAGGCGAGATATTTACGTTCCCTAATATAGAAATCCCTCTAGAATATCAGTATTATCACCCTGAAGGGAAGGTTGTCAATAATATGTAAGTGAATTTAAGTAATATTTACCAGTATAGGTGAAATAAGGAAGTGAAATATGGCCTCATGGTCACCCCCCTCTTCTCTCGCTAGCCTTCAAGACAGAAACACGTCTTAATATGGTGTATTTTTACTGCGGTCGCCACGACACAGACAGTGAACACTATCACAATATGTAACTCAGTTGAAACCAAAGCCAAAGTGGGGATGATGCCTAACATAATATATTATCCTTTGTTAAGAACAGTGACCACGTGTGACCCCACAGTTCCATGTTAACCAGTTATTGCAGAGAATAGAAGAGTATTAGGGGCCTGTAGCTATCCCATATGGGAACACAGAAAATAAACAGTATGTCAATAGTGGGCAGCCTTCAGTCATTTCGATTTAGTATGATGTGAGATCCTTCGATCAACATCCTAAGAGACGGTTATTTAACCACTCCTAGTAATCATCAAAATTAATAATAATATGCCCGGGGAAATATTTTCAAAAGTGGGAGGGGGGAAAATTGTAGATTTCGAGACAAGAGGAATATAACGTGTGTGACTTTGTATAAACCTAGGAAAGTTATCGGACCTAGTTTGTACCAGTTAGTCAGTTCTGGTGACTCTTTCACCTATTATAAATGGATAATACTAGTGGGAGTAATTAAATTTGAAAGAATGAAATATACTCGATATCAAAACTTCACTAATCAACTCTTTAAAACGTTCTCACGTGTCCTGTGGAGAACTCAGCCTACTCTACCAAAAGTTTTAAGTGTACTTTCTTTTTATTTTGGATTGTTGATTTAAAGTAACTTCCCTTAAAGTAAAATAAGATCTCACAAAGGGCCCCCATGCCCATTTACAAAAAAACCATGGGTGGTGGCAGCAAGGTCAATAATATATAAGGATTTTAAAACAGAGATTTAAAATAAAGTAAATTAAAGAAAAATACAACAGCACAACCCCGACACCACACTGGTGTCTTAGAAGGGGGATTTAAAACAAGACAAAATAAACAACAGCACAACCCCAGCACCACATCCGCTTACCCACTTGGCTAAAGGGATATCCCCCCTCACCCAAAGGTGATCGATCTATTTCCCCATCTTGGGGCATTTCAATATTTCTTCTACATCACTGATTCTAATATCAAATTATGTAAAAAATGTGCCTGCACAACAAAATTTTCATATACAATTCAGTTCATAAATTGATGATTATACCTCAGAAAACTCACCACATTTTATTGTCAACTAGCACTTGTTACCATCAATGTTTTCACCATCAATAAGTCTCTAATAAAAAGCATTGATATAACCAGCCTACCACAATATCATCACCACCATCAGTGTTCCTTTATCATCATCACCTTTAAACACCATAGCCTATATTATGTGGAGTCATTCATTCATACGTAACTTTTTGTAAGTAGTAAACCCAAATATACCTTAATGTAATGGTTAACACAATAACTGCACTAAGATATATATTTTTACAAAGAATCTACAGTACTCATCAGCTCTTTGTTGACAATCTTTCATAATGGACAGTACCTTGACATGTCATCCCTGAATTAATGGTAGCACTGAGAATCTTGATGCACTATCCAGCTGTTTCTTGCCAAGTGTGTCAATTAGTTGTACAATTTTGGATGGGCTGGCGCATCAGCAGAGTGCAGCTTCCGCTGGGCCCTCGGGTTTGTCCCAGGTACTGAACCCCACTAGATGAGAGAACACACACACACACACACACACACACACACACACACACACACACACACACACACACACACACACACACACACACACACACACACACACACACACACACATTTATACATCATAACGAATGGCATCAGGCTTTAGAGAAATGGAACATAAGGGAGTCAGCATTCACAGGCACACCAAACATGTGAATATGTATATGGTCTGGAATTTATACCTTAACCTGCATTTACTATAAGACGTTTATCATAATACTCAAACATATTAATGCAAAGATATTAGTGCAGAGTGGACTTGAATGTTGGCAGGGTAGATGAGGTAACCAGACTGTGGAAGATAATTGCACACTGCAACCACTCACAACACACCTCAGTACATGAAAACTTGACCTACTTTCAAAAAATGACCACGAGTAGCTCGGTCATAATGCCATGTAACCATTAGGCTGATACATGACCTGCAATCTAAAAAATCCCAGTAAATGACACAGGCCTCAGATTATAGTTCAGGAACTTCTGAGCCTACAAAATAAAGTTGTCTTACCTCTTAGGATCCTTGGGAAAGCGAAAAAAGGACAAATCCTTATTCCACTTTGAACTGCTTGAGCAGTACATTGCTGAGCACGACCGAATTCCCATATTGGCAAAGCATATACGTTTAATAAGCTGCGTGCATGAATAATTTCCACCTCTCTCCACGCGTTTCAGTGCGACAGCTGAGTGCTTTATCCCTCTGGCCGCTTGGCGGCGCTACCTTCGCGTGGCGACCAGCTCGCCCATAGAGTGGACCGTCCTCTTGATGTAGATTCCTTGTTGTTAGTGTGTGTGTCACTTGAACATTCCGCTGACACTTGAGTTGCCATGACTGCTGCCGTTGCTGCTGCTGCTGCTAACACACACACACACACACACACACACACACACACACACACACACACACACACACACACACACACACACGCTAAACAAACAGTGACTATTTACTTATCAATATATAGTATTGCATTAATGATCAGGCTTCGTGTGGTGTCCCTGACCTGTAAAGAGTAGTGAGATAGTATGTTGAAGTGGTTTTAATGTGTGTGTGTGTGTGTGTGTGTGTGTGTGTGTGTGTGTGTGTGTGTGTGTGTGTGTGTGTGTGTGTGTGTGTGTGTGTTAGTTTATCAAGAATATTGTTGGTCAAGATCAAGATCGAAGACAACCAAGACACAAAGGAATCAACACAAGGAAAACCCTAAATACTCCGTCAGTACGTGTAATCAAGCCACACCAAGTCACCTGAAGCTGTACAAACACCTAGGGATCACGCAGCTGTGGTGTAACTGTGATGGTAACTGAATGTTAGTGTGACAGGGCACCACATAAGGGTTTGTTTACAAACTCATGGCCGCTTCTAGCTCAGGCCCTCCCACCGTCTTGGACGTAGAACAAATTATGAGTGAAGATGAGTTGCCCTCAAACAGTGACTGGCCCGGGCTGCCCAAGCTTACACTATCAGGTCACATAACTCAGGCCGCCACTTCTAAAAGAACCATGGATGACATCCTGAACAGCAGCGGTGAGTCACTGTCCCCGGCCCCGAAAGCAACCAAGCACTGTGAGGTCGTTACTGGCCAGGGAAGTGCTGGGAAGCGAGGAAGGACACCCTCGCCAGACACCGACGACAGGGAGAGAGACCCTAAGAGGTCCATGCTGTCGCCACCACCACCACCACCAACACCGTCTACCGACAGCACCATGGCTTCCTTCCTGCTACGCTCCACCACAGGCTCCCGCATATTCTCAAACCCGAGAAAGGTCAGTTACGCCCTCATGCAATCTCCCTTGAGCAAATACCTCCTCGAGGGAGAGACACGCCCCCTAGGCAACGGAGCATCCTTGGTGGTGGCCGTGTGGGATCACAACCTGCCCAAGATCCCTGACCTTAAAAAACCTACCTTCACCCTGGGAGAATGGGAGGTCACCTGCAGGAAGGCCGACAGGGAGGCAGAAAACTGTAACTACGCCAGAGTGGGCCCCCTCAACGAAGAAAACACCCTGGATGAGCTGTGGAACGACTACAGGAGCCTGGACGGAAGAGAAGTGCTGGAGATGTCCTGGATCCCACAGCGTCTCCTCCCAAGGACATCCACTGGTAAGTGGTTGCGCCTAAAGGTTAGGGCCCCCATCCCCACCAAGGTGTCCATCAGTGGGCTGGTTTACTTCCCATGACCTTACCTCCTGCCCCTCCTGCGCTGTCTAAAATGCCTCCTCATCAACACCTGCAGGGCACAGGAGAGATGCACACAATGCAGTGGCCCGCACCCTTTCAGGACAGCCGACCACACCTGCACTAGATCATACCACTGTTTCCAGTGTCGGGGATCGCATGGTCCCAGGTCTGTGCACTGCCCCCCACAACAAACAAGCCCAGGAAATATACATCGCTTAAGTAAAGGATGGTAAGTCCCTACAGCACATTAACCAAATACTAAGAGATTTACCTCCCCCTAACTTGCAGCCACGACACAGGCCACAGTTCACCTCACCTCAGGCAACCATCATCCGACCTCACCCACGCACCATCCAGCCAGGCCTGTCATACTCTGACTTCATTACAGCCAATAGATTTGCTAATCTACAAGACCTCAGAGAAGAGGAGAAGGAGGAGGAAGAAGAAACTGAAATTACTCCAGCACCCGTTCCCACCAACCCTGACGCACCATCAGACACTGATAACGTTCCACCTGGAGTGCCTTCACCACCTAAAGCTCCCGCTCCCGACACCCGGACTCTTAGCGCTGCAGCACTGCCAACAAACACCCAACGCAGTTGTCAGCGCAGGAGTAGGCAGTAGACACCTGCCGCCCGGTGGAATACTCCAGGAGAGGTACTTACGGGGATGTAGGCAGTGCTGCAGACTGAGTGATTCCCCGTGTCCTCTCTTCCCGGTTCCCTTAGTGTCTCATTTACACAAGAGAGCAGCTGCAGCCTGCCCTCTAAAGACAACTTCTTCTACTACCTACATAACATTACTACACCTTACACTTTTACACTCTCTTCAAATCAAAATTTAAAAATGGCTTCACCACACCCAGCCTCGGAGTCCCCATCTGGGGAGGGGACCACAAATGTCCCCAGGTCGGACTGCCCCTCTGCTGACGACCTCGGGTGTCTTGACACTTCCTCTAATACTTTTACTCTCGATTTCTGCAACATTCGTGGCCTTAGATCTAATTTCCAATCTGTGGAACACCATCTCTCCTCCACTAAACCTCATCTTCTCTTCCTAACTGAAACACAGTTGTCTGTGACTACTGACAGCAGCCCCTTCTCTGTTCCCTCCTACTTTCTCTATCCTCATTTTCAATCCAAAGCTGGCTGTTGCGCATATGTGCGTAACGACATTACTTGCTCTCGTGCCCACAATCTTGAATCTTCAGAATTTTCTACCATCTGGCTAAGACTTCAATGTCACTCTCTAACTAAATTCATCTGTGCTGTATATCTCTCACCTAATTCCTCTGACTATGTAAAATTCTTTGACTATTTGACTTCCAAGGTGGAGTACATCCTATCTCACTTTCCTTATGCTGAGATCTCCATTTTAGGGGATTTCAATGTTCACCACCAGCTTTGGCTTTCATCTTCTTTCACTGACCAACCTGGTGAACAAACCTTCAACTTTGCTATCCTTCATGACCTAGAGCAGCTAGTGCAGTTCCCTACCCGTATCCCTGACCGCCTTGGAGACACGCCCAACATTTTTGATCTTTTCCTAACTTCCAACCCTTCAGCTTACTCTGTTAAACTTTCCTCTCCGTTGGGCTCCTCCGATCACAATCTTATTTCTGTTACCTGTCCTATCACTCCAGTGCAGCCTCAGGACCCGCCTAAGCACAGGTGCTTCTGGCATTTCAACTCTGCTAAGTGGGAAGACCTGAGGCAGTACTATTCTGATTTTCCTTGGGATGATTATTGCTACCATGTCAGAGATCCTTCTCTGTGTGCCGAGCGCATAACAGAGGTGATTATCTCTGGCATGGAGCTATACATTCCTCATACTTTCTCTAATACTAAAGCTAAAAAGCCCTGGTTTAACTCTGCTTGTTCTCGTGCTGTCAATGATAGAGAGGCGGCTCACAAACGGTACCGTAGCCATCCATCTGCTGAAACTCATGCCCTATATATTTCTGCCCGTAATCATGCCAAATCTATTCTCCAACTTACTAAAAACTCTTTCATCAATAGAAAATGTCAAAATCTTTCCAACTCTAACTCTTCTCGTGATTTCTGGCATCTAGCCAATAATATCTCTAACAATTTTACTTCTTCATCTTTCCCTCCTTTAATTCAACCAGATGGCCCCACAGCTGTCTCTTCTTTCTCTATAGCTGAACTCTTCGCTCAAACCTTTGCTACCAACTCTACTTTGGATGATACTGGGCATATTCCTCCTACTCCTCCACCCTCTGACTACTTCATCCCTAAAATTAGAATTCTTTATTATGACGTTTTCCAGGCCCTCTCTGGCCTTAATTCTCGGAAGGCTTACGGTCCGGATGGAGTCCCTCCTGTTGTTCTCA
>JAPQNM010000039.1:7451470-7461470 GCA_029783475.1 Metacarcinus magister
TGTATTCTCTCCGTTGTAGTGAGGGTGATGTCGTGCTCGACAGTCTTGGTGCAGCCAGGTTGATCCGAAAAAGTAGACTGGTATGTGACACCATCCCGTGCTTTCTCAACTTCTTGAGTGGTAGCCTTTGATTGTAAACCCGTCAAGAAAGGACAGGATTCCTGAAGTTGACGAAACTCATCAGGGGTTACAGTCAAAGGATGGAGCTTAGGCAGAACTAGAGGGTGGACCCGTTTAGATCGACCGGCTCTGGTCTCCACAGCACACACTTGAGTAGTTGAGGACTCAACTGGTGGTAGATGCTGACATCCAGAAGGGCGGTTGTCCTTTTCTTGAGAGGAGAGGGAAATTCCGGGCGAAGGCGAGTCATCAGGAGGCAACAGAGGATCTTGTAGGGAAGAAACGTCAGTGGTGGCTTGGTCATGGTCACTATGGAGAAGATGGTTGTCATTACTTAGTAGAGAATCAGGACTATCAGGATCTTGTACCCCGGGAATATTCCCAACTAGAGCACTAGCAAATTTAATTGGGGCCCTTACAGCATCTGTCCAACCAGTGTAAAATGGGCACCGTAAGTAACACTTAACGACAGGAAATTCGTCGATGCGTCCCAAATAGTCAGCAACTTGTACTTTAGGGCAGAGTGATGGGTCAATGTCTGGCAAGGCTTCCTCAGAAATTACAACTCCAGAGCATCCAGTATCCCTAATTATAGAGGAAGACCATGACCCATTAATAGTCCCCGTAACTGAGAAGTTAGGCACTTTATGGTCCTCTAAACAAAATCCAACCTTATAGGGGGGCGTGGTAGTAGTTCCATCCTTGAATGCTCGAGGATTCCTGGGACAGCGTGGTCGTATATGTCCTGCTTCCCCACAATTGTGACAAGTCACGGTTGAGGGAGTCTGACTCCCAAGAGAAGGTAGAGGCTGGAGTGGAGTAGCAAGTCGAGGGGAGATTTTCTTAGCGTTGTTGTTGGAAGAGACCTTAGGATAGGCGTTGTGGGCGGATGCCAAGTCATCCGCTAGTTGTATTGCTTCCTTCAGCTTGGTAGGCCTTCTTTCCTTGATGAATAGGCGTATTTCTGCTGATAAGGAGGACAAAAATTGGTCAAAGATGATAAACTCCCTTAAATCAGCATAAACATTGGCCACAGAGGAAGACTCAACCCAAGAATCAAACATCCTCGATAACTGGGTAACAAACTGATGGTAGTTCTGTCCTACTCTAATCTTGTTTGACCTGAAATCCACCCGGTAGCCATCTGGAGTTTTACTGAAGCCTGTTAACAAGGCTTGCTTCAGTAACTCGTAATCCTCAGTGGTGGATGACGGAAGGGACGTGTAGAGTTCGGCAGCTTTACCAGTAAGGAGGCAACCCAGACGAACGGCAAAGGTATCTCTGGGTAAAACCAGCATCTCGGCCACACGCTCAAACCTAGTTAAATAGGTGGCAATGTCCTCTTCATCCTTGTATGGTGGTAGACTAGGTCTGGAAACAGGATCATGTGATGGTAGGACTGAGGGCTTACCTTTAGCTGCAATTTCTGCCAGCTTGATCTCTTTCTCCCTCTCAGCTTGTGCTTGTCTTTCTTCTCTTTCCTTCTCAGCTTGTCTTTCTTCTCTTTCCTTCTCAGCTTGTCTTTCTTCTCTTTCCTTCTCAGCTTGTCTTTGTCTTTCTTCTCTCTCAGCTTGTCTTTCTTCCCTTTCGTGTTTCTGTTGTTCAAGGATCCACTGGCCAATTTCCTTGCCCTGCAGACCGAGGGCTTCACCCTGCTCCTTCAGTTCTTGAAAGGAAGACATGGAGAAGACCACACAGAGAACACAATACAAACAAACAAAAAATTAGACAACACCTCACGTGCAAAATCTGGCAAAAGCAAGAGTTTGACAGCAATCAAACCACTCTAACATTACTCCCGGGCCTCAGGCAGCAACGGCGCGCAGCAGCGACTTACAGATAACAACCCACAATCTGTAAAATGATAATAAATAATTGGTAGTTCTTATCCTGGCGAGGTCGCCAATATGTCAGGGCCGAGGTGACTACCAATTAATATTATCTTTTTATAGAGTTGTGGGGAAGAAAAATCATGGAGTATGATACCCCGAATATATTTACACACACACAAATAGCAAACAATAGGCTAGAAGCCAAAATAAATCACCAACGACGAACTGCTCGTAAACAATTACCAGAGCAGGGGTATGACACCCAAATAACTCCCTGTACAGCTGTTTTGAGGGTGAGATGCGTGACAGCAAAACTCGGCAACGTAGATTGCTCCTCAGACAGCAGGAAGGGTCGAATGGTGTAGGTACAGTTGAAGGGCACACTGGAAGGGAGCCCAAGTCTCCAGAAATGCCTTCGGAAATGTTGAGAACCAGCAGCAGGTGGTGAGGTGTTGTCAGGTGTGAGAGCTGAGGCGTTCTGTCCTTCTCCAAGCCGGTGGCGTGGAGCTTGGCTCGGTTAGACTACCCCCCTACCCCTGGACAAGGGGGTGGGGTAGTGGCGGGGAAGCCGGTGAACAAGCGCCGGCAGACGAGAGTGGTAGTTCAACCACTAATTAGGGGAAGACGAGGCAGGTGCAGTTCCTCACATATATATATATATATATATATATATATATATATATATATATAAATATATATATATATATATATATATATATATATATATATATATATTATATATATATATATATATATATATACATATATATATATATATATATATATATATATATGTATATTATATATACAATATATATATATATATATATATATATATATATATATATATATATATATATATATATAGGTATATTATATATGATTATCATCTCTCTTATATATATATATATATATATATATATATATATATATATATATATATATATATATATATACATATATTTATAATGATAATAACAAAAATAATAATTGTAATAATATTGATAGTAATAATAATAATAATCACAGATACTAATGGTAATGATGTTAGAAATAATAATAATAATAATTATTATAATAATAATATTAACGATAATAATATTTAAAAAAAATAAATAATAATGGTAGAAATAATTATCTTGATAATACTACTAATAATAATTCTGATAAAATTAATAATAATAATGATAATAATAATAATAATAATAATAATAATAATAATAATAATAATAAATATAAGATGAAGAAGAAGAAAAATACTAATAATAATAATGATAGCTATTATTATAATATATAATTATATAATAATTCCTTCCGTGAGAGAGAGAGAGAGAGAGAGAGAGAGAGAGAGAGAGAGAGAGAGAGAGAGAGAGAGAGAGAGAGAGAGAGAGAGAGAGAGAGAGAGAGAGAGAGAGAGAGACAGAGACCAGGGGGTGGGAGCGGGCGAGGATAAGGCCCCTTGTGGAAAAAATGGCGTTGGGAAGAGGAGGAGGATATGAGCTATTAGCTATTATTATAATATATATTTATATAATAATTCCTTCCGTGAGAGAGAGAGAGAGAGAGAGAGAGAGAGAGAGAGAGAGAGAGAGAGAGGAGAGAGAGAGAGAGAGAGAGAGAGAGAGAGAGAGAGAGAGAGAGAGAGAGAGAGAGAGAGAGAGAGAGAGGAGAGAGAGAGAGAGAGAGAGAGACCAGGGGGTGGGAGCGGGCGAGGATAAGGCCCCTTGTGGAAAAAATGGCGTTGGGAAGAGGAGGGGGATTTGAGGATTAAGACGGGTCACTGGAGGTCAGCCAATGACAGATCCACAGATCCCAAGAAAAATGAGGTTGACATATGTCGCCTGATTTGGTATTTTGGTTAGGAAGAGCCTGGTATACCCTCCCTGCGATCAGTGTTGATTTTAGGGAGAGCCTTGTACAGTCTCCAGGGGACTGTACCAGTCAGGTACATCTGTCCACGATATACTCCTCAAGCTGTGGCTCACCATCTCCATGCTCGTGACTGCAATCTTCGCATAATGGCCCTCACATTTATGCTGTGGAATGCTAGCTCCCTCCCCAGGAAGACTCAAGAGCTCCAAATATACCTGAGGGACACAATGCTTTCTGTGGTTGGCCTATGTGAGACATGGCTTCCCCTCCACCTCTCACTCAATCTCCCTGGATACACCATCTTTAGGGAGGACCGCCACCAAAGACGAGGTGGGGGAGTGCTCCTCGCCCTGAGGGACACACTCGTCCACTCCCAACTTCTTCTCCCTCAGAGGTGGGACGGACACCTGGAGGTGGTCGCTGCCAGAGTCAACCTGAGGAGGGGCTGGCTCACCGTGGCAGTGTGCTACAACCCGGGTGGAGCCGCATCCTACCAGGACTACGACTACTACTTCTCCCACCTACCACCCCCTGTGCTCATCATGGGAGATTTTAATGCCCACCACCAACGCTGGGACCCAACCTTACCGCCCAACCACAGAAACACCTCAGGCAACACACTACACCAGGTCCTCATAGACTCCCTCCACCTGTCGCTGCTGAGCCCGCCAGGACTTGCCACCAGGTTCCATCCCCCACACCGCAGCCCCCTCAGTCCTGAACCTGTTTCTCGGTGACCCAGCCTTCAACACCTGCACCTTCTCCACCGGACCCTACATGGGAAGTGATCATCTCCCCTTGCTGGCCACTCTCCCCAACGCCTCCCCAAGGCCACGTCCAGGATGTCTGCCACGCTGGAACATCACCTCAGAGTGGCACAAGTACGAAGCGGCGCAGAGGATCCTTCCTAACAGCTCTTCCCTGCCTTTGGAAGAAGCAGCCCAGCCATTCCACCAAGCCCTGGAGGAGGCGGGTAAAGCGGCCTTCCGCCTCACCACGCACCGCACACCCCGCCGCCCAGGCCAGCCATGGTGGAATGAGCAGTGTGCACAGGCTGTACGGGCCCGTCGTCAGGCTTGGAACAGGTGGTGCAAGTCACCACTAACAACAGCCGGAGAAGAATATCGCCGCCTGGATGCCATCTGTGCCAGGACCATCATCCGGGCAAAGAGGAAGTCATGGGACACCCACTGCTCCTCACTTTCGTTCTCCTCCTCCACCAAGCGAACGTGGGACTTTCTCCGTGCTATGGAGGGGTACAAAGCACAACACACCATGCCGCTGACTGACAACACCCAGTCAGCACTGGATGACATCCAGCATTAATGGCCACCCACTACCACCAAAAGATTGGCCTCCCACCCAGCTTACAACTACCGCAAGATCCTGGCACAGTCATCCAAGAGGCAATTAACTTCCCAGGACCTCCAGACCTCACACAGACCTTCACACGTGAGGAATCCAAGGCGGCCACACACACCCTAAAGGCAGGGAAAACACCAGGACCTGACCTCATTCCCTACGAGTTCCTCACCCACCTCACACATCCCCTACAAAACCACCTCCTCAACATCTACAACCTCAGCTGGCTGTCAGGAAAATTTCCAACATGTTGGAAAACCTCTACCCTTATCCCAATCCCGAAGCCTGGCAAGAAACCCAGCACATCCATCGAGCTACAGGCCCATTGCACTCCTCTCCTGTGTGGGCAAGCTGATGGAGCGCATGGTGGCCACCCATCTCACATGGTGGCTGGAGGAGAAGCGCCTGCTAAAGGAGGAGCAGTGCGGCTTCCGCCCCCACCGCGGCACCATGGATGTGCTGGCACAGATGGAATACCACATCTGTGACACATACCGGCAGCGAGAGATCAAGGTAGCACTATTTGCCGACCTGGAGGGAGCCTTTGATACAGCACCCCATCAAGGGATCCTCTACAAGCTGGCCAACATGGGGATCACAGGATCCACCCTCGCGTGGACACAGCACTACCTCACCGGCAGGTCTTACTGTGTCGCGGTGGGAGGCTACACTTCACCACCACACCCTATACGAAGAGGCGTGCCGCAAGGATTCATCCTTAGCCCACTCCTCTTCAACGTCCTCCTTTCGGATCTTCACACTCCACCACACTCACACCTCCTCGTGTACGCTGATGACATCACCATCGTCACCAGAGCAGCAACACTGGCCCAGGCACAGAACAACCTCCAGGAAGCCACAACATCCCTGCAAAACTGGATATCAACCTGGGGCCTCTCCATCAACGCTTCTAAAAGCACAATCATGTGCTTCACCCAGAAGCGACTACCAAGCCCCCTAACAATAATCCTGAGCGGAGTGACCGTCCCATACTCTACCACCCACATTTTCCTGGGGCTGAGATTGGACGGTCCCCGCCTCTCCTGGGCCAGGCACGTGAATTACCTGTAGACTTCCTGCACCAAAAGGCTGGACATCATTAAGAGGATAGCAGGAATCCGCTGGGGAGCCAACCGAGAAGTGCTCCTAAAGTACTATCTCGCCACCACCAGGGCCAAGATGATGTATGGTAGCAGCATTTATTAACCGCACCCACCACCCTAGCCAAGCTGGACCCCATCCAAAATGCTGCCTTCAGGATCTCAATGGGAGCCATGAGATTCTCTCCAATCATCTTCCTTCATGCAGAGGCTGGCATCCTCCCCCTGTCCACCCACAGGAGAGAGATGTTATGCCACCAACCTCCACCCACTAACCACTCTATACCGTAACTCAGGTGTGGAGCAGCATGCACCTATGTGGCTCCCCAGCTCAAGACAACCTCTGCTGGTGAAGGCCTTGCAGGCATTCAACACCCTCAGCCTGCCTCTGCCACCACCACAACCTCTCAGACCGCACTCTCCCATACCACCCTGGCTGGACTTCAAGCACATGTTTGCCCTCCACATCCCTGGCCTCCCTCCCAAGCCTGACTCAACCATCCTCGCAGCACCTCTGTTCCTGGAGCTGGACAGATCCCTCTATCACCACCACCTGAGGCTGTTCATAGATGGCTCACACCGCCCAACACCCCCAGCCACATCAGCAGCCATTTACGACCCTAGCACATCCATCTGCAGGGCGTGGAGGCTGCCCCCAGAAAAAGATGTGGTAACAGCGGAGCTCTACGCCCTCCATCAAGCCTTCATATACCTGGACACCACCCACGCCAAGGGTAAGGCTGTCATATACACAGACTCACTGTCATCACTACACCTCCTCCTCTCAACACCCAACATCAGCAACGTCCCTCGTCCACGCCACACAGGATACCCTTATCCACCTTAACTCCCAGGGCTTGGAGATCAAGCTCCAATGGGTGCCTTCCCACACCAACATACGAGGGAATGATGTGGATGCTGCTGCCAAGATGGCCCTCTCGCAAGACAGCATCACGCCGCTTCAACTCCCCCTCTCCACCGCTAAGCGCCTCATCTCCCACATCTGCCGATCATCTTGGAACAACACCCTCAGTAACACCCTCCTCAACACCAACATGGGCCACTACCGTACCGACTCATTGCCGCAACCTTGGGTGAGACAAGAGTCCCGCGTGCTAGATGTGGCCCTCACGCGCCTCCGCCTCGGCCACACAACACTCACCGCACACCTCCACCGCCTGGGCCTGGCTCCCAGCCTCTACTGCCCCTGGTGCAGGGCTACTGAGGAGACTGTAGATCATTTCATGCTACAGTGCCCACGCTTCCACTCCCACCGAGTACTACTACGCAGCCAACTCCTAGCCCTGAACGTAAACACCTTCGACCTGGCGGCGGCGGGCACCATCCCTGACACACGACCAGCCGTCATCCGCCTCACCTGCGCCTTCCTTAGGAAGACGGGACAGCTGACACACCTGTAACATACACAGGAACACACCAGGGCTCATGGGACCGTAGTGGTTCCGGCCCTAACACAACAAAGAAGAAAAAGAAGAATATTGTTGCAAATGTTAACAGTGTGTGTAGTTACTAGGGCTGCTGGTGTGTGTTAAACATTTATGACAGCATGAGTTAGCGGCAGGCGGTGTGTTGGTGTGGCACTGTGCCAGTACTGATCAGACTGGCACTACACCCCTGCAAGGAATATTATTTTACATCTAAACAATAATGCTCTACATAAATGAGGGTATTATTTTACATATTCTCCATAATGCTCCAGAGAATTCAGGGTTATATTTTTGCATTACCTGATGCATTTTGAGAAGGTTTTCTTAATTACATTTCCGTCGCAAATTCTTAGTTTGTGAGATATTCAATGTTTTTTGTGAAACCTTCTCTTCGAAAAATAAAGTTTAGTTTGGTTTGAACAAGGTTCTGTTATTTGTCAATGTAGGTTAAGGTTTGGTTAATATAGGTTATGTTAGGTTAGGTTAATATAGGTTATGTTAGGTTAGGTTAATATAGAAGCTATCAAATGTTCTCTATGACCAAAAATAGGGAGTTGGACGAGGTGCAGAGGCAAGACGCAGACGTTAACAAACAAAATCATGGTGAAGATTTAAAATTTTACCTAAATGAGTTATATTTTTCCATTACCTGATAAATTCTGGGAAGGTTTTGCTGATTATATTTGTCAGAAATCATTCGTTTCGGAGATAATAATTCAGTTAAATAAATGACCGGGATGGCCGAGCACCAGCTCTCCCTTAGGTTAGGGCTAGTTAGGTTAGATTGCAAAAATAATAGAGTAGTTAGAAGGTCTGAACCAATCAACACAACAACATGGCGGGGCTCGGACAGGTGCAACACTGGAAATTTAGGGGGGAACACTACCCTTCCCTTAGGTTGGGGTTAGTTAGGTTAGGTTACAAAAATAATAGTGTAATTAGGTATGAACCAAGCAACACAACAACATGGCGGTGCCCGGACAGGTGCAACACTGGAAATTTATGGGGGAGCACTACCCTTCCCTTAGGAGGAGGCGGTGGCCTAGTGGCTAGCGGTCGGGCATACCAGCTCAGGGTCCCGCGTTGGAGCCCCGGCACGTGCTGGCCACTTTTCATTGCTACTACTGCCGAGTGGCCTAATATCACCCACATGCTGCCATAACACTATCTTTAACGGGACTGCAATGCTATATGCACGAGGAGCTTCCGCTAGCAACATGAGCCTCTCTATAAGAAACGAGGCGTCACTTAAAAAATCAAACCCGCGCTACTAACAGGCGGAGGCTGACCATCTAAGGCCTCCATGAAGCCTACCACAGCCACGGGTACAAGATTAAAAATTAAAAAAAAAGGTTAGGGCTAGTTAGGTTAGATTACAAAAAATAATAGTGTAATTAGATCTGAACCAAGCAACACAACAACATGGCGGGGGTCGTACAGGTGCAGGTTTGAGTGAGTGTTTCGGCCGGGAGTTTCAACTTGGAATCTGTCAAATGGCAGTGTGTTCGTGTGTGTGTTTCATTTATAAGAACACCTGCACTTAATACTTCATCCCCATTGGTCACATTTGTCTTTAGATTATAAACTGACCAATCTGTGTAAAATACTTGCTATTGAAGAAGTGTATTTCAGCATTTCAAGTTAGTTAGTCTCACGGCAAAGATGTTTTAAGAGTAAATATAACTCCCGGCCTATCAGTTGTAAATTTAACTGAGATTATAACACTAACACAAGTCCAGCCATAGAATGTTAGTTTAGTGATGGTGTAGGATGCCAATAAAGTGCCAGGGAGGCGGGGCGTGCCACACAAGGAAGAACAAACCCTAGTATTACTGCAGCTGTTTCACTATCATTCCAAACCTAACCTAACCTAACCTAACAAAGGTACACTCACATTATAAGTGCAACGACACCTTCCTCAAGTAAACACACTTGATACCCTGGAAAGTTTTGTTGTTTATTAATCACTGGGTTCAAATCAAGTGGACCACAACGCCTCAGTGCCAAGTGGTTGTAGGACCAAAGTACGTATGGAAATAGTTCGTATGCATAAAGTTCGTACGCAATACTTCGCAAGCCAATGTTCGTAAGGGATAAAGTTCGTTTGAAAAAATACGTATGAAAAAGTTTGTACGCCAAAGTTCGTATGCAGATGTTCGTATGGTACGTATGTACGTATGTAAAATATTTGTAACGACCTGACCTAACCTAACACGTACGAACATTTTTCTAATAAACATTTAACCTTACAATCTTTTTTCTATTA
>JAPQNM010000039.1:7463970-7476470 GCA_029783475.1 Metacarcinus magister
TGTGTACTGGATGGTGTGTGTGTGTGTTTGTGTGTACTGGATGGTGTGTGTGTGTGTGTGTGTGTGTGTGTGTGTGTGTACTGGATGGTGTGTGGTCCAATAAGTGTTGGTAAATGTTATGTATATATTCAATAACACAGTTACTAAGGAACGAAAAAACTTCTATGCTAATCCTGCATCTGAGGTTTAGTTCAAAGCAAATATAATGCTAGTAAAAATTTATATTAATTTAACATACAGAATTATAAGTATATTTGAATTGAATTATAAGTTTTGTATTGATTGTTGATGTGACATTGTGTGTTATTTGTAAGTTAATTGAAAACATGAATGTAATAATGTTGTTTTGTTCAGGTTGATATGTTGAAGACTCCACTTGAAGACTTGAAGAAGATAAACCAAGAAGAAAGGAAGAAAGTGTCTGACAGCTTGTCGGATGAGGCTTGGAGGAAAAATAACCCTCAGTTAAGACAGGTAATTAGACCTTGTTAATTATTACCTGTATATTACAAGTGTATACAAGTCTTAATGATACGTCAAATACCCTCATTAATTTGAAACATTAGTCTTGTTAGGGGAGAAAAGCTTGCTTGCTGTAATCCAATGAGTAGTTCTTGTTTTGTACCATCGCTCCAAAAAGTATCTGAAAAATGGGGTGCGATGGCTCTCAAATTGAACAAGATTACCCTTGTTCTTTTGACACTGTTGGGTTGGTATGCCTGAGTAGGTGTTGATGCTGGATCTGCTTATGATATCGGTAGTTTATATTTACAAGTGTTTCTTTCTAAATGGCTATATGTTCTACTGTAAAGTTTCTTATATTGCAACTGGTTTGAAAGCTGTATAATCATTATACTCATCATATATGTTGCTCGATATGGATCACAGTATCAACGATTTAGTAGATGTGTCACAATGGCATTGACCTCAAACACTGTTCACACTCGCTTACCAAGTGAACAGTGTGTCACTGATTGGGTTCGTAATATGACAGAAATCTAGGATAATGGATACATTTTTTTTTAATAATAAAGTAGCTGCAATCTTCATTGGTTATCAAATGTAGTAATCTTGAAAGGAAACGCCCTTCATGAAGATGCTTTATGGTGGATCAGATCTGATATTCAAAGTTTTGAAATACATGTGACACTTCATCAGAGTTGATTTCGAGACTGGTGTGGTATGGTCATGTCATTCACCGTGGAGACGACTCTGAATACACGCCAAGAGATCATCACCCTTTACAATGAAGGTTACAGCAAGACAGAAAGTTTGAGGGATATTGGCGTCTCCTACAATACGGTGGCATTGTGGATACGTTGATACGAAGAAACTGGTAACACAGACAACTCGGTTCGCCCATCACTAATATCAACCATGCAGGGCTGCCAACTTCATGCCCTGTCCTCTACCATTTACCAGAAACCTTTGTCCGATTTGTCTAATTGCTACCTCAGATTTTTTTCAGATACTTTTTGGAGCGATGGTACATTGTGTAATTAATGAAGTATTTTTTTATTTTCACCAAGTAATGTGTTTTTGTTTCCACAGCGGTACAGTGGTAAGAAACTTGCTTGGTGATTGGAGGACCCAAGTGGAATGAAAGTATTATTAACTCCTCAAGTTGCACCTCTTGTTATTAAGTGAAGAAATGCAAGTGTATGATGCAAGTCTATTGGCCACACAACACATTGGAGGTGAGCAATGATTACTGACATCAAGAGTTACTAACCTGTATATCCATAGGTGCAGTCTTACCACAGTGTTAGTTGTATAGTGTTGTAGTAGTTCTATGCCTATGAGGGTGTCGGGGGCCTGCGTAGTGCAGTGGTCAGCTTGTGACCTAAAGGGTGTGAGTTCAATCCTGGGTCACGGCAGCTTCTTGGTGAGGGAGGCAGCACTCTCATTAACCCTAACATAACTGTAGGGTCTGTAGATGCCTAGTTTGGGGTGATTATTTAATCACCTTTAATAATCTCTACCTTTGAACCATTGCTGTTTTTAATTATAGTTATAATGATTTTTGGTGTAATTTTGTGACACTACTTTGAGTAACATTCTAGGTCAAAATTTACTATTGTTATGGTGATGTCTTGTTAGTTTAGTGGGAAGTTGTGTCCAACCTTGTGATGTGACTTTCTGTGACATTACTTACGTCACTCTCCACACACTTACACTCGCCCTCTTCATAAGGAATACTAATTATTTCTTGACCATAACACAATGATCTCTGATTCAGTTGATATTTTGCTGCCTATTTTATGTAATTAATCCAAATATTTTTTTTTATTGTGAGTTCAAATCAATACTGTACTTACTCCTACAAAGGGTAATGATCTTTTTACAGGACAGATCCAAGGAGTGTCGTCAATCAAGGCGGTATTATTTTACATCTTCATCAGAATGCTTTCCAAGGTATTTCTTTACAACTACTGCTCCACCTCTTTCTTTTTTCTCTCTTTCCCTATATACTATACATAGTGTACTCAACACATCTGTGAAGGTTTCAGGCGGCGCTCACCATTATTTACCTCGCAAAACGTCATTGAAGTTATATTAGGTTGGTTAGGTTATGTTAAGTTATGGTTAGGTTAAGGTTGTTAGGTTAGGTTTAAGTTATGTTATGGTTAGGTTAAGTTAGGTTATATAAGACTTTTACGTTTTATTATCAAAAAGTTAGCGTTCTCACCTCTAGATTTTTTTTTCTGGATTTGGGTAATAAAATGCAAAGATCTTATATAACCGAACCTAGCTGAACCAAACCTAACCTAATTTAAACTAACCATAACATAACCGTAACCTAACCTAACAACATTAACTTAACATAACCAACCTAACGTGATTAACATAACTTAACATAACTTCAAAGGCGTTTTGCGAGGTAAATAATGGTGAGCGCCGCCTGAAACATTCACGTACACTATGTATAGTATATAGGGAAAGAGAGAAAAAAGAAAGAGGTGGAGCAGTAGCTGTAAAGAATTATCGTATCTAACCTAACAAACAACAAACAACAAAAAACTATTTATATTATTATTATTACTTTAAGTGTTTAAGTAATTATAGTCACTTTTCAATGTGTTGTAAGTAATTTTAAGTCAATATAAGTGTGTTTTAAGTCATTTTAAGTGTATTTCAAGCTATTCTAAGTGTGTTTTAAGTCAATCAACCACTACTACTTCTACTTATAATGACTTAAATAGTTTCCAGGGGCCAAACACCAGCAGATTTAAGTAATTCTAATAATTTAAAGTTTTTTTCAGATTTCTAATTGATTTTCAGTGTTTTTTAAGTAATTCAAAGTGTTTAAGTAGGTTTTAAAAGTAATTTTAAGTGTTTTTGAGTAATTTTAATAGTTTTTCAGTGTGTTTTAAGTGTTTTAGTAGGTTTTATAAGAAATTTTAAATGTTATAAGTAATTCTAAGTCAATTTCAGTGTATTACAAGTCAATTTGAGTGTATTTAAAGTAATTTCAACTACTACTACTACTACAACTACTATTAATAATTACTTAAACACTTTTACAGGGGATCAGACGCCAGCTGAAGCAGAATTACATGACTTTTAAAACGCCAAAAAACTGTCCATGTTTGGTGTGAATCTTCACTCTGCCAAGGACTCGGAAGGACTCAACATTACAATCGGAGTGTGTTCATCAGGATTACTAGTGGACACAGACAAGTAAGTGTACATGTGTGCGTTTATAGACAGGTACACACAACTGATGGACACTAAATTCACTATGTACGGACACCAAGCTTTTACGCACATGCTGCTGACCATATCCAAACGCACATACACCAATTAGTTTTAAAGATATCTTACAAAATAAAATTTTTTTTGTATAATTGCGTACACAAGACCTATGTATGCGATATTCAATACGTACATAGACCAATCTTTTATGCACATACTCACACCATCCAAACGCACACACACCAATTAGTTTGAAATATCTTACAAAATATACAAAATTTTTCACACTGAAACGCATATTTTTTCAACGGATTACTAACTTTATGTGCATATAACTGCGTACACAAGACCTATGTACGCGAGCTTCAGTACACACAGATCAATCTTATACGCACACAGGCATACATTGCAAACGCACATACACCAAACAGTTTTAAAGATATCTCACAAAACACACAAACTTTCAAACACAAACATACATAATCTTTCTTCAGTTTTGTATTATGTCGTGTGTGATTCTAGTTTTTCCGTGTGCGTGTGCTTTGTTCTGTGTACATGTGGATTATATGCGTACATGGATGTGTGTGTGTACATGTAGGTGTGTGTGTGTGTGTGTACATGTAGGTGTGTACGTGTAGGTGTGTGTGTGTGTGTGTGTTATTTTCCTTTTTCTAATATATGTGTGTGTGTGTGTGTATTAATTTTGATCATTGAATGTTTTACTTCATACCTTTATGCACACAACACCCATGTACACTAGATTAAGTGTGTACGTAAACCAATCTTGTACAATCAAAATGCACATACATCAGCTCACAAACGGTACCGTAGCCATCCATCTGCTGAAACTCATGTCTTATATATTTCTGCCCATAATCATGCCAAATCTATTCTTCAACTTACTAAAAACTCTTTCATCAATAGAAAATGTCAAAATCTTTCCAATTCTAGCTCTTCTCGTGATTTCTGGCATCTAGCCAATAATATCAATAACAATTTTACTTCTTCATCTTTCCTTCCTTTATATCAACCAGATGGCCCCACAACTGTCTCTTCTTTCTCTAAAGCTGAACTCTTCGCTCAAACCTTTGCTACCAACTCTACTTTGGATGATACTGGGCATATTCCTCCTACTCCTCCACCCTCTGACTACTTCATCCCTTTTTAGGGATGAAGTAGTCAGAGGGTGGAGGGTCAGGAGGGTCAGAGGGTGGATTTTTTATTATGACGTTTTCCATGCCCTCTCTGGCCTTGATTCTCGGAAGGCTTACGGTCCGAATGGAGTTCCTCCTGTTGTTCTCAAAAACTGTGCTTCCGAACTCGCTCACTGCCTGGTCAAACTCTTTCGTCTGAGTCTCTCTACTTCTACCTATCCTTCTTGCTGGAAGTTTGCTCACATTCAACCTGTCCCTAAAAAAGGTCACCGCTCCAATCCTTCTAACTACCGTCCTATAGCTTTGATTTCCTGCCTTTCTAAAGCCTTTGAGTCTGTCCTTAACAAGAAGATAATGAAGCATCTATCAGCTCACAACCTTCTCTCTGATTGTCAGTATGGTTTTCGTAAAGGCCGATCTACTGGTGATCTTCTTGCTTTCCTAACTGAATCTTGGTCATCCTCTTTTAGGGACTTTGGTGAAACCTTTGCTGTCGGCCTTGACATATCGAAAGCCTTCAATAGAGTCTGGCATAAATCTTTAATTTCTAAACTACCCTCCTACGGATTCTATCCTTCGCTCTGTACCTTCATCTCCAGTTTCCTTTCTGACCGTTCTATTGCTGCTGTAGTGGACGGTCACTGTTCTTCTCCTAAAACTATCAACAGTGGTGTTCCTCAGGGTTCTGTCCTATCATCCATTCTCTTTCTATTATTCATCAATGATCTCCTAAATCTGACTCAATGCCCTATCCACTCCTGTGCTGATGACACCACCTTGCATTTTTTAACGTCGTACAACAGACGCCCAACCCAACAAGAATTAAATGACTCAAGAGGAGATGCTATAGAATGCCTAACTTCTGATCTTGTACTTGTTTCTGATTGGGGCAGAGCAAACCTGGTTTTGTTCAATGCCTCAAAAACTCAATTTCTACAACTATCTACTTGACATAACCTTCCAGATACTTATTATCCCCTCTTCTTCAATGACACTCGACTTCCCCTCTCCTCCACATTAAACACACTCCGTCTATCCTTTACTAAAAAATTTAACTGGCAATTTCATATCTCTACTCTTGCTAAATCAGCTTCCAAGAAGTTAGGTGTCCTATGGCGTCTGCGTCCATTTTTCTCTCCCTCTCAGCTGCTTGTTCTGTACAGGGGCCTTATCTGCCCATGTATGGAGTATGGCTTTCATGTCTGGGGGGGTTCAACTCATAAAGCATTATTAAACAGGGTGGAGTCTAAAGCTTTTCGCCTAATCAACTCTCCTCCTCTAACTGACTGTCTTGATTCTTTAAGTCACCGACGCAATGTTGCATCTTTATCTATCTTCTACTGCTATGTTTGAGTTTGCTAACTGCATGCCTCCTTCCCTCCCCTGGCCACGCTGCACAAGACTTCCTACTATATTGCTGCAGCGTGAGTCTCATCTCTCCTCCACACAATATTACCATCTTTTATGCTAGTTTTCCACGTATACTCGTCTTTCCTCTCCGTCTATTTCCATCACTCGTTTATGGATCAACATATTCTTCATTTCTCCTCACAGTCTGACCAAAGCCTCTCCACGGTTGGCTTCCTGTACGTGTCTGTAACTGTGTCGTTCCTGTGTTTTGTTCAGTCGTCCCGTCATCACACACATCCGCTGCAACGTTTTCATTTCCGTCATTTTTTTTTTTCTTTTCTCGTCAGTCTGTTTCATTGTCATTGTTCCAAAAAGAGTTCCTGCATTCATGCCAAGCCCTTACTGCTGCCCTTCCCTCACATAAAAAAAAATCCAAATACGTATGCACAGTTCCTCCATCCAAATTGCACGCTGCCTGCTATCTCCCTTTCTATATTGCCTCCTTCCTCCAAAATCAATATTTGACAACTGAAACTCAAAATTCTGCCATTAATGTCATCTTTTATTCCTAAGATCATCCTTCACTGATTGTCATATGAAACAAATTGCATACAATACTTTTTTTTTTTTTCATCTTCTTATCAAACCTCCTTTCTCTTTGCTATCCTTTTGTTTTGTTGTCAGGTTTTCCTCCAGTTTGCCTTGAAACGTTCCTTGTTCTCTACAGGTAGCAGTTATCTGCACTATATGCTTCATTTTTAATCAAATTTCCTTAACACTTTAATCTCAAAGTCATCTGAGGATTAGGTCAAGTGTTGATACCTGATATACTTTATTATATTTGGTTCTATTTATTTGTTTACTTTTAAAACATCACTACCAATGAAAACCACGTACATAATTATCGTGCATTCATATGTTCCTCCATAACCTTCCTGTCTCATCTAAGTATTCCAGCCACTCTACAATGTGTGGTGTCCACTCATAAATGCAGAACGTTTTGTCAATACCTCAGCTTATCTCTCAACCTTCGTTCTGGCATCATTTCCTTATTTTCATTGTGTTTCACTTGTCGAATATCTCCTTCCGTTCTTACTTTTTGTACATGTTCCTTACATTTGTCACTCAGTACTGGTGTCATCCTTCAATCTTAAGGTATAACTTCATACTCGATAATCCTCTCCATGGAATCCAACAGTATAAATGTGTTCCTCTCCTTATGCCTTGAGTCAATCCGCAGGTAATCTCTTTGGTTCATCACTTACCATTGTTCAGTCTCTGTATAGATATTACCATTCGATGATATGTGTGGCCAGCCTCCATAAGTAATCTTTTATTCTTTTATATGAACAATTTTCCAAAATGTTTCTTCCATCCTGTCTCTCTCTATATATCCTTCACCCTTTGCAATGCTGTGTAATCTTTCATGTGTATTCCTTGTATAGTCGTGGTATCTTCGCCTTTTCATTTCTGATTTTGCTGTTTCCTATTTTCTAGTTCATATTTTTCAGATGCAACACCGTGTTCTCAAATATTTTCCACTTTTGCTTTCGTTACTCACAGTTTTCCATGAATTTGTTTGTTTTTTTCTTTTATAATCCTTCTCGTTGTTAGTCGAGTAGTGTTTCCTGGCATCGTTCCTTTGTCTCTTCCTCCAACGTTTCAGTTTCCTGTAGTGTCCCATCAGGTCTTCCTCTCTTCCCATTTTCTGTTAGATGTTTCGTTCAGTACTTCCCTTATTCATCTCCGCATCACATAATTACGTATGCAGTGCTTCTATCGTCACTCTTGAAAACTTTGAATGTCTCTTTTAATTCTAGTCAACTCATTTTCTTTTATTTTTATCGAAACTTTCTCTATTATAGTTCTGTTTTTAATAAGACTCATTTGTTTACCTTTTAATAATTATCGTGTTTTGTTTAATTTTATCCTCCTAATCCATGTGTTTTATCTTACTTTGTCTCATTTTATCCTTTTAATACTCATATTTCCTTTTAGTTTGTTCCATTAAATCCTCTTAGTCTTATATTATCTATTAATTTGACTCATTTGATCCTTTCAATCCTCGTGTTTTCTCTTAATTCGTCTCATCTCATCCTGCAAATCGTCGTGTTTTGTGTTTGAGTGCATCGTGATACCGTGTGTAGTGAGGAGTAAATGACCACAGCTCTCTTTGATCTGTTCCTGTACAACAAATAATCCATCTGCCACAGTATCTGATGTTTTGTTTACCTATTCACCAATGTATTCATCTGTATGGATCTTATTGCAGTCACTTTAATCATATGTTGTTTAATTTTCAGTCTGGTACAAGGTTGAGCATGGTTTGTTTCGTAGTCTGTTAGTGCTTGAATAGCATGCTGCCACCTGAGCCCGGCACCTCTTCACGGGTTCAAGTGTTACAGGGATGCAGCACGCCAGCCACGACCAACACCTGTCCTCTCCTCACCTGTGTCGCCACTTCATAAATGTCCTTTGAAATATGTACTTGCCCGAGTGTTCCCGGTGCTATCTAACCTGTCAGATTGGTCCACTGTGCGAAGGTTGCCTCAAAGATCTGTTGTTCTGATGCCGTTCATCTGTTTTGTTATGTGTTCCCCATTTTTTGTTGTGTGTGTGTGTGTGTGTGTGTGTGGGGGGGGGGTGGGTTGGTTTAAAGGTTATCTGTGAAGTCATTTTTATTCCTATTAATGTAACAAACTCACCTGATCATTTCACTTATACATTACTAACTTATACAACTGTCTTTCATATGTTTCCGTCTTTTATACTTCCAGGGTGTTACATGTGTCACTCTTACGTTCAATGGTAATGTTTCAAAGATTCAACTGCAGTGGAATTTTTTATATTCGCAATCTATTCCCCTTAGCCATTTATCATTATGTGTTATTTACAGGTGATATATCTTGATGCCGGTACGAATTGCAACCCTTTTTTACTTTGTGAGACGCCTATTGATTACCGTTTGTCAATGGAGCTCATTTTTCTCAATTAGCAGGTAATTCACTCACTACCCACGCACCGCTCCCGTCAATTGTTTTACCTTTGTATCTACCACTGCTATTTGTGTTTGCATGTGTTATAACCTCATGGTGTTAGGGTGTTTGATATTAGACATTCTTACATTGGGTTTTTGTGTAATTGAAATGACTCTAACGGTTTAATTAATAGGTGATTGAACCATTTGGGAGTCATCATCACTTATCATTATGACACGTATCACACTTATCACACTTATCGTTGTTTGAGAACCATATTTCATCACCGAAATATATAACCAAAAGTCGTATTAACTTTACATTACTAAATATCATGTGAAGATAAGAAATAGGAGAAGACAATAATAATTGGTCGTAACAAATAGCAAACATGTGATAAAAAGACCAAAAATGCATCAACTCACACTCGTCACTTTGATTAACGATTTACAAGCAAGAGAAAGCAGAAAAAAACAGGCCACACTGGGTCAAAATTCACGAGAGAGAGAGAGAGAGAGAGAGAGAGAGAGAGAGAGAGAGAGAGAGAGAGAGAGAGAGAGAGAGAGAGAGAGAGAGAGAGAGAGAGAGAGAGAGAGAGAGAGAGAGAGAGAGAGAGAGAGAGAGAGAGAGAGAGAGAGAGAGAGAGAGAGAGAGAGAGAGAGAGAGAGTGATAAATTTGAACGTCGACTTCTGCAGTGTAAGGTTTCAGCCTCGTTAGGTCACGTCGTCTTCATAACGTGAGTCTGAGAAAAAGCAGAATTCAGCCTGTGAATCATGTGCTCTAATTTTGACCGGAAATCATTTTGCAGTTGAGTGAAGCGAGAATGCATTGAGGACGTCCTTTTTGGGGCTCGATCTGGCGTGGTGGGCGGGAAGGTGCAGCGCTAAGAAGGGAAGGAAGGGGCTGGTCGATGTGAGGGTGGCGTAGGGGGTTAGTGCAGACTCGTGTTCCAACGCTACATAGATCATATTAACTGAGAATTACCGACTATATAGGCGCACCTGTGATATTCAACTAACTTCGTATATTTCTGCGCGGGGGATGTGTGTGTGTGTGTGTGTGTGTGTGTGTGTGTGTGTGTGTGTGTGTGTGTGTGTGTGTGTGTGTGTGTGTGTGTGTGAAGAAAGAAAGAAAGAGAGAGAGAGAGAGAGAGAGAGAGAGAGAGAGAGAGAGAGAGAGAGAGAGAGAGAGAGAGAGAGAGAGAGAGAGAGAGAGAGAGAGAGAGAGAGAGAGAGAGAGAGAATACATGAGAATACATGAGAAGAACAGACACCAGAAGACCTACTGGTCTATAACTAGGGTATCTGCTGTACTACATACTACTACAAGGGCACTAAGAGTTTGAGAATAGGATAGAACAGAACAAGGCTCTCTCCCAACCTCCTCTCCCTCCGGCAACATGCCCATGCCGGCAGGAAAAACAGATAGAAGGGAACACCATGACCTTGTGGAAATCATGGCCATGGACATTTTATAGTAAAGAATGAAAATAGAGGAGTATACTATACTATACTAGACTATACTAGACTACTATACTATACTATACTATACTATACTATACTAGACTACACTACCACTAGTGATGGTACATCCTGGATGGAGAATATTATTTATATTGAATGAAATTACTGCCATTACACTTCTAATCTGAGATATAAGGACACAAGGATATAAGTTTCATAGAGACTCGCATTGTTTACTCTAAATTTTATGCTCATATGAAATGGGAACCAGTGAAGTAGACACAGACCAGAAGGACTTATACTGCAACTGTTGTCCAGGTAGAGATTTGATTCTCGTTTACATCGGATCACGGGTAGATGCACCAGTACCCCGATAACCAACAGCTGCAGCCACCCACCAATCTGAGTTACTTTACACCATGAATCCCTTAACAACCTTTTTTTAAAGTAAACCGGTTTCTCGGAAATGTTTGTCTAATCTGGATTTGAAAATGTCTATAGTTTTAGAACTAACTACTGATGCTGGGAATCTATTCCAATGGTCAACAACTCTAACATTGGAGTATGACTTACGAGCAATTGTGTTAAATTTTTGTATTTTTAATTTCATACCGTTACCTCTCGTTACTGACGCGTTATTCATTTCAAAAAGTACTTCTGGATTGATTTTGTCAAATTTATTTAATATTTTAAAGACTTCAATCATATCTCCCCTAATTCTTTGCTTATGGAGAGTGAACATGTCTAACTGTTTTAATCGTTCCTCATATGATAAATTACGCAATGTAGGAATAAGTTTTGTTGCTCGTCTCTGTACTCTTTCTAGCAAGTTTTGGTCTTTAATATAGTTTGGTGACCAGAATTGTATCGCATATTCAAGGTGTGGCCTTACAAATGCCGTATAGAGTTTTTTCATTACTTCTGGTGCTTTGTGATCAAAATTTCTTGAAATTAGCCCTAACATCATATTTGCTTTCTTACTGGCAGCTATGCACTGATCACTCACTTTTAGATTACAGTTAATGATTACACCAAGATCCTTTTCTTGTTTGACTTTATCGAGCTCCTGATCACACATTTTGTATTTAAAATTTGGATTTTTATCGCCAATATGCATAACCTTACATTTGTCTGTATTAAAGGACATTAACCATTTCTCACTCCAATCGATTAGTTTGTTTAAATCATCCTGAATTCTATCACAGTCTTCAGTGCATACTACTTTACCGCCAAGTTTTGTATCGTCTGCGAATTTTGCTACTTTTGACAAAAGATTGCCTTCTAAATCATTTACATATATGATGAAGAGCGTGGGTCCCAGGACCGACCCTTGAGGTACACCACTAATTACGTTTTGCCAATCAGACACTTCGCCATTTAGAACAACTCGTTGTTGTCGGTCTGAGAGCCAGTCTTCAATCCACGCGCATAGATGCTTTCCTATTCCATGTGCCCTCAATTTCGATATCAGCCGTTTATGAGGAACTTTATCAAATCCTTTTTGAAAATCCAAGTAAATCACATCATATGGCTCCCGGACATCCCAACTCGCGTAAACATCATTAAAGAAATCTAACAGATTAGTCAGACATGATTTATTACTACGAAATCCGTGCTGGTTTTCCGTTATTAATTCATTTTTCTCGAGGAACTCAACTATTTTATCCCTGATGATCTTTTCAAAAAGTTTAATTAACACTGACGTTAGACTAATGGGTCGATAGTTAGCAGCTTGTTTCTTTTCTCCCTTCTTAAAGATGGGGGTTATGTTTGCTCTTTTCCATGCACGAGGTACTCTAGCTTGTGTTAATGATTTATTGAATAAACTTGTTATAGGAGTTTCTAGCTGCGCACAACA
>JAPQNM010000039.1:7481470-7483970 GCA_029783475.1 Metacarcinus magister
GTTTTGTTTTTTCATTTATTTATTGTTTTTACTTTAGTTTTATGACAATTGTTTTTTGTATCTATTTTCTTATTTGTTTTTTGTCGCTTTGTATAAACTAAGTAACAATAAATACACCAACAAAATCATACAACAATCAATACTGCCCTATTGAACACAATACAAAAACAACAATAACAATACATCATTACATGCGTCACTTATATTTGTAATCCAACTTAAGAATCCACCTTGTACGCTGCTGCCCTTCACAACACTGGATTAATTATAGTGTTCCATTGGAAGCCTATTAGGTATATGGGTTCCCTGTGCTCGCTCCCTTCACTTGCATAATATAAAACACATACTCTTGAGGGCGGCAGTGACCCAGAGTTCTCGACACCAACCTAACAACTAAAGGAGAACAACCAACGACCCCCATACAGATATTAATTCAACGCTGTTTCACGCCTACATACAACGTTGTGTGTGTGTGTGTGTGTGTGTGTGTGGTGTGTGTGTGTGTGTGTTGGAGGGAATGAGTATGTATGTATGTATGTATGTGTGTGTGCGCTTGAGATTCAGGACACTCAGGATTCAACACACTCAGGATCTATTCATCCATTTATCTCCTTATCTACACGCTAACATAGCTAGAAAAACAAATAGATAAATACGAAAATAAATAGATAAAAGATAAGTAGATGAATAAATAAATACAAGTATCTATCTATCCATATATGATATAGAATATAGAATGAAATTATATAGAATATAGAATAAAATGACTGTCCTACTATCAATGCATCTGGTAATGACGCACAACAGTCGTGGTTTTACTTCTTTATTGGCAAAGAAATCACCCGAGAGAAATAGATCCTGGACCTAACAAAATATAACTAGTTACCATCCATCCTTTCACCTGAGCAGTCATGTATATCAGAGGAATAAGTAAGAACATAACAATAAATACTAGAACAATCCTACCAGCTTGACATATGTGGTGTTCATTAGCAAGGGGGGGAGGGGGTGGGAGGGGCAGGACGGGGCTGAGGTCTACGGAACAATTTATTATTAACATACTGATTGTCGTCTGCTCCTCACAAGTCAGTCAGATAAATTCACACTCCTACTTAACATGTATGGTAGTGTAAACATATATGGTATAGAGTACAGCCTAAAAAACAATGACAGTACACACCTGTATATGGTGTTGGTCTTGCTTAGGGCTGCGATGACTCAATTGATATACACCTGCATCTTCTTCTTTGATGGGGCCGTGCAGGCTGTGGTGCCACAGCCTGCACGGCCCCAAAAGTGCAGGTTGCAGACGAGTGAGTGGATCAGATCCTGTTGAGTTGACCTGTCCTCTGGAGGAAGGTCCTGGTGTACTTGAGTACTTTGAAGGCCAGGAGAGGGTGTTGAGAACTACCTAAGAGGTCAGTTATTGTTGGTCTGCGGAGGTGGAAAGACGACAGTGAGTGGAGGAGTGCCATGCGGTGGGAGTGGTGGCGAGGACAGTGTAGTAGTAGGGGGTGTTCTGGGGTGTCTACTTGTGTAAATATACACATGCATATCTACTCTGTTTACATATCGCGCGCGCCTTTTACACCCAGTACACTGGGTGACTTTCACAATCTATGTCTATAAGTCCAAGTCCAAGGCGGCGCAGTGTGTAAATGAGTTGATATGCAGGTGTGTACTATCATTCTTTTTAGGCTGTATTCTCTGCCATATATGTTATACTACCATATATGTTAAGCAGGAATTGTGGATTTATCTGACTAACTCAGTGGTGCTATTCTCTATGGTTACGCTTGGAGGCGTTTACAGAATTTGAGCAAAATTATGATGATAATAAAAATTATAATAATAAAAAACATAAATTAATAATAATGATAATAATAATAATAATAATAATAATAATAATAATAATAATAATGATAATAATAATAATAATAATAATAATAATAATAATAATGATAATAATAATAGTAATAATAATACATAATGATAATAATAATAATAAAAATAATAATAATAATAATAATAATAATAATAATAATAATGATAATAATAATAATAATAATACGTAATAATAATAATAATAATAATAATAATAATAATAATAATAATGATAATAATAATAATAATAATACGTAATGATAATAATAATAATAATAATAATAATAATAATAATAATAATAATAATGATAATAAAAATAATAATGACAACAATAGTAATAATAGTAATAGTGATGATAATATATCATAATATATATTGGTAACAGTTCGTAAATGAACGATTGTTACGGATTGGCAGTGTTCAGTGTTCAGTGTTCTTCATACCCGTAGGTGAACAATGTTTGTTCTGTATTGAAATATTTCAGTCTAATATATGTAAACAAAACAAAATTGTTTTTCTCTCACCTCCACAAAACCACAAAGCAAACCACGAGGAATTGAATTTGTTTTGTTCACTCAACAACTATGTATATATATATATATTTTTTTTTAATTT
>JAPQNM010000039.1:7488970-7491470 GCA_029783475.1 Metacarcinus magister
GAGTCTAGTGGCGTCATGGGTGGTGATGGGAGGTGATGGGTGGTGATGAGGTAGTGTGTAATGGTGATGAGTGGTGGAAGGTGGTGATGAGGAATGATGTTGGAATGGTGATGTTGAGGCTGGTGGTAATTGTGATAAGTGTTGAGTGGTGCACACACACACACACACACACACACACACACACACACACACACACACACACACACACACACACACACACACACACACACACACACACACACACACACACACAAGAGCTGCTGCAGTGATGATATACATTATTACCATATTTACTACCACAACTATCACTTACATTACCACCAGTGTACCACCTTCATTCTGCCACCACCACTACCACCACCACCATCACCACCAACAACATAATAGTAATAATGATGATAATAATAATAATAATGATAATAATAGTAATAATGATAATAATAATAATAATAATAACAACGAAAAGGTGAAGAAGTGCTTGCCTTAACACTATGTTTTTGTCACAGACTTGGCAGAACATTATGGTATTGGAAACGCGTGAGTTATACCTTCAATCCATATTAGTTGTTCGTGATATTCATAATGCACTACCATAAAAATGTGATAAAATTGACTCATGCAACACTCACCCTTAGCAAGATGTTTTATGAAATGAAAAAAAAGTAGTACACACGACTGTGTCTCGCCTCTGTGCACCTGATACACGACCTTCAAGGAACGAAACACAGTCTATGACTCTCCTTGTCCCTCCAGCCAAGGCATGAAGCACCGTACACAACCTTACGACACTCACGACAACATCAACACAAGCACGGGGAAATACGGTTCGATTTTACGATACAATATTTTTTTTTTCGCTTTCAGTACGGTGCCTCTGAAAGTGTGATTTTTTTTCCCGTTCATACTTTGTCATACCAAGCCATACATATCCGGTGTCCATGGTTTGGGTTCTGCAAGGAATCCTATGAAGCGTGCCAAGCCAATACTAGCGTGTTCTGGCATGAGTCACGACCTCAAGGATGAGTTATGAGGAGTGAGTGATCTCAGTCAGGTCTGGACTGGGGTTCCAAGAACTTTATCAATGAGAGTGACAAATAATGTTTACCTAAGGTGTAACGCATTAAAAATAGCTCCAAATATTACAATAAAATTATATTCTCGGAAATCACTACGATAATGTATCATACTACTACAGTAAGGAATTATTGTATATGTATATGGTAGTGGTTACGTTATTGTACTCTTCCTTTGGTCATTATAAAAAATGTATCGTATTATTGTTATTGTTCTGTGTACATGCCGTGCCCTGCCCTGTCCTGCCCTGCCCTGCCCTGCCCTGCCCTGCCCTGCCCTGCCCTGCCCTGCCCTGCCCTACCCCTCCCTGCCCTGCCCTGCCCTACCCTGCCCCTTTCCTCACACTCCAACCTTCCTTACACCTTGTCAGATCGCTGTATCACACAAACTCACTTGGTCATGAAAAATCAAGTACTACATATGAATGGTACACAAAACATTGCTCCAGTAAGTTCGTGCATTACCTACCATCTCCATTTTTGATGAAGTAATGATTCACTGCGTGTTGAGTGAGGTTTTAGCAATCATGGCTCAGCATACAAGAGTTGTGTCCTGGTTCTGTGATGTATCAATAGTTGTTGACATATCTCAGAGTTGTGCAAGCTTTGATGAATGTACCGTTACTATGAATGACTTGGGTGTCAATGACAAGACCGTGACCTCAAGATTTGTTTTGATCACGACTTAAAAGTTAAACAGAAAAGCGTGAAATCAAGTGATGATATTTACGAAACTAATGAATCGAAATTTCAGTGATAAGTGATGAAGGTAAAATTGAAACTCATGCAGTGTTTTACGATGCACAAAATATGGTTGTAAATGAACATCTTAGTGATTCAGTTATTTCTTGAGGTGATTTGTTCTGTATGTCAACTTTCAGCAAGATTATCATTTGCTCACGATAAACAATTCTCATGGAAAAGCATGTTGGGCGCGTGTGCCCATCTTTTGTGTTGTTTGTTCAGGTTCGTGCCTCGGTGGTGTGTCTGGAATTGTTGGTGGGACTCTGAGCGGCTCGTTTCTACCCCTTGAAGAAAACAGTGAGCCGAAGAAACTCCCAAGAACTTTTCTCAAATGTTGTTGGTTGTAAAGTTGTGTTTCTTAACCCGCGGACGTATTCTGGAAGCGAGGTGTGTTTTGTTGACGTGCTTATAAGCGTCGCGGGTCATGTTGTTTTTCAGTGTAACTTAATTTGGTTGTTTGTCTGTCTGTCTGTGGTGCCATGGTGGACTCACTAACAAGGTAATCATTTTGACTCCTTGTTCTGTGTAATATGTACAGAATGTCATCAACAGAACGTGTGTCATTTTTTTTACGAAAGGCTTCATAATATTTTTTTTTTTCCTTTTATTTATTTATTTATTTTTTTTTGTACGAAGTAGTGCAAAGGGAATTTCTTTCCTATTCTGTATCACCAAACTGCGGA
>JAPQNM010000039.1:7498970-7508970 GCA_029783475.1 Metacarcinus magister
AGTGACCGTGGTCGCCTGGGCATCAAGCATGGGGGGAAGCTGTGTGTTCTTGAAAACCTCCTCAACTTTGTCCTGAAACACACACCAGTCAGCACGCCGCATATTGAATTTTTGGGGACGTGGTGGAGGAGGGGCGAGGATGGTCCGGATGTCTATGATCACGCCGAAGTGATCGCTGGTGAGTGTTGGGTGAAGCGACCATGATGAGGAGTGAACTAGATTAGTGGAGATGAGGGTGAGATCAAGCCTACCGTTTCCAATGTGTGTTGGTTGTGCGACGTCGTTCAGCAGAGTGATGTGGTGAGAGTCGCGCAGGGCAGAGCTTAGGTGGAAACCTGCCTCATTGGTGGGTCCTGTGGAAGCGAGAATTGGGTGATGGGCATTAAAATCTCCCACCACTAAGACTGGCTCGGTGGCAGCAAGACCGAAAAGGTCCTCAAGGGCTAGGGTTGCATTGCGTGGCCGGTAGAGGTTGTATAGGTGCAGAGTTGAGTGGGGAAGGTGGAGGGTTACAGCTTGAACCTCAACTCGGTCACCACAGCTAAGAGGTTGTGAGATGGGGGTGCAGTGAAGCGTGTGCCGGGCCAAGATGGTGAGTCCGTGACAGGAATCCTGGACACGAGGAAGGTGGAAGGCCTTGAATCCAGGGAGACTGATGTTCGTTCCTTCTGAGAGAAGAGTTTCCTGCAGTAGGAAAACGTCTGTTTTGTCATTCTGCGCGGACTCTAGGAGTGATGAGTATTTGGCGCGAATTCCGTGACAATTCCACTGTAGTAGTCGGACTCGACCAACTTGGCCGGTGGTTGGAGTGAGGTTAGCTTGTTCTATGGATGGGTGAGGGCCGGTGTTCCGTCGCCCTGTTCCATAAGACAAACTTTGGGTTGAGCTGGGGCTTGATGAGGAGATGAGACGGTGGTCGGCTGAAGACAATGGGTTTTCATCATCGCCGTAGTGACCTTTTCGGCTACGGTGGAAACCATCGACTCCATCGCTATTAGATCGATGGTAACCCCCAGAGATTTGTGTGAAGGTCTGTGCTATTGTGCGGGCCACTGATGTTGAGAGTTCCTTGGCAAACTCGTGCAGCATGTCTGCCGTAATGAGGAGTGCATTCTTTGGAGGATCTGGTTGAGTAGGAGGCAGAATTGTATGTCGTGGCTGTGGGACAGGAGGCCGAATGGTGGGTTTTGGCTGTGGAGCAGGAGGCAGTAGGAATGGCTGGGTCTGTGGTGGAGGAGGTGCTCCAGGAAGGGCTGGGAAGTCCTCCTGACGAATAGGCTGCTGTGGTTGCTGCTGACGTTGTTGGCCCCACACGAAGGTTCCTGAGAGGGCTGGGGTTGACGTTGCCTGTTGTTGCCTTTGTACCCAGGAAACCTGATGTTCCCGACCTTGATTCACGCGTTGAATGCGAACAGGGCATCTCGGGTTCCACGCGTGATGTGCCTGGGAGCAGTTCGGGCATTTGTGAGTAACTTCCTGCTTTGCCTTGTACTTGTCTAAGCAGTTTGTTGTTGGATGGCGGCCACTGCAAATACCACATGTTGGAGTGCGCGTGCAGTTCGCCTGATGGTGACCAAACAGCTGGCAGCGGAAACATCTGAGAGGCTCGGGCGTGTAGGGTCTCAGGTAAAAGCATCCCCAATTTCCCAGGTCGAGATGAGGAGGGAGGGCTCCCCTGATGATGACTCTGACTTGCCTTGTCTCCTCCTTGAAGCGGGAAGATACGCAGCGAATTGCCTCTTCCACCTGAGGGTGGCGCTGTAGAAGGGCAAGAGGCATGCGTATCGGATATCCCATGACAATGCCCTTCGTTGTTTGTGTTTGAGGGTCCAGCTTTGTGATCTTGAACTCCGCTTGTGTGTTTAAGGCGAGACTGTCCAAGATTTGGTAGGTGTTGTCGTCCTTGGGGAGGAGAACAGAGCTTCCGTCTCTCCCTATCAGGTTTCGCATCTGCAGCTCCGGGTAGTCGCTTTCTAAGGAAGCGACTGCCTCGTAGCTGGATCCTTCTTCTACAGTCACTCGGAAGGCTGGGAAGACAGATTGCAGTGGTGGAGGGCGTTGCACGCTCACATAAGGTTTGGGGGTGATACGTGGTAGAGATGAGCTGTGTTCCAGGAGTGACTCGTTTCCCTGTTTCGAAGCACGGGATCGAGTTTTCTTATTCTGTACAAGGGTGAATCCGTCTTCGTCAGTGGTGGCCGTGGAGGATGATCCTGCGGTAAGAGGCGGGGAAGAAGCAGACGAGGCGGTGGAAGGACCAGCAGAGGAGATATGAGGTTGAGCGGGGAGGTTGGGTGTAGCAGAAGGAACAGGCAGGTGACGAGGAGTCACAGGGGGGGCGACAGAGCGAGCCTTGTCAGAAACTTGAGCAAGGGCAGGGCGTTTGTGTTTTGGAGTGGATGAAGTCGAGGTCAATGTTGAGCAGTCAGAGGGCGCAGCAGGAGCAGTGAATGTCTTAACTCGTACAGATGTTGGAGCAGGTGAGGAGGAGACATCAGAGCGAGATAAGTGAGAGGAGGAGGCAGCGGTTAGTGAATCTGTATTTCTATTGTCATAGCTGATTCTGGGCAACTTGGTGGGAGCAATACGCCCTGCCGAGGGTAAGGAACCATCACTAGATGTAGAGGGGTGACGGTACCTCTTCATAGCAGTCGTTACACGTGACGGAACAGTAGTGGTTAGTGGAGGTGAAGGTGTAACTGGTGGTCTAATAGGTCGAGGAAGGCGTGAAACCTTCCTCTCCTTCATCTTGGGAAGCCCTATAATCCCTACCTATCCAGATCCACCGCAGCGGAGAACACAGCTAAAACTAAAAGGGGAGCTAAACTACGTGCTGGCAATACCTACAACAGTGGGAGGGCTGAAACTAGCCACCTTACAGGCGTCGAACTAGCCCCACTGTTGCCCCGTTCGGGACTTGAACCTATCCACCAGTTTCCCTATGGCCCGCTGTGAATCACCCTATAACCAGCCACTCTAAGGGCTCCCCTCATGGACGTGCCCTACGAGACACTCCTTCAGGGTTCAGCGTCGGGTGAAACACAGGTCTCTAGGGGCAAAAGCCAGACTAAGTCCTTCAGGCACCTGCAGGTACACACTAAGGGCGAGTGTTAAAACTTGCGTGGCTGGGTGCATGAGAGACAGGAGCAGCTCGACTAACCAGCGTGCGGTCTGAAGGAGAAGTGGTAGTAGTGGTGGTGGTAGTGGTAGTGGTGGTAGTATTGGTAGTGGTAGTGGTGATAGTGGTGGTGGTGTAAATGCATATAGATTGGTTATCATTATTATTTTTCATTTAATCTATTTATTTATTTATTTTTTATTTGTTTTGGGTGTATTTCTGTGTGTGTGTGTGTGTGTGTGTGTGTGTGTGTGTGTGTGTGTGTGTGTGTGTGTGTGTATGTGTGTGTGTGTGTGTGTGTGTGTGTGTGTGTGTACGTGTGTGTGTGTGTGTGTGTGTATATATTGTGAAAGAGAGAGAGAGAGAGAGAGAGAGAGAGAGAGAGAGAGAGAGAGAGAGAGAGAGAGAGAGAGAGAGAGAGAGAGAGAGAGAGAGAGAGAGAGAAAAAAAAATTAGAAGGAAGAAGAGGAATTATTATTATTATTATTATTGGTGGTGTTGTAATAAAGGAAATTATTATGTGTTTTTGGTGTTTTATTCTTATGCATGTGTTTGTGTGTGTGTGTGTGTGTGTGTGTGTGTGTGTGTGTGTGTGTGTGTGTGTGTGTGTGTGTGTGTGTGTGTGTATTTACAGGGCCTGAGCTAGACTCGTGTGGTCCTGTCTCTGTATCTACATAGGTCCAATTTTTCCTTCAGTTTATGCACACTAATCACTTCAATAACTTCTTTCAAACTGTTCCATGCGTCTATACTTGTATGTGGAAAGCTATATTTCTTTGTGTTATTCAAGCATCTGTTGAAACCCGCAAGCAGTACTTCCAACGCAGACAACACTCCTGACGAAGGAACAAAGGACAGACAGGAATAAAGAGCACGACACCTAATCCTATGGGGATCGGAAGCCATAAGAGTACATGTAGATAACCCATAGCAGGCCTTGGTAACCTGGCCGTAAGTCACGTTGGTCACAGGGTGTTGCAATGAATACGCCTCCGTGATCCGACCAGACTCCGGTGAGTTAGGAGCAACGAGAAGGCAGAAGCTTACCACCACTCGTCTAGAGCAGAACAACTTTGAAGAACCTCTCTTAGACCCAAAACCTACCTGACGCTCACCTCATACGAAGACAAGACTAAACAAGTCCACAGAACCAGAAGAAGTATAAGAGAGCCCAAGAGGATTATCAAGAATAAGAATATAAGAAGGAAGAAGAGTCCTTATAAGAAGAGTAGGGAGATAAGAAGGAAGAAGAGTCCTTATAAGAAGAATAAAAGAAATACTTGAGAAGAGAACCAGCCAGGACAAGACGGTAGAAACGGACATGTTGCTGATTGTCGTGAGTAGAAGCTGAGAGTCGGGTTAAGGTTGTGTAAATAATTGCCAAAGGTCTAAGAGGTACGAGTAGGATTTATTTAGGATATAGGATATATGTTATAGGTTCATTGTGAGTAATACGACGTTTATTATATAACGGGTATTACAAATAGAATTGATTGCTAATAGTGCAATACGTACTATTATATATAAGAATAAATATAGAGACAGCATAACCTTTTATAACCCTGAACTCACGTACTGAAGAGAAACGTTATCTGTTACCTTAACCTTCCATAGGATATTGTCTTTGGGATTCTTGAGGTAAATACCAAGATCCTACTAAAGTTATATTCCAGTAAATTACATATTACCTAATGATAAAGTAAAGTAATTAATATTGGAAGGTGGGGGCACTACACATCTTCCCTTTTTTCATTTCCTCTTGTGGCCTCTTGTATAGGCAGCTTCTTCCTTTGATAGTATATTCATATCTGTTTTATCCATTCCATTTAACAGTTTGTATACCGGTATCAGGTCACCTCTTTCACTTCTTTCCTCAAGTGTGTGTGTGTGTGTGTGTTTGTTTAAGTGTGTGTGTGTGTGTGTGTGTGTGTGTGTGTGTGTGTGTGTGTGTGTGTGTGTGTGTGTGTGTGTGTGTGTGTGTGTTTATAGTCTTGTAAATTTTTTCTTTCTTCTTTCTATCTCTCTACCTCTCGTTATTATTATTGTAGCTATTTTCTTCATCTCTCTCTCTCTCTCTCTCTCTCTCTCTCTCTCTCTCTCTCTCTCTCTCTCTCTCTCTCTCTCTCTCTCTCTCTCTCTCTCTCAGGGTGTCCAGTGCATCCTCACCTTCCAATTAGCCTCCACAGGTGACTCAGGTAACAACAGGTGTACTTACTTCAAGCCAATGTGAGTGTATATCATTATTATTATTATTATTTATTTTTTCTTTATTTTTTTTTTCTTTATTTAATTTCCTTCCTTGTTCGTAATTTTGTTGATATTTGTAGAAAATAATTTAGTTTTTTTATTTTGTTTTGTTTGTTTTCATTATGTATATATTTTTTATGGTCATATTATTATTATTGTTATTTATATATTTATTTTTCTTCTCTCTATATGTATAAAGTCAATGATAATAATAATAATAATAATAATAACTAATAATAATATGTAGTTTATATATTTATTTCGTTTGTCTCAATTGAATATATTGTTCATATCATTATTATTATTATCATTATCATTATTATTATCATTATTATTTATCTTACAGGCTGAGTTGAAGTCTTTTAGCCGAAATTTCACGGACACAAGTTGACGAGACCTTCGTGGTGAATCCGGAAGAGAGAGAAAAAAAATCACATTGCGTAAATTGATATATTTCGTACTAAAAGCTCTTGTTTTAATTAAAATGAACATACAATACAATACAATACAATACAATACAATACATCAACACTAACATTCACAGCCTCCAAATGTCATCCCATTACTAGCTGGGACTGCCGGGGTATTGCTCATTCAACAGTCTTATGCCGTGTCATCCCCCATTGGAACTCCCTCCCCCATTGCACACTTTAAATACAAGTTAGCGCACACACTCCATCACTCCCTGTTCTGAATGATCTTAGTAAGTTTCCTCGTTGCCTCCAAACTACAGTTACCAAACCAACATAACATTCACAACCACATAACCGATTCAATAATTGCACAATAAAATAAGTCCATCATCTTATTATTGATTCTAAGTTTGCTTAATTTCCGCAAGAAGTCCATCCTAGAGTTTAATGTTGAAGGACAAGATGGAAGAGAAAGGAACACTGGATCTAGTTTCAGACATCAACTCTATGAAAGTGGGGAAGGAGGGAAGGAAGAGGGGAGAGGAGGGAAGGAAGAAGAGTAGAAAAAGAGGGAGAGGGAGAGGAAGGAAGATGGGAAGAGGGAGATAAGAAGGGAAAGGGTTTTTAAGAGAGAGAGGAGGAAGAAGGAAGGGGAGGGAAGAGTGAGAGAGAGAGAGAGAGAGAGAGAGAGAGAGAGAGAGAGAGAGAGAGAGAGAGAGAGAGAGAGAGAGAGAGGAGAGAGAGAGAGAGAGAGAGAGAGAGAGAGAGAGAGAGAGAGAGGAGAGAGAGAGAGAGAGAGAGAGAGAGAGAGAGAGAGAGAGAGAGAGAGAGAGAGAGATGGAATTCAATTAGATGAAAGGAAAGAGAGACAATTAGGCTTAATAAAGAGAGGGAGAGAGAGAGAGAGAGAGAGAGAGAGAGAGAGAGAGAGAGAGAGAGAGAGAGAGAGAGAGAGAGAGAGAGAGAGAGAGAGAGAGGTAACCGCCCCCCCAAACCTCTCCAAGCTTACTTAGGGACATACAGCCTCCGTAGCCAAGAAGTGAAGTCTAGTGAAGATACGATGTCTTGGTTGGTATATTCCTTCATTTCCTTGCTTTGCCTTGGTATAAAGACTTATTATAACTACTACACACACTTATCTCACACTACAACACTTAAATAGTCCACTTATAACCCGTGCAAGTGGAATAAAGTAGAGGCGACGTCAATCTCCGACACTTTAGGGGATTGCTGGTGTTGTTTAGGGCAGCGACGATTCAGTCACTGCTATGAGCCCTAATGAAGGCCTGTCAGGGTGTTACAGGCGTGTTAGATGACCCGTCTTCTGTTCTGTTGTTGTCACGTTGTCTGGCCGAGGGCAGGCGGGTGATTGCAACATCTAGGACATAAGAACATAAGAACATAAGAATTGATGAGACTGCAAGAGTACAGTTGATGACCTACACGAGGCAGTTCCTTGTCCCCCACCCTTGGAATAATCCAATATTTAGCCATCCCACCTGTCATCCCTATCCATACTCTAATCCAACCGTCTTTTAAAGCTACCTATTGACTCACCACTTACTATGTGTCTACCCAGCCTATTCCAATCATTCACCACTCTGTTAGTGAACCAATATCTACCTATGTCTGTCCTGAATCTAAGTTTTTTCTACCTTGTACCCATTTCCACTGAACTGCCTCCAAGGAGTCTATATCCTTCCTATAATAAGGTGACCAAAATTGAGCTGCATAATCTAGGTGGAGTCTTACTAGCGCTAAATACAACCTCAGAATGACCTCAGAACTCCTATTTGTCACACACCTACTAATAAATCCCAGTATCTTGTTGGCCCTATTTCTAGCTATAATACACTGTTCCCTGGGGCGCAAGTCACTGCTTATTTGAACTCCTAAGTCCCTCACACTATATGACTTTCCTAAGGTATTGTCATTTAATGTGTAGTCTACAGGCCTATTACCTTTACCTACGCTCATAATGCTACACTTGTTAACATTAAACTGCATCTGCCATTTCTCTGACCACTCGTACAGCCTATTTAAGTCATCCTTCAGCTTCCTAGCATCATCTAAATTCTTTACCGGTCTTCCTATCTTTGTGTGATCGGCAAATTTACTGATATCACTGTTTATTCCTGTCTCTAAGTCATTTATATAGATTATGAAGAACAATGGTCCTAGTACTGATCCCTGTGGTAGCCCACTAGTGACATTACCCCATTCTGATTTCTTCCCATTAATCTGTACCCTCTGTTCCCTACTAGTAAGCCATCCCATAATCCACTCTAGTACCTTCCCACCTATGCCGTGCGCCTTGACTTTACTTAACAGTCTCCTATGGGGTACTCTGTCAAAGGCTTTACTGAAGTCCAAATAAACTATATCATACTCGTCCCCCTTATCTATGGTTTCAAATACTTTCCTATAGAAGGATAATAAATTTGTGAGGCAGGACTTCCCCTTGCTAAAACCATGTTGACTATGTCTAATTAGCTTGTGTTCATCTAAATGTTTTCTAATTGCCCCTGCTATGATAGCTTCTAACATCTTGCCTACCACTGATGTTAAACTGATTGGGCGGTAGTTACTACTTTCTGCCTTATCTCCTTTCTTGAATATAGCAACTACATTTGCCTGCCTCCATAGCCTAGGTACTACTCCTGTGTTTAGGGATTTTCAAAAAATCATCGCAATGGGTTCAACGAGTTCTTCTCTACATTCCCTAAGAATCCTCGGAAAAATGTCGTCCAGCCCGGGAGATTTAGTCTTTTTAAGAGTATTTATTTCCTTGTTAACTACTTCCCTACTTATGACTATTTCGCTTAATTTATCAACCTCTTGTCCCCTAAAGATCTCTACTGGCTCCAGTTCCCTACCCGACTCTTCCTGAGAAAATACGGACAAGAAGTATTTATTTAATTCCTTACTAATATCCTCACCATTTTCTATCAAGCTGCCATCCATTCCTTTAAGAGGTCCTATTCTTTCCTTTGTTTTAGCCTTGTACAGCTGATAGTCTACAGGCCTATTACCTTTACCTACGCTCATAATGCTACACTTGTTAACACACACACACACACACACACAACCCCCAACACACACAACACCAAACTCCATATATATACGTGATATGCAACACCAGTGGTGCCCTATGTATTATAATTATTCATCGGAAACACAATCAGATTACATTGCCTGGCGTCAGCTGAGTGTGTGTGTGTGTGTGTGTGTGTGTGTGTGTGTGGGTGTGTGTGTGTGTCTAGGGATATGCACCTATCTGGTATACCAACATACCGGTATTTTCGGGGTGGTACTACCGCCCATCAGCCCACCATAACACACTCACAACACAACACACTCACCTTCATCTATATCCTTGTAGGTCGTCATGTCCTAACACTTATTTTACTGTACCTAACACGCTATAATTAACACTTTTGGATGTAAACAAATAATTACGGTGTTTTTTTCTCATTTTTTCATTGTTTTTTCCGTTTTTCTTCTTTCTATGGCTTATTTAGGGTTTACTCCCGGTTTGAATAATTCTGATATATCCCCTCTCAGTGCGTCTACTGCCGCATACCTAGGTGCATTCAGAGCCATTCTAGCTACCTTGTTTTGTCCCACCTCTAACTTTTCTATCTCACTCTCATTCCAAAACAATACATTCATACTATATATGATACTTGGGACAGCCACACTCTTCCACACTTCCCTCAGTAGCGAGGCCGCGGGAGGGATCGAGGGATGCAGTTTAATTAATGCAATAAATACATCAATTGATGCAATATAATTAATCAATGACACATGGGAGTCCTCTAGTGAGGTTATACTTACATAAAGTTAATTAGAAGAGCAGTAACAGTAACAGCAGCAGCTAAATAAGGTAGTCCTCCAAGGTTTGTTTACATATTACCAGGAGGCAACTTGGAACTGGGTGTGTATGTATACTCTAATATTAAATAAAACAAAACAAAGAAAAATACTCATCAAAATTACATTCTAAATTAAATTTATCACATTATCTTTATAAATTGTTTCATATTATCAATTCTTCATTTATTTGTAACATTATTCAGCCATATCAACAGTACTATTATCTCACTTATATTTTACAGTTATTTGACTGTGTGTGGTGTGACAGAGTGTGTCTGGGTGTGTGTAGGTGTGTAAAAAACTGTGGTGCATTTAATGATATAATAAAAGGGTGATTAGGGTGGAT
>JAPQNM010000039.1:7513970-7561470 GCA_029783475.1 Metacarcinus magister
AATTTCAAATAAAAATAAATAAATTAAAAAATATATAATTAATTTCAAATAAAAATAAATATTTTCAAATCAAAATAAATCAATTTCAAATTAAAATAAATTTATTTCAAATTAAAGAATTAATTCCAAATAAAAATAAATAAATTTAAAATAAAATAAAGGAATTTCAAATAAAAATAAAGGAATTTCAAATAAAAATAAAGGAATTTCAAATAAAAATAAAGTAATTTCATATAAAAACAAATTAATTTTAAATTAAAATAAATTAATTTCAAATTAAAAAAAAATATTCAAATAAAACTAAAAGAATTTCAAAAAAATAAATGAATTTAAAATAAAAATAAAGGAATTTCAAACAAAAATAAATTAATTTCAAATAAAAAATAATTTAATTTCAAATTAAAATAAATTAATTTCAAATAAAAATAAATTAATTTCAAATAAAAATAAATGAACTTCAAATAAAAATAAATTAATTTCAAATAAAAATTAATGAATTTTAAATAAAAATAAATGAATTTCATATTAAAATAAATTAAATTCAAACTAAATAAATTAAGTTCAACCAAAAAATAAATGATTTCAAATTAAATTAAAATGATTTCAAATTAAATTAAATTTATTTAAAATGAAAATAAATAAATTTCAAATAAAATAAATCAATTTCAAATTAAAATAAATGAATTTCAACTAAAAATAAATGAATTTCAACTAAAAATAAATTAATTTCAAATTAAAAAATAAATTAATTTTAAATAAAAATAAATGAATTTCAAATAAAAATAAATGATTTTCAAATTAAACTAAATGAATTTCAAATCAAAATAAAAGAATTTCAAATAAAAATAAATTAATTTCTAATAAAAATAAATTGTTTTCAAATTAAAATAAATTAATTCCAAATTAAAATAAATGAATTTCAAATAAAAATAAATGAATTTTAAATCAAAACAAATTAATATCAAATTAAAATAAATGAATTTCAAATCAAAACAAATTAATATCAAATTAAAATAAATGAATTTCAAATCAAAATAAATTAATCTCAAATTAAAATAAATGAATTTCAAATTAAAATAAATTAATTTCAAATTAAAATAAATTAATTTCAAATTAAAATAAATTAATTTCAAATAAAAATATATGTATTTCATATTAAAATAAATGAATTTCAAATTAAAATGAATGAATTTTAAATTGAAATAAATTAATATCAAATTAAAATAAATTAATTTCCAATAAAAACATGAATTTAAAATTAAAATAAATGAATTTCAACTAAAAATATATGAATTTCAAATTAAAATAGATTTATTGTAATTTAAAGTAAATGAGTTTCATATTAAAAAAACTGAACATCATTGATTAATTACCAATATGTGAAGATGATTTATTAGTTATAGCCTGTTATAGATATACATATATTGAAAACATATATATATATACATATATATATATATATATATATATATATATATATATATATATATATATATATATATATATATATATATATATATATGTATATATTTAGTGTGAATAATTAGCCATTAATAAGGAAGACTAACAATTCAAGGGAACAACACTCCCCCTACACTCTCACACTTGTTCAACACTTACAACATCATTTCATCCCGAGAATATAACTAAACAATTAACCAAGTGCATGGACCACTGAACAAGAGGTTTTTATTTGTTTAAATTCAAGTTATGTCTTTACTATAGTAAATCATTATAACAGAACACAGTGAAACTCACTTATTAGGCGGCAAAAGAGCGCGTGACACCTCACACGCCCACGATATGTTGTCATCTCCTACGTTGGACAAGAAGAGTGAAGGACTATACTTGAGCTGCGGCAGCTTAGGGAGGAGGTGTGGGCTCACGGCTGGAGTAATGTGTATCCCTGCAAACAAAGGGAGTGATAGAAGGTTATGGGAAAGTAGTAAAAGGTTGGGAAAAGACAATGAGGTGAAACGGGGTGGAGGGAGGTTGTGATGAAGTTACACATGGGATGGTAGTTAAGTTAAAATACGTAACATGTTGTGTGTAGCGACCTGAAACTAAAACAATTAACTACACCTTGTCTGAAACATTTTCTTTGCAGTAACATAACAAATGAAAGCAACTCACAAATGTCTCTCAGACAGGGAAGTGTTTGGGAGAGTTTGGGAAGAGTCTCAAACCAGTCCCGGGCATCGGGATCATCAGCTATAACCATGTGGAGCCATTCTAAGGAAGTGGGTAACATGTTAATTGCCTCCACATTGAAATGACCCTTTATTCCCTCTATACGGCTCCTCGGGTCATCGGAGACTGTATCGGCAGTGGACCTGAAAATGTCAAGATATGTTACTCGTATCTTAGGGTTCTCGATCTGTAATCTATTATATTAATGATAGAATCTACTATATATATAGATTGGCTGCAGGGATTAAGAGAAGGCACCAACAAAGACATTACAAACTTTGTTAAGCTGTCATGATAATAAGCTGGCCATCTTGTAGCTGTTGCCCTACACCTCAAATTAGAACAAAAAACTGAACATCAAATTTTTAAAAACTGAACATCAAATTAAAAAAAACTGAACATCAAACTAAAAAAAAACTGATGAAATTAAATAAAACTGAGCTTCAAATTAAAAAAAATTAACATCAAACTAAAATAAAATGAACATCAAATTAAAAAAAAAAACATCAAATTAAAAAAAACTGAACATCAAACTAAAATAAACTGAACATCAAATTAAAAAAAACTATACATCAAAGTAAAAAAAATTACATCAAATTAAAAAAAATTAACATCAAATAAAAAAATTAAAACATCAAACTAAAAAAAACTGAACATCAAATTAAAAAAAAAATAAACATCAAATTAAAAAAAGAACATCAAATAAAAAAAAACTGAACATCAAACTAAAAAAACTGAACATCAAATAAAAAAAAAACTAAACCAAACTAAAAAAAAAAAAATAAACCAAATTTAGTAAGATTCTTTCTTTATGGGGAGTGTCAACCAGATAAAAAAAAAAAAACTAATGAAAATTGAAACACAATTACCTTATACAATTTCTTGAGGATACAAACTTCTGCAGCAATGAGTTTGACAGATCACTCCCTGGATACTCAAAATGATGAGGGAAATCAATTGTTATTCTACAGTTGTGAGTGGCAGCAACAGTTTCCATCAGATCATGTAAGTCTGGCACGTCCTTCGGGTCATTCTTGATAATAATGTTGAGTTCTGAGGGACAGTTGTAAGAAAGCAAAACAACAGCCGCCTTCACATGTTGGTCATGTACACGCCACCAATCACTCATATCCAGTACTTTAGAAATGTTCTGAGCCAGTGTCGGGTTGTATTGACTTTCTTTCAGTAAGTCAGCCAAGTGATAGAATTTCATGTCTTCACCTGCGGCCCAGAGTGTCACCACTTCTTCAGCGTAATGTGCTAGGGTGTTCGGGACAGATTTATTCAGCAAATAAACCAATTGCAAGATAATATTTCTGTACTTCTTAAAATGCCGAGTCTCTGCCTGATCTTTATTGAACTTGACCAAGACGCTGCGTACGGAGAAAGGTTGACCAAGTGACTCTTGAATGTGTTTCAAAATTTTTTGTTTCGAGTAATCATCTGACTCATCACACTTTCTTTTATACATAGAATTACCAGACACAAGATTTTCTTTGAGAAGGAAAGTTAGGAAATTGGCAGCATAGAAGTCCTGCAAACTTTTATGAGGGAACTTCACCCTCTCTGAATGAGTAAGAGAGCGGTCGTTGGATGCTGATACTAAAAAAGCAGAGAATATTTCTTGAGCTGGAAGATTTAGACATTTACATAGCTCTTTGAGATCTTCAATTTGACCTTTGTCCAAGAAAACAACATTATGGGCCTGAGCACGTAGCGCCTCCATGTACATGTAAGCTAGAAAGGTTTCACACTTGGTTCTCAGATCGGGTAACATATACGGCGTGGATGGTTGGTTCATCAGCCTTTCATGTAACTTTTTGATCAATAGATTATGGGTTTCCTGGTAAAGCGCGGTCGTGGAGGTAATATCTCTGACTCTAGAGTTTGGTTCATACCACAAGAATGTAAGCATGACCAGGTTAAGTGGAAACTTGAGGAAGTCTTGCAGGTGTGGCGGCACTTGGCGTAAGTATTTAAGTAAGCCAATGATGTCCAGTCCTGCGATGACGCCGTGCTGTTTCAGCTCATTGTGGTACTCTTGCACAAACTTTCCCCTCTCTTGTTTGGGAATTCCTTGTATAATCATGTTGACGACTTTCATTCGGCCGGACACCATCAGGCGCATATCCGGGATCCTCTCTGGCCTGGAGGTGCAGATGAGAGTGAAATCATGACAACTCTTTCTATTGAGGATTTTTTTTAAAGCCTTCTGAGATACTTCATTAAGTTCGTCTAGGCCGTCAACAAGAACCATGACCTTCAAACTTAGTAAAATGTGCACGAGATCGTTTTTGTGGATCTTGGAAGTGATTGTTGGCATGTGTGATCGTAATAGTTCTGTCAAGGAGTCAATAGTGGTGTCGCGGCACTCAAAGTGAAGGACAAGATCGTAATGAGAGAGTCCTTTAATGTTGCCACCACCAGCTGTCCATTTATTCACATAAAATCTCAACAAGGTGGTCTTCCCGACGCCTGGCTGACCCTCGAGAATCATTAGAGAATCAGGTGTTGTAGTGTTAAGGTGTTCTAACAGTTTCATGAAATGCACAGAAGTGGTGGGTCTCCCATCTTTATCATCTTCAATTGTTGGACGTACAAACACTGATGTCACTTTCAGGTGACATTCGTGTTTGTCAAGGAAGTAAAGAGGGTTGAAGAAGGTCTTAGAGTTGTATTTCAGCTTAAGCTCCTGGCCACCGCTGACGCGCAATAAATCTTTTAGACTTTCAAACAATTGCCGGTTATTATAATCATGTAGGTCTACAGGAGCAAAGGGCTGATCATGTATGTTGAACACGTTGTATTCGATACGTCCTATTGTTATATTTATTGTGCCAGTGTTCACGCTGTACAGAGTTCCACTCTTTTGTATCACATTTTTTAATGTTTCTCGAAGGTTTTCTATTTGATCTATCATTGTATCTTGTGTGAAGACAAGTAAGTCATGCATTATGTTATTGCGTTCATTTTTGATGCATGTCAACCAGTACTCCAGCCGTGTGGGGTCTGACTTGGTGGGGTCTGTGGTCCAGGCATCGTGCCCGGGGAGTGCCAAGGAGTGGCATCCCAGTTGGATCATCTTAAATAACAAAGTGATATCATATTGATCACCAGAGGGATTTCTCGAAAATTTTCTCTTTTTGCTGCTCATTAAAGGTTTTCTTTTTGAAATATCCAGAATCAATAAAATAATCTTTGTATATTTACAGTGTACAGGTATATTATAGTGTATATTTACAGTGTACAGGTATATTATAGTGTATATATACAGTGTACAGGTGTATTATAGTGTATGTTTATAGTGTACAGGTGTATTATAGTGTATATTTACAGTGTACAGGTGTATTATAGTGTATGTTTATAGTGTACAGGTGTATTATAGTGTATGTTTATAGTGTACAGGTGTATTATAGTGTATATTTACAGTGTACAGGTGTATTATAGTGTATATTTACAGTGTACAGGTGTATTATAGTGTATATTTACAGTGTACAGGTATATTACAGTGTATATTTACAGTGTACAGGTGTATTATAGTGTATATTTACAGTGTACAGGTGTATTCTCTCATACTCACGCATCCATACCATACTGCACTTTCATTCTCATTATTCTGTCACTCCCTCACTACCTCCCATGTAGCCTGCATAGTTTCCTGGAGCAGTCTGGTTGCCTTCACCCACTCTGCCAGCCTGTCACCCAGCTTCCTGCTTCCTACACTGTTTAAATGGAGCAAGTCCTGGCTAAACATGGTACCATTTAACTCCTTGTCTAAGTCTAGGAAACTCACACCTATATCCTTCTCCTCCATCAGGTCTACCTTCATCCTTGCCACCTCCTCGTGTACCTTCCTATTTACCTCTTTCCTCATCCTCTCATATCCCAACGACTCTCTCGGCCTCCTCATGATTCCTACAACCGCCACTCTCAGATCCTTCCTGCCCTCTTTTATCTCCTTAACTCCTTCAATCACGAGTTTTGCCGTCTTCTCTGGTCCCAGCTCACCTAAGCTATTTCCTCCTTGGATGAGCAGCGTGCCTGACTCTATCTCTGCTGCACTCTGCTTTGCCTCAGCTAGAATGTCCTGGATGCCCTTCCCCCTGACGCAGGCAACCTTACAGGTTTCCACCTCAGCTACTACCACTCCTGCTGCCTGCCTTATCATGCTATCTCCTATCACTGCTACTGCCACTTTCCTTCTTCTCCTCACTCTCCTTACCACAGCCACCCTAGACGAACTAAGTGAAAGGCGAACACGGGGAGGTAAATGGATCATCAGGAGAGGCAAGTTAGTTAGGCTTCATAGTGAGGAATGATAGGGGGAGAAAGGTAATAATATAAATAATATTAGTATTAATTTAAATGAAAAACTAAATAATAAAAATGAGAATAACTTTATTATAAAAGCTATAAATATCCAAGGGTTGTCAAAGGTCAAAGCTAAGGAGATCGAAGATCTCATTGATGAAAATAGTATAATATGTCTCTGTGAAACACAAAAGAAAATAAGGGATGTAAACTTCAGTAAAAATGTTGTATTAATAGAACAGATGAGGGAAATGAAGGATAAGAAAGGTGGAGGGTTGATGATTTTACATAAGAATGATCAAAATATTTACTTTGACAAGATAGAATCTATAAGCAAAGATATCTTGGTAGCTAAAGGCAATGTCAGGGGATGGGAATTTTTAATTATCGTTGTATACTTTAGTGTTAATGATAAGGAGATAAATAGTTTCGTAAAAAAAGAAATAAAAAATTTAATTGAAAGCAGAAGTGATGACCCGATGCTAATTGTAGGGGACTACAATGGTCATGTCGGATTTAAAGGGGAACAAAGGGTTGATAGTAATGGAAAAATTATCATAGATTGGATGGAAAAATATAAATTAACAATGTTAAATGATGTAAAGTGTGAGGGAGTGTATACTTGGTCTAGAAATGATAAAAAGTGTTATAGACTATGCTCTGGCCACTGACAAATTTTATGCAAAGTATTATAAGATGAAAATAGATGAAGAACAAGAAGAAATAGACATATCAGACCATAACCTACTAGAAATTTATATAAAAGTATTACAAGTACAAAAAAGGTATAATAGAAAGACATGGATTACTAGGGAATACTATAAAACTGATGAAGCTTCACTCAGAGTTTATGGGGATAAGTTACAACAAAGTATAATGGGTGATGGAGTTAAAAATATAAGTGACCTAGAGGATAGGATAGTTAAAATAGCCGATAAATGTCTAAAGAGGAAATATAGGAAGAAAAATGTAGGAATTAAGCAGGAAGAGGAAGAACCAGTATGGTTTACTGAAGAGATTAGGGGAGAAATCAAAGAGAGGAGAAGAATTAATAGGAGGTGGAGGAATGAGCCATGTGATGAGGAAAAGGCTAGATGGAAAAAGTTACATCTAGAACAAAAAGAAAAAGTGCAAATATTGATTAGAAAAGAGATGAGGCTAAGTGATGAGAAAAAAGCTAAAGATAAAAGTAATGGAAAGAATACTTTTAAATATATTAAAATGTTAAGAGGAGAAAAGGAGAAAGATAAAGTAAATTTAATAGATAATGTATATGGAAATGCTAATAAAAAGCTAGGTTGAGAGGAGGTTAAGCCTGAGTTTGAGACCTACTGGAGAGGTATATACAATAAACACGAGAATAAAATTAAAGAAGTAAGGAACACAGACACTAGGGAGGAGTATGTTAATACTAGAAACTATGTCAAATCAGAGATGGAAAGAGGGGGACATTATAAGGTTTTAAGAGGTGAAGAGGAAAGGATACCAGTACATTTAGAATACTGTAGTAGAGAAATTAGAGAACACACTGATATGGCTTTAGGAATAGGAGAGGGAACAACTTTCTCAGAAGATAACTTAAAAACAGAGGACAAGGTTAGGAAATGCTTAACTAAATTAAAAACTAAAAAGGCAGCAGGACCAGATGGTATCAAGCCAAAACTTTACAAGGTATTTCTGGATAAAAGTACACTAATGGCAACACTAGTGAATACTTTTAAGCACACAATACAAACAGAGGACATACCAGAGGGTTGGAAAGAAAGTACTACAGTGATAATACCCAAAACAACAAAACCAAAAGTTAACGAATTTTGGCCTATAGCACTCACAAACATTGGATACAAATTATTAATGGCAGTAATAAGAATGGGGATTGAAGGGCAAATCAGTAGAAATGAATGAGGGAAGGATAATCAGGCTGGCTTCACAACAGGAGCAAGAATAGAGAACAACATTCTTATACTGAAATATTGTGTAGAAAAGTCATTTACATGTAAACAACCATTAATTGTAATATCAGTAGACTTTGCCAAGGCATTTGATAGCATAAAGAGAGATGTTATGGTGAAAGTAATAATAGACTATAAAATAAATGAAAAAGCTATTAATGTAATAATTAAATTATATAATGGGGACATAACTAAAGTAAAACTAAATGAAGATGAGGAAATTAGAATACCAGTAAACAGTGGGATCAGACAAGGATGTACGGGCTCAACAACATTGTTAAAATTAGTTACATATAAGATCATGCAAGAATTAGAGGTGTAGTGACAACACACATACAACACACCTACATACCAGGTGCACACACACCCAAAGCCTATAATGACTTCCCTCGAGACCGCGGCTGAGGTCGAGATTAACTTGACCTCACCTCACCTGTGATCTGACTCCAGGTGTCCACAGGTCTGCGAGCCCAATAGAAGCTACCCACACACACACACAGGCAGTCAGTCAGTCAACCACCAGTCTACCACCACACACAGTCCAGGCAACACCTCCAGAGTAGCGTCTGGGAGCCCCACGTCGGGGCTCCCCAGACAACAACACACGCTCACCTTCCCTGGGCTCTGTATAGTTGTGTACAACCAACGCTGCAGCAATAAACCAACTAAGCCACATTCGTCTGTTGTCAAACCTTTGTGTGTACATAACTCCCAAACCTCTACAGAGGTATTGGATAAAGGATATAAGGATGAAAATTTTAGCATAACATCACTCTTCTTTGCTGATGATGGCATGCTGTTGGCCAATAGTACGAAAAACGCAGAAAAAGTAATTGAACAAATAACAAAAACAGGGAGAGATTATGGATTGGAAATTAATAAGCAGAAAAGTAACATAATTATATTTAACATGAAGGAGAGACCTAATGAGATAGCTGGGATTAAGGTTAGTGACAGAACAAAGTATTTGGGCATAACTATCAATGACAATAGAAACATGTTTAAAGAACAGAAAAAACTGATAATTGAAAAAGCGACAAGAATGGCAAACCTAACTTATTCGGTTGTGGCAAGAAGTTGTGCAAGGTTGATGATAGGGAAGGTTTATTGGAAAAGTATAGTTCTGCCAATGATATTGTATGGTGCAAACATAATTGACTTTACTAAGCAGGAAATACAACAATTGCAAAGAATAGAAAACAGTGTGTGCAGGAAAAATACTGGGTGCGCCTAGTTTTGCACAATAAGCAGCGTTAAGGGAAGAGATAGGGATAAGCAGTATGAAAGGTAGGATAATGAAGGGGCAGTTGAAATATTTGCAGCATATTTTGAGAGGGGAGAGTAATAGAATGTTGGAAAGAGTGATTGAAGAAATGAGAATGGAAAAGAAAAAGAATAGGTGGATAACAAACTTATTGGAGGAGAGAAAATTAGTGGGCGTGAGGGGAATGAAGATTAGTAATGATGAAATAAGTGAAAAAGTGAAAAAGTGGGACACAGAAAATTGGAAAGGTGAAATGCAAGAAAAAGTAAGTTTAAGTCTGTATAGGAAATGGAGAAAAGAAATTGGAGGGCAAGAAGAATTATATGATAATAGTGAAGCATCAACATTCCTGTTTAAATGCAGAACAAACAATGTAAATCTGGGAGACAGAAAGCGATTCAATAACCAGCCAACAAAGTGTATAATGTGCGACTATGAATATGAAGACTTAAATCATTTTCTACTATATTTTCCTGCATATAACCAACAAAGAAATAAGATACTAATGTTACAGCGCCCATATATTCAGGATGAACAGAACATAATAGGGGAGTTACTTTTTGAAAAGAAACTAAGTGAACATAAGAAAGACACAATATATAAATTCTGGAAGATAAGAGAACAAAAGATAAAAACAAGTGTATGAAAAACAAAAGGAAAACAAAAGACCCAGACCAATTAAAGACCAATTAAAGAACACATCAGGAAGTGCCGATCCAAAGGCAAGACTTCCGACATATACCTGAACCTGAACCTTCTACACCAACCACTGGCCTCTCCTTAGCCCTCACTCCTTGCCCTTCCTTGGGGGCGAGTTCAGCAGGGGTGGGGGGGGGGGCAGATTTCGGCAACTGAACGCTAAAGGACACCAATGCACGTCGATGTGTGTGTGTTTTTTTTTTTTTTTCGTGTTGTGATAATCAGCTGACTGATCCAAGATGGCGGCACACCCTTTTCGTGGGCACCCTTATCGCCGTGGAAAAAACTTACTGATTAACATATAATAGAGTCTGGAGCAATTATAGTCGCAGTAAATGCAGTATTTAGATGGCTAGAAGATGTGAGGAAATAAAAGAAGCCGTAAACTCCTGTGAGCGTGGTGATAGTGCGTAGATGATAGTGTGGCTAGTAAATTTCTAGTTCCTCCCAATGCACTTGGATGTAAATAAGACACTTTTCGTATAAATATTGATCCATTTCGAATGATTTTGACATTCATTTTCGTCGCAAATGCATATCTAATAAGACATCATCATCAACCCCCAACAATTCTGGGGAGCTTTGGGAATGCGGGGTTCTTGGGGGACAAAATGCAATGATTGTCAGTAAGTAGTTTGGTATTTCTGCATAACTACTGCTTCGACGATATAGATATAAATATGAAGTCGTATATACTATACATAGTGTACTTAACACATCTGTAAAGGTTTCAGGCGGTGCTAACCATTATTTAGCTGGTAAAGCATCTTTCAAGTTATGTTAGGTTAGGTCATGGGGTAGAATTTTACATCTTCACCATAATGGCGTCTGTTTACGAAATAAATTGTCTGCAACGCGTCCAACTCCCTATTTTTGGTCATAGAGAACATTTGATAGCTTCTAAATCAACCTAAGTAAAGATTCGGAAGACGACCCAGTCTGTTTTTTGGACAAAACTATTTTTTTCTGATAAATTTTGATGTGTTTTTAATTAATCTGATGCTTGTTTGTTATGCCATGCGTTTTTTTCCCAAGGTAAAAATTGCTACAAAATAGTCAGATTAATTTAAAACCTTCAAAATCAATAGGAGAACAAATTTCTTTAAGTAAGCCTAAGCAAACCTAATTAAACCTAACCTAACCAAAGGAAACCTAATTAAACCTAACCTAACCTATCTGAACAAGTATCTGAGGTTGAATTTGCAGTGCATTACAAAGGTAGTGAGATATCGAGTGGGTCATCTTACGAATCTTGACCTGGTTTGGTTATGTAAGGGTAGATTTAGTTAGGTTAGGCTTAATTAGGTTTGCTTAGGTTTAATTAAGTTTACTTAAAGCAATTTTTCTCCTATTGATTTTGATGGTTTTGAATTAATCTGATGTTTGTTTGTTATGCATTTTTTTCTCCAAGGTAAAAATTGCCACTGTCCACCCACAGGAGAGAGATGTTATGCCACCAACTACACTGCAACATGAGTCTGCCACGCCTCCACCCACTAACCACTCTATACCATAACTCAGGTGTGGAGCAGCATACACCTATGTGGCTCCCCAATTCAAGACAACCTCTGCTGGTGAGGGCCTTGCAATCACTCAACACCCTCAGCCTGCCTCTGCCACCACCACAACCCCTCAGACCGCACTCTCCCATACCACCCTGGCTGAACTTCAAGCACATGTTTGCCCTCCACATCCCTGGCCTCCCTCCCAAGCCTGACTCAACCATCCTCGCAGCACCTCTGTTCCTTGAGCTGGACAGATCCCTCTACCACCACCACCTGAGGCTGTTCACAGATGGCTCACACCGCCCAACACCCCCAGCTACATCAGCAGCCATTTACGACCCTAGCACATCCATCTGCAGGGCGTGGAGGCTGCCCCCAGAAACAGATGTGGTGACAGCGGAGCTCTACGCCCTCCACCAAGCCCTCACATACCTGGACACCACCCACGCCAAGGGTAAGGCTGTCATATACACAGACTCCCTGGCATCACTACACCTCCTCCTCTCACAGCACCCAACATCAGCAACACCCCTCGTCCACGTCACACAGGACACCCTTATCCACCTTAACTCCCAGGGCTGGGAGATCAAGCTCCAATGGGTGCCTTCCCACATCAACATACGAGGGAATGATGTTGTGGATGCTGCTGCCAAGATGGCCCTTTCGCAAGACAGTATCACGCCGCTTCCCCTCCCCCTCTCCACCGCTAAGCGCCTCATCTCCCCACACCCTCAGTAACACCCTCCTCAACACCAACATGAGCCACTACCGCACCGCCTCATTGCCGCAGCCTTGGGTGAGACAACAGTCCCGCGTGCTGGATGTGACCCTCACGCGCCTCCGCCTCCTGTGGACGGAGCTCAGGTGGAGGAGGAGGAGTGTTGTGTTGTGACGCCGGGATTTTAGTGTAGAAGAAGACTGTTAAGGAAGGAAAGATGTCAAGGTGTGACTGTGGAGTATGTGGGAAGAGGGTGACGTACAGGAGTAAGGGAATCGCTTGTGAGAGATGTAAAGAGTGGTTCCATGTGGGGTGTGCAGTGATGAGAGGAGTGAGGGACTCTCATATGAAAATGCTGAATAACAAGAACCTCCTGTTTGTGTGTGATGTGTGCCTTAAAGCAGTGAAGTCAGAGTGGAAGGAATCATCACAGAAGGTGGATGGAGCTAGCAAGGAAGCACAACCTGAAGCAGAGGAGCTCGACGGCTACATCACCATCAGCGAGACGGGTGGTGATGAATCGGAGGAGGAGGAGGATGACCCATCCAACAGTATAAAAACAGAGGAGACCAGGAAGGACGAAGAAGATGCAGAGAAAGAGGAGGACGAGGACAAAGAGAAAGAGAAGGAGCAGGAGGAAGAAGAGTCAACCTCAAGTGTTAGCAAGACCAGCGGCACTGAAACACACCAGGTGGCAGAAAAAGCAACACCGTCTGACCACACCTATGCTGAGAGAGTAGAAAAAGACAGAGAAATAGGGAGTGAGAAGAAACAAGATTTGGAAAAGAAGAGACCAGCTGACACCAACCTACAGTACAAAGAAGAAAAACGGAGCAGCGGTACAACAAAAGTGAAACAAGCAGTCAGTAGCCAGAAACCCAATGAAGAGGGAAGGCCAGATCAGTAAGGCGGGAGCAGTGCCGAGTCCGATACCACTACATGGATGGGGGTCGGTAAGCTGGCTTGGCAGAAAGTTGTACGGAGAGACCAACTACAAATGAAGGAAAGTGGAAAGCTAAAGAGAAGACTGTGGCTGTTCGGAGACAGTCTCTTGAGAGGGGTGGGAAAGGAGGTGCACTTTCTTTCAAAAGGCTACTACAAGATAATAGATGAAAGTATGCCAGGAGCAACCATCAGGGACATTAGAAATAAAATTGTGGAAAGTTTGTCTGAGTTTGAACCTGATGATCTGGTGATGATAGAAGGAGGAAGTAATGATCTTTTAGAAATAGGAGAGCAGAAAATACTTCAACTACTGGAAAGTATTGTGAAATTAGTAAAAGTGAAAGTGAAGCAAAATCCACTGGTAATGTGCATACCGGTAAGGAGCAAGGAAGAAGAATCCAGATATGGTGCAGTGAGGAGAGCAGTAAACAGGAAGTGCCTGGAGAAGTTAGAGAAGTGGTCATGTGACGGACTGCAGCTACATGAAAAAATGGACTGGAGGCGTGTATGGGCTCGTGATGGTGTACATATGTCAGACATTGGAAAAGTATGGATGGCATGGAATGTCGTGGAATGGGCCCAACACAAGGAGACTGTCCACAATGAGGCATATCTAAAGGCAAGGAGTGACAACAAAAATATGCGGTTGGCCTTTCTAAATACCAGAGGATGGAATGAAGAAAAGTGGAGAACTCTAGTGGAAGAAGGAAGAAAAGATTGTGACGTGATAGCAGTGGGAGAAACAGGATGGCATGACCGCATTGAATGGTAAGAAGGCGAGTGGACAGGGATTGGAAGAGGAAGAAAAATTGGAGAAAAGAAGGGAGGTGGAGTAGGTGTAATAATGAAGAGGAAAGAAGGAAGAAATATATCTGAAGTGTGCATGGAGGAGGAGTTGGAGAAGTTAAGCTACAACAAAGGTGATATATTAACAATGAAAGTAACAGAGTATAATGAAGTGTGGTGGATTACAGTAGTTTATATGGGAGTGGAAAAGGCAGAAAATTACCCAGAAAATAAAAGGCTATATGAAGTGATGGTTAAAATAAGTGAAAAAGTTCGGAAAGATGATTATTGGGTGGTAGTGGGAGATATGAATGGTCACATTGGACTGAACAGTGAAAAAGTTAACAGAAATGGCCAAATGCTGTTAAATTTTATGGACTGCACCAAGTTGAAAATAAAAAAAACTGGGAGCTTGAAAACCCGACAACCTGGCATGACAACAATGGTGAATCAGCTATTGACTATATCCTAGTGAACAAGAAAGTAGAAGAAAAAGGCTGTATAACTTGGAAAAATGAAGACATTAATATTTCAGACCACATTTTGATTGGCATAACTTGTGGGAAAGCAAAAATAAAAAAAAAAAAAGATGAAAAAGGGAAAATGGATAGAAAAATGGAGAATAGAGAAAGCAAATTGGGAGAAATGTGCAACAAAGGTCAATGAAAGAATACAAGAACAAATTAGTGAAAGACTGGTGAGTATAGACAAATGGGAAAGTGAGATCAAAGAAGTTTTGAAGCAGGAAGCAGTCAATGAAATTGGAACCAAGAAAATAAAAGTGGGTCCACTCAGACTTAAAGGATGGTGGGACAAAGAGGTGGAGGAAGCGATAGCTAGCAGAAAGAAGGAAAACAGGATACAGAGAAGGCTGAATAAGAAAGTAAAGAAACAAAGAAACAAATACCTGCAAGAATGGCAAAATGCCTGGGAGAAATACAATAAGGCGAAGAAGGAGGCTCAAATTTTGGTAAGGAAGAAAATTACAAAATGGGAAGAAGACCAAGCCAAGAAACTTAACGACATGCCACGTAGGGAACGAGAAAAGGAAGGATGGAGGAGACTGAAAAGGAACCTCGGGAAAGGAGTAAATGATAAATTGATAAATGACAGTTTTCCCATGACAATTCTTTCCCTGAAGGTACTCCACCCCATATCACCTCCTACTGCCTCCAAACCTCTACATCTATTGGCTCCCAGAGCCCACCGACCTGTCATGTCCTGCACTTTATCTAGTTCTTGGATGTCCTTCTCTGTGAATTTTGTCACCTCGGCTCCATATAAACAATGTGGGATGCTTCCTCACGCGCTTGAATACCTGCGACATAGGTGTCTGCACGTTCAATGTGGAGACAAAAGATGCAAGGGACTTACGGCGAGCATCCTTGAGGACTCAACGAGCCTTAGCTCTAGCCAGTCTGTATTGTCCCCGGAAAAATTCTGTTTTGTGTAGACGGTACCTACCAAAAGCTCGACGACGCTCTGTCACTGCCTGTCTACACTCATCAGACCACCAGGGGACCGGTCGGCGCTTGGTAAACCCTGTGGTATGAGGGATGGAAAGCTCACCAGCTCGCTGGAGTATAGATGTAAAATACTCGACAGCGCTGTCTATGTCTAGGAACTCATCAACCTCACAGTCAACTATGGCAAGTTGTTTAAAAAGTCCCCAGTCAGCGCGGTCCAGCCGCCAGCGGGGAACACGGGGTAAGGGGAGGACGTGGGGAGAAGACAGGAATATAGGGTAGTGGTCACTTCCACAAAGATCTCCTGTGACGCTCCATGTGAAATCAGGTAGGGTGTCAGGTGAACACAATGATAAATCTAGGGCCCAGGTGGTGTCTGTCTGGATGTGGTAGTGTGTATGGTCACCGGTGTTAAAAATACCTAGATCTAAGGCTTCAACCACAGTGGCAATCATTGCTCACCTGGTGTTGATAAGTGTATCTCCCCACAGGGTGTGCCGACCATTAAAATCTCCTAAAACAATAAACGGGGAAGGCAATTGCTGGACTAGGGAAACGAAGTCCTCTCTGTCTACTGGAGAATTGGGAGGGAAGTATAAAGAGCAGACAGTGTAAGTTCTCCTGAGGTGGAGCTGGACAGCCACCAGCTGCAGGGGGAGACAATATTAAAAGAGGTAAGAGCAATGCCACGTGAGTTATCTAAAAAAATTGCTGTTCCACCATGATGGTCTTGCGCGCGATCATGAGGAGAGTAAAAGCCAGAGTAACCCCTGGGTGGAGGATGGGAGGATGAACCAAGCATAGTCTCCTGCAGACAGACACAGACCGGCTGGTGTCTTCGTAGGAGTAGACTGAGCTCCTCCCAATTCCCTCTCAACCCACGAAGGTTCCACTGTAAAATATTAAAAATATTAAAATTAACGGTGCGTGGGGAGGCCCTTAGAGGAGGCCCTCCCAACACCAGTATCCTTCTTGCTCTTACCCTGCCTAATGGCAGTGGCTAGAGCAGTGGAGGCAGTGGACAATCGCCTTGCAGTCTTTCCTAGCCCAGTGGCCAGTGAGGTGGCCACAGCAGCAGGAGCAGTGATGACGGCGTGAGCCGACACCGGGGTAGGAGTGACGGCCGGAGCCGACACCAAGGCGGGAGTAACGGCCGTAGCCGACACAGGGGCGGGAGTAACGGCCAGAGCCGTCACCGGAGCAGGAGTGTTGGTCGAAGTCAACACCGAGGTGGGAGTGACGGTCGGAGCCGACACCAGGGGGAGAGTGACGACCGGGGCCGACACCGGGGTGGGAGTGACGGCCGGAGCCGACACCGGGGTGGGAGTGACGGCCGGAGCCGACACCGGGGTGGGAGTGACGGCCAGAGCCGACACCGGGGTGGGAGTGACGGCCGGAGCCGACGCCTAGGTGGGAGTGACGGTCAGAGCCGACACCGGGGAGGTAGTGACGGCCAGAGCCGACACTGGGGTAGGAGTGACGGCCGAAGCCGACACAGGGGTAGAAGTGACAGCCGGAGCCGACACTGGTGGGAGCCTTGGAGGACCACAAGAGGGTATAGAGGATCGTGCCTTAGGAAGGGGCACCTCCTCGAGGGATTCCTCACTTCTGCTACGCTTATGGTGTGATGGCGTAGCAGTAGGGGCCTGAGTGAGTTCCTCTGACACCTCCATAAAGGTAGAGGGCAGAGCAGCAGGAGCAACAGCATTTTTATGGGAATCATTTTGTGGCTTAGCCACTTGGTGCACTGTAGCAGTCGTTTTGCGGAGTTGACGTAAGAGAGGAAAGCATAGTTGCATAAGTCAATCCTGGACTTATATGCGTAGTAAAAACTCTACGCTTTGCCTCGGCAAAATCAATTTTCTCCATGATCCTGATGGAGAGTATTTCCCACTCAAATCTGTAGCGGTCGCAGTCTTTTGAGTAAGCTGGGTGAGGTCCGTGGCAGTTAAAACAGGAGACAGGACCAGGGCAGGTCGTGCCATCGTGATCCGTCGTACCACAGGACGGGAACACCGCTGGGAGGCCATCTTGCAACCTACGACAGGAACGACTGACATGTCCGAATGCCTGACAGTGATAGCATCGCCTATGGGACGGTATGTATGCTTTTACTGGGAGGCGGAGTCACGCCAGTTTGACAATTTCAGGCAGTTTGAGTCGGTCGAAAGTGAGAAAGAGGGTAGGGGTGGGAACAAGAACTCCATCAACTTTTTTTTGTAGACGATCAACTCCTACCACACCCTGATCACTCAGTTCATATAGAAGCTTTTCGTTTGAGTAGCGCATGATGTCACGCAAAAAGATGACCCCCTTACACTGGTTGAGGGTAGCGTGTGGAGTACACGCCACCTGCGTTCGAGGGACAGAGGAGATCGCTCTGAGGCGAGCACTCTCTTCCGGGGACGACACCTCCACTAGGAGACTACCATCCCCTTGGGAGGAGACCTTAGGCTCGCGTCCACAAACTTTAATGAGTGCTCGATATACATCAAATATGTCTAGATCCATAACAGACACACCATCAAGAGACTTGATAACAAGGAACTGTTCGTAATATGCCGGCTCGAAAGTACCTGGTAGAGTCTGAATGAGAGGGCCTGAAAAGCCCTTCTGTGCGTTAACGCGTCTTTGTTTTCTAGGCTTATAATTCAAAAATTCTCGGTTCGAATCTGTAGAATTCGAAGCGGAGTGGACAGTGGTCCCAGTTGCACCACCCGTGGCCCGGAAAGGCTCAAGGGTGGTGATAAGGGAAGATCGAGAAGCAGCAGCCCGGGACGAGCGGACATCGAGGAGAGAGCTTGGTAACTAGAGTTTTTTTTTCATATATCATTAACCGTTGGCGCCAGTAGGCTTATGGAGGCTGAGATGGACTTGCCTCGCCTGTTATTTGACGTAGGTTATCAGATTTTTTTTATAGTAACGCCTCAAATGTTTACGTTCTCTCTTGAATATGTTGAGAACGTGCGAGGCTAATCGCTGCTATAGCCTCAGGTGCATATAACGTTGTAAGTCCCGTCTATGGACAGTATGACAGCAATTTGGGTAGTCTTTGGCCACTCAGCGGTGATATCAAAGAATGAAAAGTGGTCAGCGAATATCGGGGATTCGCTTCCCCACCCCCCCACCCACCACGGAGCCCAACAAGGGAGGGATGTATGTTGAGGCACGACGGCTCCCAACAGCCCTAGGGGTAGTGGGGGAAGTATACGCAGCCACTGCCTGGAGTGAGGTGGCAGCCGCGGGACCGTTGCGGTGCCCACCAGACAGCAGCCGTTTGACCCTAGCCAATGCATGACCAGCCAATTGATCCAGCGGGGCTACACTGGACCACCTGTCTTACCCCAACTCCCCCACCAAAGAAGTGTGTTGTCCACCGCAGGGAGCTACCTCCTGCCCCGCGGTGGACTCAACTCCCAGATGAGGGAGCCCGGGGAGTATACAGGACGCCACACACGGCAAATACGCTGGGAGGCTTAGTCCTGCCCTAGATGTAGACGGGTAAGGGCAACATCACCGGTAGGCCCCCTCTACCAGTGATGAAGGGGGAGTGCTTGGTCCACGAGGCCAACGGACACCAACCCTACAGAGACGGACAGGGCCCCGCAGGAGTGGGCGCCGCCGACCACGCTTCAAGCCACGCCACCACATCAAGGTGACTCCCCACGGCAGGGGGAGGAGAGAGAGAGAGCGAGAGAGCAAGAGAGCGAGAGAGCGAGAGAGAGAGAGAGAGAGAGAGAGAGAGAGAGAGAGAGAGAGAGAGAGAGAGAGAGAGAGAGAGAGAGAGAGAGAGAGAGAGAGAGAGAGAGAGAGAGAGAGAGAGAGAGAGAGAGAGAGATAGAGAGAGAGAGAGAGAGAGAGAGAGAGAGAGAGAGAGAGAGAGAGAGAGAGAGAGAGAGAGAGAGAGAGAGGGAGAGAGAGAGAGAGAGAGAGAGAGAGAGAGAGAGAGAGAGAGAGAGAGAGAGAGAGAGAGAGAGAGAGAGGAGAGAGAGAGAGAGAGGAGAGAGAGAGAGAGAGAGGAGAGAGAGCGAGAGAGAGAGAGAGAGAGAGAGAGAGAGAGAGAGAGAGAGAGAGAGAGAGAGAGAGAGAGAGAGAGAGAGAGAGAGAGAGAGAGAGAGAGAGAGAGAGAGGAGAGAGAGAGAGAGAGAGAGAGAGAGAGAGAGAGAGAGAGAGAGAGAGAGAGAGAGAGAGAGGAGAGAGAGAGAGAGGAGAGAGAGAGAGAGAGAGAGGACAGAGAGCGAGAGAGAGAGAGAGAGAGAGAGAGAGAGAGAGAGAGAGAGAGAGAGAGAGAGAGAGAGAGAGAGAGAGAGAGAGAGAGAGAGAGAGAATCAGAATCAGAATCAGAATCAGTTTATTTCCATAAAGATGGCTTTTCTTTACATTATTTTAGAAAACTTAAGACTACAATTAATATCTAATTTAAGTGGTACATCTATTACCTAAATATTTAAGAGTATTTAAGAGTATTTATATACATATATTAACATTGGTATTGAGGAAAATCCTGAGTTTCTTCATAAACATGGGTAAGGTGTGAGAGTTTGTTACATGGGTGGGCAGGGAGTTCCATAGCCTCGGTCCCAGCACAGTGAGGGAACGCTTACCGCTGTCTGTGTTGGTGTGTGGCACGTATAGTTTGTTTTGTTGCCTTGTGTGTATGTGGTGTAGTGCTTCACTCACTGTGGGGAGGTGTAAGAAACATTCGGGGAACACATTGTTTGTGATCTTGAAGACATTAACTGCCACATCAAACACAACTTTGTCTTTCACTTTGAGCCACTGGAGTTGTGTGATGAATGGGGTGACGTAATCATTTTTCCTTGCTCCTCCTACAGAGATCTTTGCTGCGAAGTTTTGCAGTTTCTGTTCAACGATGCAGCAGTGTATTGTTCGTTGACCCGTAGATTGGTAGACAATAATACATAATACTAAGGGTAAGAGACTGTACCACCATTGTTCTTGTATCCTTTTCAAATTTGTCCTTTATTCTATTTAAGAATAGTAGAATTCCCATAACCTTTTTGTGCATCTCTTTGATGTGTGTGTCAAAGCTCAAGTGACAATCCATGTATATGCCTAGATTTTTTACGTGTTTACTTGGAGTGATGGGGTTGTTATTAATTTTAATGGTGGTGTTCTCGGGTATGCGTTTGATCAGTGTTCTAGTGCCAACAATTAGACATTGGGTTTTCATTGAGTTTAGCATGAGGCCATTTGTGTTAAAGTAAGCTGTGGCGCGGGCGAGGGTTTCCTGAGCTTGTGTGATGAGGTGAGGGATCAAGTCGAGTGTGCCGCTGTGAATGAATTGTGTGTCGTCTGCGTATTGCACGACCTCGCAATCATTAATATTTTCTGTCAGATCATTGACGAATATATTGAAAAGAATTGGTCCTAGTATGGAACCCTGAGGTACACCAAAAGTTGTCTGTGACGTGTCAGATAATGTATTATTGATTTTTACCGCTTGGTTTCTGTCGTGAAGGTAATCTCTGAACCAAAAAGAGTCTACGTTAACTTTAGATAATATATGTAGGAGAATTTCGTGATGGACACTGTCGAAAGCTTTTGAAAGGTCACAGAGGGTTACAAGTGATATTTTCTTATCGTCCATATTTTGAAATAGCGTATTTGTTACTCTTGTTAAGGCCGTTACTGTTGATAATTTTGGTCGAAACCCGTGCTGGCTACATGAAAGGAGTCTATGAGACTCCAGAAAGGATGTGAGTTGTTGTGACACTATTTTTTCTATTATCTTAGAGAGTAATGGCAAAAGTGATATAGGACGGTAGTTGTTAGCGTCGCTCAGGTCACCGCTTTTAAATATAGGAATAACATTGGCGTGTTTCCATGCTGAAGGGAATATACCTGTTACAATGGAGGTGTTGATGATTGTAGTGAGATAGGTAATGATGACAGGCAAGGAGTCCTTTAAGTAGCGAAGTTTTATACCATCCCAACCAGCTGAGTTAGTGTTTTTGAGATTTTTTATTGTTAGGATGACTGTGCTTGTATCAACGGGTTCAGGTCGAAACAAATTTTTTGGGGTTAGTTTCTGCTTATCAATATGATTTATGTGTATGTCAGAATGGTTTTGTGTCCTCTCAAAAGTTTGTTTACCTATATTAGCGAAGATTTCATTATATACATTTGCCTTTACATAGTTGGTTTCATCATTACTGTTGTTATTTATAGAGGTTTTACGTTTGGGCACAATATCTTTGATAATTTTCCAGGTAGCCGCGGTGTTGCCTCTACAATTTCTAAGTTGGTCACGATAGTATTGTTGTTCAGTGTCCCGGAGTAGTGACTTCACCTTATTACGTTCACGCTTGTATTGTTCCTGTAATATCGCATTATATCTGTCTAGCTTAAGGCGTGATTGAAAAGTGTTACGCGTCGTTATAGCAAAGCGAATCTCATCAGTGATCCAAGGAGCGAAGGGTTTTTTAATTTTAGTGGTTCCAACGGGCGCGCATTGGTCGAGACAGGTAATCATAACGGACGTGAGAGTATCAACCTGGGCATTAACATCATCGGTGGAAAAAATGGTATTAAGAGTAGGAGCGGCATTTAATAGAGCATTGCATAATGTCTAGGGAGTGTACGAGCCGTGGTGGCGAAAAGTTCTCGTCTCTGGCACACGTTTAGGTTTAGTGATGTTAATTGTTGCAGGTTCCATACTAGGGCCAATTCTTTTCAATATATTCGTCAATGATCTGACAGAAAATATTAATGATTGCGAGGTCGTGCAATACGCAGACGACACACAATTCATTCACAGCGGCACACTCGACTTGATCCCTCACCTCATCACACAAGCTCAGGAAACCCTCGCCCGCGCCACAGCTTACTTTAACAGAAATGGCCTCATGCTAAACTCAATGAAAACCCAATGTCTAATTGTTGGCACTAGAACACTGATCAAACGCATACCCGAGAACACCACCATTAAAATTAATAACAACCCCATCACTCCAAGTAAACACGTAAAAAATCTAGGCATATACATGGATTGTCACTTGAGCTTTGACACACACATCAAAGAGATGCACAAAAAGGTTATGGGAATTCTACTATTCTTAAATAGAATAAAGGACAAATTTGAAAAGGATACAAGAACAATGGTGGTACAGTCTCTTACCCTTAGTATTATGTATTATTGTCTACCAATCTACGGGTCAACGAACAATACACTGCTGCATCGTTGAACAGAAACTGCAAAACTTCGCAGCAAAGATCTCTGTAGGAGGAGCAAGGAAAAATGATCACGTCACCCCGTTCATCACACAACTCCAGTGGCTCAAAGTGAAAGACAAAGTTTTGTTTGATGTGGCAGTTAATGTCTTCAAGATCACAAACAATGTGTTCCCCGAATGTTTCTTACACCTCCCCACAGTGAGTGAAGCACTACACCACATACACACAAGGCAACAAAACAAACTATACGTGCCACACACCAACACAGACAGCGGTAAGCGTTCCCTCACTGTGCTGGGACCGAGGCTATGGAACTCCCTGCCCACCCATGTAACAAACTCTCACACCTTACCCATGTTTATGAAGAAACTCAGGATTTTCCTCAATACCAATGTTAATATATGTATATAAATACTCTTAAATACTCTTAAATATTTAGGTAATAGATGTACCACTTAAATTAGATATTAATTGTAGTCTTAAGTTTTCTAAAATAATGTAAAGAAAAGCCATCTTTATGGAAATAAACTGATTCTGATTCTGATTCTGATTCTCTCTCTCTCTCTCTCTCTCTCTCTCTCTCTCTCTCTCTCTCTCTCTCTCTCTCTCTCTCTCTCTCTCTCTCTCTCTCTCTCTCTCTCTCTCTCGCTCTCTCTCCTCTCTCTCTCTCTCTCCTCTCTCTCTCTCTCTCCTCTCTCTCTCTCTCCTCTCTCTCTCTCTCTCTCTCTCTCTCTCTCTCTCTCTCTCTCTCTCTCTCTCTCTCTCTCTCTCTCTCTCTCTCTCTCTCTCTCTCTCTCTCTCTCTCTCTCTCTCTCTCCTCTCTCTCTCTCTCTCTCTCTATCTCTCTCTCTCTCTCTCTCTCTCTCTCTCTCTCTCTCTCTCTCTCTCTCTCTCTCTCTCTCTCTCTCTCTCTCTCTCTCTCTCTCTATCTCTCTTTCTCTCTCTCTCTCTCTCTCTCTCGCTCTCTCGCTCTCTTGCTCTCTCGCTCTCTCTCTCTCCTCCCCCTGCCGTGGGGAGTCACCTTGATGTGGTGGCGTGGCTTGAAGCGTGGTCGGCGGCGCCCACTCCTGCGGGGCCCTGTCCGTCTCTGTAGGGTTGGTGTCCGTTGGCCTCGTGGACCAAGCACTCCCCCTTCATCACTGGTAGAGGGGGCCTACCGGTGATGTTGCCCTTACCCGTCTACATCTAGGGCAGGACTAAGCCTCCCAGCGTATTTGCCGTGTGTGGCGTCCTGTATACTCCCCGGGCTCCCTCATCTGGGAGTTGAGTCCACCGCGGGGCAGGAGGTAGCTCCCTGCGGTGGACAACACACTTCTTTGGTGGGGGAGTTGGGGTAAGACAGGTGGTCCAGTGTAGCCCCGCTGGATCAATTGGCTGGTCATGCATTGGCTAGGGTCAAACGGCTGCTGTCTGGTGGGCACCGCAACGGTCCCGCGGCTGCCACCTCACTCCAGGCAGTGGCTGCGTATACTTCCCCCACTACCCCTAGGGCTGTTGGGAGCCGTCGTGCCTCAACATACATCCCTCCCTTGTTGGGCTCCGTGGTGGGTGGGGGGGTGGGGAAGCGAATCCCCGATATTCGCTGACCACTTTTCATTCTTTGATATCACCGCTGAGTGGCCAAAGACTACCCAAATTGCTGCCATACTGTCCATAGACGGGACTTACAACGTTATATGCACCTGAGGCTATAGCAGCGATTAGCCTCGCACGTTCTCAACATATTCAAGAGAGAACGTAAACATTTGAGGCGTTACTATAAAAAAAATCTGATAACCTACGTCAAATAACAGGCGAGGCAAGTCCATCTCAGGCTCCATAAGCCTACTGGCGCCAACGGTTAATGATATATGAAAAAAAAACTCTAGTTACCAAGCTCTCTCCCCGATGTCCGCTCGTCCCCGGCTGCTGCTTCTCGATCTTCCCTTATCACCACCCTTGAGCCTTTCCGGGCCACGGGTGGTGCAACTGGGACCACTGTCCACTCCGCTTCGAATTCTACAGATTCGAACCGAGAATTTTTGAATTATAAGCCTAGAAAACAAAGACGCGTTAACGCACAGAAGGGCTTTTCAGGCCCTCTCATTCAGACTCTACCAGGTACTTTCGAGCCGGCATATTACGAACAGTTCCTTGTTATCAAGTCTCTTGATGGTGTGTCTGTTATGGATCTAGACATATTTGATGTATATCGAGCACTCATTAAAGTTTGTGGACGCGAGCCTAAGGTATCCTCCCAAAGGGATGGTAGTCTCCTAGTGGAGTTGTCGTCCCCGGAAGAGAGTGCTCGCCTCAGAGCGATCTCCTCTGTCCCTCGAACGCAGGTGGCGTGTACTCCACACGCTACCCTCAACCAGTGTAAGGGGGTCATCTTTTTGCGTGACGTCATGCGCTACTCAAACGAAAAGCTTCTATATGAACTGAGTGATCAGGGTGTGGTAGGAGTTGATCGTCTACAAAAAAAAGTTGATGGAGTTCTTGTTCCCACACCTACCCTCTTTCTCACTTTCGACCGACTCAAACTGCCTGAAATTGTCAAACTGGCGTGACTCCGCCTCCCAGTAAAAGCATACATACCGTCCCATAGGCGATGCTATCACTGTCAGGTATTCGGACATGTCAGTCGTTCCTGTCGTAGGTTGCAAGATGGCCTCCCAGCGGTGTTCCCGTCCTGTGGTACGACGGATCACGATGGCACGACCTGCCCTGGTCCTGTCTCCTGTTTTAACTGCCACGGACCTCACCCAGCTTACTCAAAAGACTGCGACCGCTACAGATTTGAGTGGGAAGTACTCTCCATCAGGACCATGGAAAAAATTGATTTTGCCGAGGCAAAGCGTAGAGTTTTTACTACGCATATAAGTCCAGGATTGACTTATGCAACTATGCTTTCCTCTCTTACTAATAGACGTCAACTCCGCAAAACGACTGCTACAGTGCACCAAGTGGCTAAGCCACAAAATGATTCCCATAAAGATGCTGTTGCTCCTGCTGCTCTGCCCTCTACCTTTATGGAGGTGTCAGAGGAACTCACTCAGGCCCCTACTGCTACGCCATCACACCATAAGCGTAGCAGAAGTGAGGAATCCCTCGAGGAGGTGCCCCTTCCTAAGGCACGATCCTCTATACCCTCTTGTGGGCCTCCAAGGCTCCCACCAGTGTCGGCTCCGGCCGTCACTTCTACCCCTGTGTCGGCTTCGGCCGTCACTCCTACCCCAGTGTCGGCTCTGGCCGTCACTACCTCCCCGGTGTCGGCTCTGACCGTCACTCCCACCTAGGCGTCGGCTCCGGCCGTCACTCCCACCCCGGTGTCGGCTCTGGCCGTCACTCCCACCCCGGTGTCGGCTCCGGCCGTCACTCCCACCCCGGTGTCGGCTCCGGCCGTCACTCCCACCCCGGTGTCGGTCCCGGTCGTCACTCCCCCCCTGGTGTCGGCTCCGACCGTCACTCCCACCTCGGTGTTGACTTCGACCAACACTCCTGCTCCGGTGACGGCTCTGGCCGTTACTCCCGCCCCTGTGTCGGCTACGGCCGTTACTCCCGCCTTGGTGTCGGCTCTGGCCGTCACTCCTACCCCGGTGTCGGCTCACGCCGTCATCACTGCTCCTGCTGCTGTGGCCACCTCACTGGCCACTGGGCTAGGAAAGACTGCAAGGCGATTGTCCACTGCCTCCACTGCTCTAGCCACTGCCATTAGGCAGGGTAAGAGCAAGAAGGATACTGGTGTTGGGAGGGCCTCCTCTAAGGGCCTCCCCACGCACCGTTAATTTTAATATTTTTAATATTTTACAGTGGAACCTTCGTGGGTTGAGAGGAAATTGGGAGGAGCTCATTCTACTCCTGCGAAGACACCAGCCGGTCTGTGTCTGTCTGCAGGAGACTATGCTTGGTTCATCCTCCCATCCTCCACCCAGGGGTTACTCTGGCTTTTACTCTCCTCATGATCGCGCGCAAGACCATCATGGTGGAACAGCAATTTTTTTAGATAACTCACGTGGCATTGCTTTTACCTCTTTTAATATTGTCTCCCCCCTGCAGCTGGTGGCTGTCCAGCTCCACATCAGGAGAACTTACACTGTCTGCTCTTTATACTTCCCTCCCAATTCTCCAGTAGACAGAGAGGACTTCGTTTCCCTAGTCCAGCAATTGCCTTCCCCGTTTATTGTTTTAGGAGATTTTAATGGTCGGCACACCCTGTGGGGAGATACACTTATCAACACCAGGTGAGCAATGATTGCCACTGTGGTTGAAGCCTTAGATCTAGGTATTTTTAACACCGGTGACCATACACACTACCACATCCAGACAGACACCACCTGGGCCCTAGATTTATCATTGTGTTCACCTGACACCCTACCTGATTTCACATGGAGCGTCACAGGAGATCTTTGTGGAAGTGACCACTACCCTATATTCCTGTCTTCTCCTTACGTCCTCCCCTTACCCCGTGTTCCCCGCTGGCGGCTGGACCGCGCTGACTGGGGACTTTTTAAACAACTTGCCATAGTTGACTGTGAGGTTGATGAGTTCCTAGACATAGACAGCGCTGTCGAGTATTTTACATCTATACTCCAGCGAGCTGGTGAGCTTTCCATCCCTCATACCACAGGGTTTACCAAGCGCCGACCGGTCCCCTGGTGGTCTGATGAGTGTAGACAGGCAGTGACAGAGCGTCGTCGAACTTTTGGTAGGTACCGTCTACACAAAACAGAATTTTTCCGGGGACAATACAGACTGGCTAGAGCTAAGGCTCGTTGAGTCCTCAAGGATGCTCGCCGTAAGTCCCTTGCATCTTTTGTCTCCACATTGAACGTGCAGACACCTATGTCGCAGGTATTCAAGCGCGTGAGGAAGATAGCAGGAAAGTTCTCTCCAGGCCCGCCTCCGGTCTTCCATGTCAACGGGGATAAGCTATCTGACAGCCAGGCGGTAACCAACACACTCGCTGAGACCTTTTCTTTGGTGTCAAGCCGGGCCTCGAAATCTCAAGCAGTGCGTCGCCAGTTTGAGGCATACGAGGCTCGCCAACTAGACTTTTCATCTCGTGGGGGTGAAAACTACAATGTCCCTTACTCTCTACCGGAACTGCGTTCAGCTTTTTCTCTATGTAATGACTCTTCCCCAGGCGCAAATAACATTACATACTCATTGATCCGTCACCAAAATTCTGGATCACTGTCCTTCCTCCTAGGATTATTTAATAGGATGTGGAGTGACGAATATGTACCCCCCTTCTGGAAGTCTGGTATAGTCATCCCAATCCCCAAGCCTGGAAATAACGCCTCACTCCCCCTTAACTATCGACCCCTTGCCCTTACCGTTTGCATGATTAAAGTTTTGGAGAAGATGAGCAGTACCTCGTCCAGTGTCGGGGCAGAGATGGGATTTTCTCTCTCTCTCTCTCTGGTGCTGGGGGAGGAAGCACTGTTCCCGGGACATGAAGTGTTAAAATTCCTACAGGAAAGTGGCTTTCTCCACCTCTTGTAGATTTATTTTTCTTTTTATGTAGTATTTATGTAGCTTTTTAATTTTTAGTGTTTTTAGTACGGTGCCAAATGACCTCGATGTTGCGGCACCATGATCTATTGTCACCAATCAATCAATCAATCAATATCGTGGTGGCCCTGGACATAGCGGGTGCCTTTGACAGGGTGTGGCACGGAGGCCTGCTGGAAAAATTCCGTGCAAAAGGCATCCAGGGTGACCTGCTGCTGGTTTTGGAGAACTACCTGCAAGGAAGAACCCTCCAGGTCGTCATCAACGGGCAAGAATCTGAATCCCTGCCAGTTGAAGCATCAGTGCCACAGGGATCCGTGCTTGGGCCTGTCTTGTGGAACATCTACATAGATGATCTTCTCCGGCAGCTGCCAGCAGTCTCAGCTTACGCTGATGACTGTACCCTGTCTTGCACCTACCCACGACAGGATAGTGAGCGAGCTGCTGATGAGATCAATCGGCCACCACGATAGTGTCCTGGCCGTCATCAAGGGAGTCCTGCCACTATTTTGTGAGGAGCATCAGCAGATCAGAGGTGGACCGTCCAGGTCTGAACCCGAACTGTTGATCCGAGAGGAGGTAGTTTTCTCCAAGGTGACGACAGACTACCTGTGCCACGATCCTCTCGAATACTTTCCCCACTACAGACAGCAGGGAGATGGGTCTGTAGTTTTTTGGGTCGGATCTGGAGCTCCTCTTGTGTACGGGAACCACCCTAGCCTCCTTCCACACTGAAGGCCAGATATTTTCCCGCAAGCAGGCTGTGAACACCGTGGTGAGAGGGGCAGACAACTCTTGGGCGCACTGTTTCAGCAAGTGCGAGCTGACATAGTCAGGGCCGGTGGCTTTCTTGGTGTCCAGCTCCCGCAACAGCTGTTTAACCTGCGTCTGCGTTACCTCCACCTTGGTGACAGTCTCCTCGCACTGCTGCTCCAGACGAGGCGGGGGCTGCTGGGGAGCCTTCACCTTCATCTTTTTTGCGAAGAGGTTAGCCAGCAGCTGGGCCTTCTCCTTGCTGCTGGTGGCCACTGTTCCGTCTTGCTTGGTGAGGGGCGGGATGGAGTCTTGGCGGCTGATTCCCTGCTTCTCCTTGACCAGGGACCACCAAGTCTTGTTTCCCACGCCAGGGCCTTGCAGTTTTCGGCGCAGGTCCTCCTCCTATTTGTTTATGGCCCATTTGCAAGCTGCCACCATCCTCCTGCAAGCCGTCCGATGCAGGTCCTTGTTGTGCCGAGTCGCTTGTATCGGAGCCACGCAGAGTACTTGGCCTCGGCAGCAACACGGCAACGGTAGCCAAACCATGGCTTGTCCGTTGGTCTGGTGGTGTATTCACGGTGTGGAACCTGTCTTCTCTGGAGGGCCAGGAGGCGTGAAGTCAGGGCTCGTGACATACTGTCCGCCCCGCCCTGCAGTAGAGTTTCCCACACCGTGTGCCTCAGGTCACGTCGCAAGGATTCCCAGTCCGCCTTGTCCCACAGTCAGACAGTGCGGGAGGTGGCCTCATCCCGGGCCACTCCCAAATCCACCTGGGTCAGGACAGCGTGGTGATCCGAGCTACCTACGAGTCCCAGCTGGTGACAGCGGAGAGTGTCCTCCTGGAGGTCTGAAATGGCAGGATCTAGTGTCCCTCCCCTTTCGTGCGTAGGGAAGGTTACGTGATCCGTCAGACCCAGCACTGTCAGGAGGTTCTCGTTGGCACCCTGTTCCAGGTGGTGGTTAAGGTCACCCACCACCATGACGTGCCTGCAGCGGTGCGCCAACATCAACTTGTTCAGGGTCTCGGTGAGGTACTGCAGCGAGGCGGGTCCCAGGCGTGGCGGGCGGTACATGGCGCACAGCAGGAGGACAGAGCGGTCTTCCAGCACTACCCGGAAGAACATCACCTCCATCTGGGGTGGTGTGTCCACGTTGAGGTGCAGGGCCTGCACTCCCTCCTTAAAACATACAGCTACTCCGCCACCTGCTCGCTCATGGCGGTCTCTCCTGGCCCAGTGGGTGTAGCCACGTATTTTGCCACGTTTTTTTTTTATACTTAATCTATTTTTCCCTTAGCCAGTACCCTTTTAATTTATTAGTATTAAGCGAGATACAAGTTTTTCACAAATAACTCCAAAATGTACATAATAACAATATGTTTTTAATATATAATAACCATCTAAGGTTGATGCCTACGACCCTTGATCATTCCGATCCCTCCAGTGGTATATGAGGACAGAGGACAGAGAACAGACGGACAGACAGACAGACACACATACAGACACAGACAAATTTTGGATGGGGTCGTTTCGTAACTTCCAAACTGGTCGCTTCGCTAGCAGTTTGAAATAGTAATAATAATAATATATACTTTTTAGTCTTTCCTGGATTGGATTCCCCCTCCCCCCCTTATTTAAGGAACATACTTATAAAGTTAGGAACATACTTTTAAAACTACATACATACATACATACATACATGCATACATATATACATACCTAACTAAAAATGATTGATAATCTAATTCAACACAACTTTAGGAGTGTTTCAATATTTCGTGAAAGACAAATTCATGAAATAGTTGAGTATGAAGATAAAACTCTGACTGCTAAACAAATTGTAACTTAACTGATAGTAAGAATATGCTGGGATGGTGATAGTGAGACTGTGGTAGTGATAGTGAAGGGAGGGGAAGGGAGGGGAAGGTATGGGAGAGGAGGGGAAGGAATGGGAAGGAAGGGAAAGGGATGGGAAGAGAGGGGAAGGGATGGGAAGAGAGGGGAAGGAAGGAATTGGAAAGGAAGGGAAGGGATGGAAAGAGAGGGGAAGGAAGAAGAAGGGATGGGAAGGGATGGGAAGGGAGGGGAACGGATGGGAAGAGAGGTGAAGGGAAGGGATGGGAAGAGAGGGGAAGGAAGGGATGGGAAAGGAAGGGAAGAGATTGGAAGAGAGGCGAAGGAAGGGGAAGGGATGGGAAGGAGGGGAAAAGATGGGAAAGGAAGGGAAGGGAGGGGAAAGAAGGGGAAGGGAGGGCAAAGGAGGGGAAGGGAGGGGAAGGAAGGGGAAGGAAGGAAAAAGGAGGGGAAGGGAGAGAAGAGCGGTGATGGGAAAGGGAGGGGAAGAGAGGGAAAAGAATGGGAAGGGAGGGGAAAGGAGGGGAAGGGAAGAGAAGGGAAGGGAAAGGAGAGACATTATTATAATGAATTTTTTTGTTTTTGTTTTGTTTAATGCACGACAATAAAAAAATAATAATGATGGACAAGCAATTTCTTTCTCTCTATTCTTTCTTTCCTTGTGTGTTTGGAAATTATTGAAAGTGATTTCATTTGTATATTTAAAAAATTTTTCCTGACTCAGAGTGGAGGGAACCAAAAAAGGAGGGGGTTCCATCAGTAAACAAAGGAAATCTAGAGGCTGAAAGGGGAGGGGAGTGGATTGGAGGAGGGAAGACTTGGGGGAATGGGGGTGGCTTCTCCACTCTAATGAGTATTTAATTATCACCTCAAAGGCTTCACAGGGGGAAACGCCACAGCCACGACCCTCACTACACCCCCTACGCCCCCCCTACACACTCCACCAACACTACTCCCCTTATCACTTATACTCCCTCTCCTCCTACACACACACACACACACACACACACACACACACACACACACACCTACACGCGCGCGCGCACACGCGCATACACACACACACACACACACACACACACACACACACACACACACACACACACACACACACACACACACACACACACACATACACGGTTTTTCTTCCTCGACCTTCATCTCGTAAGTAAAGGATAAAGTGACACTGAAAATTGTTACGAGAAAGAAAATTGGTATCCGTTTTTTACTTGATATCATGAGGGTGCTTGGCGGCGTGAGGTGTGTGTGTGTGTGTGTGTGTGTGTGTGTGTGTGTGTGTGTGTGTGCGTGTGCGTGTGCGTGTGCGCGTGCGCGTGCGCGTGTGCGTGTGCGTGTGCGTGTGCGTGTGCGTGTGGGTGTGGGTGTGTGTGTGTGTGTGTGTGTGTGTGTGTGTGTGTGTGTGGGTGTGTGGGTGGGGGTGGGTGGGGGGGTGGGTGGGTGGGGGGGGTATAACTATAAATCATTGTTATCGTCATTCTTTGTCACAGTGATATTTATTATTCACTGTCTTTGGACGTTATTGTCTTATACATTTTTTTTCTTCATCATCATTATCATTATACACGAAAGATTTCCGAATTCTTCTCTGCTATTTTTTTTTGCGTATATTATCTTGAAATTTAGCTTTTTGATAACATAGGTTCCTTGGAAGAAAAAAAAAATTGTGTGTGTTTGGAAATTTTTATATTAAAAGAGATTGTACTTTTTTATGATATTTTATTTTATATGATTTATTACAGACATTAAATGGTATCAAAATGGTACATTTATCACAGAGAGAGAGAGAGAGAGAGAGAGAGAGAGAGAGAGAGAGAGAGAGAGAGAGAGAGAGAGAGAGAGAGAGAGAGAGAGAGAGAGAGAGAGAGAAAGCGAGAGTGAGAGATAGAGATAGAGATAGCGCGAGCGCGAGCGCGAGAGCGAGAGCGAAAGCAAGAGATAGAAAGAGAGCCATTCACTGGATTATGTGGGTACCTCCGATCACCTCACTATCCTGTCCACCATCAGCCTCCCCCCAGCACGTGATGAGGAGCACCACCGCACCATATGGCTGTGGGAGCATGCGGACTGACAAGATATGCGGCGTGCTCTGACCGACATAGCTTGGGATCCCACGCTGAAGGGGGGGGGCCCGCAGCAAGACGTCACCACCATCACCACCATCCTCCACACCTTACAGCAACAGCACGTACCACACCGAGCTTACACAACAAGCCCTAAACACCAGTCCTGGTTTGGTTATCGGTGTCGTGTTGCTGCTGAACGAAAGTACAACACCTGGAGGAGGTAAAAAAGGCGCCCCAACCTACAAAATAAGGCTTTACACAGAGCAGCGTGCAAAGCTATGCCGAGGACGGCAAAGTGGACAAAGGCTAAGTGGAAGGAAAATACGAGGAGGTTTTTGTCCTCTAACCAACCTAACCTCAAGCAGTGGAGGAGCCTCGTAAAAGAGAGACAGGGCGTCGCCTCCCACGAGCGCATCCCAGCCCTGAACAAGCCTGATGGCAGTCTTGCTGTCACAAACCAGGAAAAAGCCGACCTCCTCTCCCAGAATTTCAGAGCCAAGATGAGGACACCAGAACCTGACAGGCCGCTCCCCGCCCTTCCACGACTTGGTGACTCATGTCTGGACACTATTATAATCACTGAGGAGGCTGTTAAGAGTCATCTGAAAGGAGCTAACACCAAAAAGGCGCCGGGCTCAGACGACTTGAGCCCTCATCTGCTCAAACACTGTGCGGAGGAGCTCTCAGGACCTCTCGTGCTGGTCTTCCGCCAGTGCCTACAGTCCAGGGTGTGGTCGTCACAGTGGAAGGAGGCAAGAGGTACTCCTGTTTACAAGAAGAAGCTGAGGTCGGAGCCGAACAACTACCGACCCATCTCACTCCTCTCGGTGATCAGCAAGATGTTCGAAAGGATAATTGCTGAGCAACTTACAAATTATCTTGAGGATCACCACCTGCAGTACCCAAGACAGTTCGGCTTCAGGAGAGGACGCTCCACCTCTGACCTTCTTTTACCACTATCTAAGTCTTGACACGACGCTCTGGATGCTGGCCGCCCCTCCTTGGTGATTGCCCTGGACATCGCCGGTGCCTTCGATTGTGTGTGGCATCGAGGGCTGACAGCCAAGCTCGAACAGATGGGTATTACCGGGGACCTACTGCATATGTTCTCCAGCTACCTGTCAGGCAGTAGTCTGCGCCTCGCTGTCAACGGGTGCACTTCAGCAAGCTTCCCTGTAGAGGCTTCGGTTCCACAAAGATCTGTCCTCGGGCCCATATTGTGGAACATATATTTCAATGACCTCCTGCACAGTGCCCTTTCAGCAAGTGCCTATGCTGATGACAGCACCCTCTCATGGACCTATGCAAGTGAGGAGTTGCAGGAGGTGGTGCAGTCTGTCAACAAGCAGCTGACAGACATAACGGCCTGGGGTGACAGGTGGCAAGTCAAGTTTGCCCCTGATAAAACTCAGGCCATGGTGATATCATGCTCTCAGGAGGACACCAGACAGCTGCAGGGGAGACTGAGGCTGGGACTCGACACCATTCCTCTGCAAGACAGCGTTGACATCCTCGGTGTGGAGATGGACTCCCAGCTACGTTTTGACCGTCACCTCGAAAACGTAACGAGAAAAGCCTCCCAGAAGGTGACTCTGATGCGACGCCTGAATCACCTCCTCACCTCCGACGGCCTGCTGACCCTGTACAAGGCTCAGGTCAGGCCGATCATGGAGTACGCGCCGCTCACCTGGGTGTCCAATGCCCGCTGCCACCTTAATCTGCTGGACCGGGTCCAGAGGCGGGCCAATGCTGTCTCACAGGAGCGGCCTCAGACGTGCGCATAAGACCAGGGGCTTACAGCCCTTGCGGTAATTGCACCCATCTTTGAGGTGGCTCTATTGGCATTCCATCTCTCTTGCCAAACTACAAGAATAACAGCTCTAATTGTGGGAAACAGGTCTCTGTGAGGGACGGGGCAGGTAGTGACTTGACGAGAGGCACCAGTCTTAGCTAGCTCATCTGTCTTCTCGTTCCCTTTCACAGAGACATGGGCTGGTATCCAACAAAAAGAAATTCTGTGCCCACGATGGGCTGCTAATACGAGCCAGTTGAAAATTTTTTAGTCTATTGGGTGTGCGTTATTAAAATCCTCAAGGGCTGACAAAGCTGCTCTGGAGTCTGAAAAAAATAACAAAACCCCCAACATTCAAGGTAAAAAGAGATTTTATCGCTACTAATATGGCACACAGCCCTGCGGTACATATTGATGTAAAGGGGGGTAGACTGTCGCACCGGGTAAAACCAGGGAAGACAGCTCCAAATCCGACGCCTGCATCGGATTTGGAGGCGTCAGTAAAAATGGGCGTGCAACCCTCATGTACGGAGGCATGATCGGTGAACAAATTCCTCGCAGCATGCTCCGACATAGCACTCTTGTTAGCCGGCATGTAACGGCAATACGATACTGCCAGCCGCTTCCACGGCGGGACATGCAGTAATCGTGGGACAGCTATGGCAGGGCAAGGAAGGGACAACTCTTCAAGGACGCAACGAGCCCGAAAGCCAAAAGGCTGTTTGTTGGAAGTGCGGGTGCTGGGTGAAAATGGCGTCCCGTGAAGTAACCGTCACAGCACTGTAAGTGGGATCATCATAGAGACTTTGGCATCTGTACCACAAACGTGCCATCTGAGTCTGACGGTGAAGGTCGAGGGGTAACACACCTGCATCTACGAGTAGACTGGGGATTGAGCAAGACCGAAAGGCCCCCGTCGCCAGTCTGATTCCACCGTGATGTAGAGAGTCGAGAATAAGAAGGCGAGGGGATGTGGATGAAGCGTAGACTTGGGAACCGTAATCTAACTTCGACAGAACGAAACAGTGATATAAACGGAGGAGAATGGTGCGCTCAGCTCCCCAAGACACATGGGAAAGAAAACGGAGCAGGGACATCCGCCGCTGGCAAGCAGCTTTCAGGTCCCGCAGGTGTGGGAACCAGGTAAGGCGTCTGTCAAGTATTAAGCCCAAAAATCGAGTCGTTTCAACTAATGGCAGTCTCCTGCCATAGAGGTATAGGTCTGGATCCCTAAACTCACCTCTGCTTCGAGAGAAAAGCATAGCAACTGTCTTTGTGGGGGAAAAGTTAAACTATGACTATCGGCCCAACGGGTGACCCGGCCAAGAGTCAACTGGATGTGTCGCTCGGCCACATCGAGACGAGAGGAAGCGTAGGAGAGGGAAAAGTCATCAGCATATAGCGTGCATCGAAAGTCCAGGTGGACGCACTCGGTGATGCTATTGATGGCAACGCTGAATAGAGGGACACTGAGGACACTACCTTGGGGGACTCCTTCTTCTTGCTCAAAAGAGCTAGAAAGAGCAGTGCCCACCCTCACCCTAAAAGTACGGTCCTGTAAAAAAGACGGGAGGAACAGAGGGAGGTGACCCCTGAGTCCAACCGTATGGAGAGCTCGTAGAATGCCATACCTCCAGGTGGTGTCGTATGCCTTTTCAAGATCTAAAAAGACGCTCACAACCCGCTGCCTGCAAGCAAAAGCTTGGCAGATAGTGTTTTCTAATCGCAGAAGAGCGTCTAAAGTAGAGCGAGATCGACGAAAACCACACTGTACTGCCGAAAGATGGCCACCCTTCCCAAGGAACCAGACTAGACGAGTGTTAACCATCTTCTCAAAAACTTTATTCATGCAAACGGTAAAGGCAATAGGTCGATAGTTAAGGGGAAGTGAGGCGTCCTTTCCAGGCTTGGGGATTGGGATAACTATAGCAGACTTCCAGGAGGGTGGTACGTATCTGTCACTCCACATCCTATTAAATAATCCTAGGAGGAAGGACAGTGATCCAGAATTTAGGTGACGGATCATCGAGTATGTAATGTTATCTGCCCCTGGGGAAGAGTCATTACATAAAGACAAAGCTAAACGCAGTTCCGGTAGAGTAAGGAACATTGTAGTTTTTACCCGCACCGGATGAAAAGTCTCATTGGCGAGCCTCGTCTGCCTCATACTGGCGACGCACTGCTTGAGATCTCGAGGCCCGGCTGGACACCAAAGAAAAGGTCTCAGCGAGGGTGTTGGCTACCGCCTGGCTGTCAGATACTTTATCCACGTTGATATGGAGGACCAGAGGGGGCCTGGAGATAACTTTCCTGATATCTTCCCTACGCGATTGAATACCTGCGACATAGGTGTCTGCACGTTCAATGTGGAGACAAAAGATGCAAGGGACTTACGGCGAGCATCCTTGAGGACTCGACGAACCTTAGCTCTAGCCAGTCTGTATTGTCCCCGGAAAAATTCTGTTTTGTGTAGACGGTACCTACCAAAAGCTCGACAACGCTCTGTCACTGCCTGTCTACACTCATCAGACCACCTGGGGACCGGTCGGCTTTTGGTAAACCCTGTGGTCTGAGGGATGGAAAGCTCACCAGCTCGCTGGAATATAGATGTAAATTACTCGACAGCGATGTCTATGTCTAGGAACTCATCAACCTCGCAGTCAACTATGGCAAGTTGTTTAAAAAGTCCCCAGTCAGCGATCCAACCGCAACAAATACTCGAGACAAAGGCGGTAATGCGATCATCGCCTATGTGTGCAGACAAACCAACAGTATGTTCATGACAAATTTTTGCAAATTCACGAGACACAAATGGTGGTGAAATCACCTTCTGTCAGCAGACAAACCAACAATGTGTTCTAGACTCCATTTCAGTAAATACTATAGTCACAGGCAATGACACGATCACCGTCTGTGTCTGCAGACAAACCAACAATGTGTTCTAGACTCTGTTTGTGTAATTACTCGAGACACAGGAGGTGATGCGATCACCACCTGTGTCTGCAGACAAACCAACAATGTGTTCTAGTCTCCGTTTGAGTAAATACTCTAGACAGAGGCAGTGACACGATCACTGCCTGCGTTTGCAGACAAACCAACAATTTGGTCAAGATTCAGTTTGAACAAATACACGGGAAACAGGTGGTGATGCGATCACCGCCTGTGTCTGCAGAAAAACCAAAAATGTGTTCAAACCTATGTTTGAGCAAATACTCAAGACACAGGTGGTAACGCAATCTCTGCCTATGTGAGCAGACAAATTACAATGTGTTCAAGACTCCGTTTCAGTATATAATCGAGACACAGGCCGTGACGCGATCACCGTCTGTGTCTGCAGACAAACTAACAATGTGTTCATGACTCTGTTTGAACATTTATTCGAAACACAGGCTGTACACGATCACCGCCTTTGTCTCATGACAAACCAACAATGTATTCAAGTCTCCGTTAAAGCAAACACACGAGCAACAGGCACTGACACGATCACCGCCTGTGTCTGCAAACAAACCAACAATGTGTTCAAGACTACTTTTGAGTAATATCTTGACACACAGACGATGATGCGATAATCGTTTGTGTCTGCAGACAAACAAACATTGTGTTCAAGACTCAGTTTGAGTAAATATTCTAGACACAAGCGGTGACGTGATCACCACCTGTATTTTCAGACAAATCAACACTGTTTTCAAGACTCTGATTGAGAAAATACATGGGACACAGGCTGTGACGCGACCACCGTCTGTGTCTGCAGACCAACTAACAATGTGTTCATGACCCTGTTTGAGCAAATACACATAACACAAACGGTGAATGATCACCGCCTGTGTCTCATGACAAAACAACAATATGTTGAAGTCTCCGTTTAAGCAAGCACACGAGCAACAGGCGCTGACCCGATCTTCACCTGTGTCTGCAGACAAACCAACAATGTGTTTTAGACTCCGTTTGTGTAATTACTCGAGACAAAGGAGGTGATGCGATCACCACCTGTGTCTGCAGACAAACCAACAATGTGTTCTAGACTCCGTTTGAGTAAATACTTTAGACACAGGCAGTGACACGATCACTGCCTTTGTTTGCAGACAAACCAACAATTTCGTCAAGACTCCGTTTGACCAAAAACACGGGATACAGGTGGTGATGCGATCACCGCCTGTGTCTGCAGACAAACCAAAAATGTGTTCAACACTCCGTTTGAGTAAATACACGAAACACGGGCGATGATGCTATTATCACCTGTGTCTGCATACAAACCAACAATGTGTTAAACACTCCGTTTTAGTAAATACTAGAAAACCAGCCGGTGACGCAATCACTGCCTGTGTCTGCAGACAAATCAACAATATGTTCAAGACTTTGTTTGAGCAAATACACGGGACATAGGTGGTGATGCGATAGCCGCCTTTGTCTGCAGACAAACCAAAAATATGTTCACGACTACATTTCAGCAAGTACTCAAGACACAGGCGGTGATGCGATCACCGACTGTATCTTCAAACAAATCAACAATGTGTTAACGACTACGTTTTCGCAAATACTCGAGTCACAGGCGGTAACGCGATCACCGTCTATGTGTGCAGACAAACCAACAATGTGTTCATGACTCCACTTTGCAAATTCACGAGATACAAATAGTTATTTAATCACCACCTTTGTCAGCAGACAAACCAACAATGTGTTCTAGACTCCATTTGAGTAAATACTCTAGTCATAGGCAGAAACACGATCACCGTCTGTGTCCGCAGACAAACCAACAATATTTTCAGGACTCCATTAGAGCAAATACACAGGACACAGGTGGTGATGCGATCACCGCCTGTGTCTGCAGATAAAACAATAATGTGTTCAAGACTCCAATTGAGTAATTACTCGTGACACAGGAAGTGAGGTGATTACCACCTGTATCTGCATGCAAACAAACAATGTTTTCCAGATTTCATTTAAGTAAATATTCTAGAAATCGGAGGTGATGCCATCACCGCCTGTGTCTGCAGACAAACCAACAATGTGGTCAAGACTCCGTTTGAGCAAATATGCGGGACGCAGGCGGTCATGTGATCATTTCCTGTCTCTACAGACAAACCAAAAATGTGTTCAAAAGTCTGTTTGAGCAAATACTCGCGACAAGGGTGTTGACGCGATAACCGTCTATGTGTGCAGACAAACTAACAATATGTTCACGACTCCGTTTCAGCAAATATTCAAGACACAGGCGGTGACGCAATTACTGCCTGTGTCTGCAGACAAACCAAAAATGTTTTCAAGACTACTTTTGAGTAAATTCTTGAGACACAGATGGTGATGCAATAACCGTTTGTGTCTGCAGACAAACAAACATTGTGCTTGAGACTCCGTTTGAGTAAATATTCTAGACACAGGCTGTGACGTGATCACCACCTGTGTCTGCAGACAAATCAACACTGTGTTCAAGCCTCTGATTGAGCAAATACATGGGACACAGGTGGTGACGCGATCACCGTCTGTGTCTGCACACAAACTAACAATGTGTTCATGACTCTGTTTGAGTAATTACATGAAACACAGGCGGTGAATGATCACCAACTGTAACTTGTGACAAACCAACAATGTGTTAAAGTCTCCATTCAAGCAAACACACCAGCAAAAGGCGCTGATCCGATCATCGTCTATGTCTGCAGACAAACCAATAATTTGTTCTAGACTCCGTTTATGTATTTACTCGAGACACAGGAGGTGATGTGATCACCACCCCTCTCTCTCTCTCTCTCTCTCTCTCTCTCTCTCTCTCTCTCTCTCCTCTCTCTCTCTCTCTCTCTCTCTTCTCTCTCTCTCTCTCTCTCTCTCTCTCTCTCTCTCTCTCTCTCTCTCTCTCTCTCATCTCTCTCTCTCCTCTCTCTCTCTCTCTCTCTCTCTCTCTCTCTCTCTCTCTCTCTCCTCTCTCTCTCTCTCTCTCTCTCTCCTCTCTCTCTCTCTCTCTCTCTCTCTCTCTCCTCTCTCTCTCTCTCTCCTCTCTCTCTCTCTCTCTCTCTCTCTCTCTCTCTCTCTCTCTCTCTCTCTCTCTCTCTCTCTCTCCTCTCTCTCTCTCTCTCTCTCTCTCTCTCTCTCTCTCTCTCTCTCTCTCTCTCTCTCTCTCTCTCTCTCTCTCCTCTCTCTCTCTCTCCTCTCTCTCTCTCTCTCTCTCTCTCTCTCTCTCTCTCTCTCTCTCTCTCTCTCTCTCTCTCTCTCTCTCTCTCTCTCTCTTTTTTTTTAATGATTGCGAGGTCGTGCAATACGCAGACGACACACAATTCATTCACAGCGGCACACTCGACTTGATCCCTCACCTCATCACACAAGCCCAGGAAACCCTCGCCCGCGCCAAAGCTTACTTTAACACAAATGGCCTCATGCTAAACTCAATGAAAACCCAATGTCTAATTGTTGGCACTAGAACACTGATCAAACGCATACCCGAGAACACCACCATTAAATTTGATAACACCCCCATCACTCCAAGTAAACACGTAAAAAATCTAGGCATATACATGGATTGTCACTTGAGCTTTGACACACACATCAAAGAGATGCACAAAAAGGTTATGGGAATTCTACTATTCTTAAATAGAATAAAGGACAAATTTGAAAAGGATACAAGAGCAATGGTGGTACAGTCTCTTGCCCTTAGTATTATGTATTATTGTCTACCAATCTACGGGTCAACGAACAATACACTACTGCATCGTGTACAGAAAACTGCAAAACTTCGCAGCAAAGATCTGTGTAGGAGGAGCAAGGAAAAGTGATCACGCCACCCCGTTCATCACACAACTCCAGTGGCTCAAAGTGAAAGACAAAGTTATGTTTGATGTGGCAGTTAGTGTCTTCAAGATCACAAACAATGTTTTCCCCGAATGGTTCTTACACCTCCCCACAGTGAGTGAAGCACTCCACCACATACACACAAGGCAACAAAACAAACTATACGTGCCACACACCAACACAGACAGCGGTAAGCGTTCCCTCACTGTGCTGGGACCGAGGCTATGGAACTCCCTGCCCACCCATGTAACAAACTCTCACACCTTACCCATGTTTATGAAGAAACTCAGGATTTTCCTCAATACCAATGCTAATATATGTATATAAATACTCTTAAATACTCTTAAATATTTAGGTAATAGATGTACCACTTAAATTAGATATTAATTGTAGTCTTAAGTTTTCTCAAATAATGTAAAAAAAAGCCATCTTTATGGAAATAAACTGATTCTGATTCTGATTCTGATTCTGATTCGCTCTCTCTCTCTCTCTCTCTCTCTCTCTCTCTCTCTCTCTCTCTCTCTCTCTCTCTCTCTCTCTCTCTCTCTCTCTCTCTCTCTCTCTCTCCCTCTCTCTCTCTGTTGTTGTTGTTGTTGTTGTTGTTGTTGTTGTTTTTGTTTTTTTTATTTTATTTAAACTTAGGTACTGATATAAATACAGTTTATGGGTCTACATGCTAAAATTACTTTTGTCATTAGTAATTATTTCAAAGCATTTACTAATATCTAAAATAATGAAATATTTGCATTAAAGATTTTAAAATAGTATATAAAAAAAATAAAAAAATAAAATAAATAAATAAAAAAAAATAACTGTTATATGAGTGTCTTATGGAGGGTGGAGACGGAGCCACAAGTGGGTGGCAACCTTCATTTTTTGTGTGGACAACTGCCATACGTCCACGTCTGTGGTGAAGGAGTTCCACAATACCACAGTTGCCACAGAGAAGGAACGTTGGTGGGTGCTGGAGTAGGACCTTGGCACCTCCAGGAGGGAGTCATTGCTCAGCACCGTCCTCGTGCTACGTTCAGACCTCCTCCAGGCTGTTCCCAGGTCCCTCAGGTGGGTCACTTGTTGAATCTGTGCCTTATGAAGCACAGTCAACGCGGCAACTTTCCCTCACTGCTGGCTCGGCTGTTGCTGCTGCAGGATTAGCTTGCCTTTGCTGCTGCTGTTGTTGTTGGCGTTGGTGCTGTTGTTGTCGCCACGGTTGCAGATGTCCTGGCAGGTTGGCGCCGCAGATGAGTCGTTCTGCCCGCCTCTGCACCCGGTCCAGCAGGTTAAGGTGGCAGCGGGCACTGGACATCCAGGTGAGCGGCGCGTACTCCATGATCGGCTTGACCTGAGCCTTGTACAGGGTCAGCAGGCCGTCGGAGGTGAGGAGGTGATTCAGGCGTCGCATCAGGTTCACCTTCTGGGAGGCTTTTCTCGCTACGTTTTCGAGGTGACGGTCAAAACGTAGCTGGGAGTCCACCTCCACACCGAGGATGTCAACGCTGTCTTGCAGAGGAATGGTGTCGCGTCCCAGCCTCAGTCTCCCCTGCAGCTGTCTGGTGTCCTCCTGAGATCGTGATATCACCATGGCCTGAGTTTTATCAGGGGCAAACTTGACTTGCCACCTGTCACCCCAGGCCATTATGTCTGTCAGCTGCTTGATGACAGACTGCACCACGTCTTGCAACTCCTCCCTTGCATAGGTCCATGAGAGGGTGCAGTCATCAGCATAGACACTTGCTGAAGGGGCACTGTGCAGGAGGTCATTGAAATATATGTTCCACAATATGGGCTCCGACCTCAGCTTCTTGTGAACAGGAGTCACTCTTGCATCCTTCCACTGTGACGGCCACACCCTGGACTGTAGGCACTGGCGGAAGACCATCGCGAGAGGTCCTGAGAGCTCCTCCGCACAGTGTTTGAGCAGATGAGGGCTCAAGTCGTCTGAGCCCGGTGCCTTTTTGGTGTTGGCTCCTTTCAGTTGCCTCTTAACAGCCTCCTCAGTGATTATAATAATGTCCAGGCATGAGTCACCAAGTCGTGGAAGGGCGGGGAGCGGCCTGTCAGGTTCTGGTGTCCTCATCTTGGCACTGAATTTTTGGGCGAGGAGGTCGGCTTTTTCCTGGTTTGTGACAGCAAGACTGCCATCAGGCTTGTTCAGGGCTGGGATGCGCTCGTGGGAGGCGACGCCCTGTCTCTCTTTTACGAGGCTCCACCACTGCTTGGGGTTAAGTTGGTTAGAGGACAACAACCTCCTCGAATTTTCCTCCCACTTAGTCTTTGCCCACTTTGCCGTCCTCGTCATAGCTTTGCACGCTGCTCTGTGCAAAGCCTTATTTTGTAGGTTGGGGCGCCTTTTGTACCTCCTCCAGATGTTGTACTTTTGTTCAGCAGCAACACGACACCGATGTGTAAGCTCGGTGTGGTACATGCTGCTGCTGTAAGGTGTGGAGGATGGTGGTGATGGTGGTGACGTCTTGCTGCGGGTCCCCGCTCAGCGTGGTGTCCCAAGCTATGTCGGTCAGAGCACGCCGCATGGCTTGCCAGTCCACATGCTCCCACAGCCATATGGTGCGGTGGTGCTCCTCATCACGTGCTGGGGGGAGGCTGATGGTGGACAGGATAGCGAGGTGATCGGAGGTGCCCACATAATCCAGTGGATGGCACTGCACACTCTCACCCGCCAGGTCTGTCAACACTGGGTCCAGGAAACCTCCACGCTGGTGTGTAGGAAAGTTGACGTGGTTCTGTAGTCCCTGAACCACTGTCAACTCAGTAAAGGCCATCACCACCTGATGTTGGTTCAGGTCACCTACAACCACGACATTCTGGCATTTGTGCGAGGCCATTATGTCATCCAGGTTGTCTGTGAGGTAGACGAGAGGGTTGCTTCCCTGCCACTGAGGTCTGTAAGCGGCACATAACAGCAAGCCGCTCCCGTCTGTGAGGATGAGGCGTGCGAACATAATTTCAAGTTCGTCAGGGGTGTTGACGGGGAGCACGTCGACCTGCAGGCCATCACGGTGACACATACCTATGCCACCACCCCGTCCACCACGACGGTCACGCCTGGCCCATTGTGAGTAGCCATGTATTCTATCACAGGTAGTAACACAGCTATCATCGAGGAAGGTCTCTACCACAACCACTATGTCCGCGCGCTGCTTCAATACAAAGGAGTGCGTCAGCTCCCCGACATTCGTCCTGAATCCACGCACCTTAGCTGACAGGATGGTGACGGTGGCGGCGTCCATCCTGCTTTACCTCACCAGTGGGTGGGAGGAGTGGGTTGGGTGGGGGAGGGGCCAGGCCGGGAAAGAGGCGCTGCTCGCCTCAGGCCGGTATGGGGCGGCTTGAGGAGGGAATTGGTGTCGCTCAGACAAGAGTGCTCTAAAGAGGCGCTCCTGGCTTGCCTCACTAGCGCGGGTGAAACAGTGAGTTTCCACGTGGCCGCGGCGGAGGCAGTAATTGCACTCAAGCCTCCTGGACTCCTCCGCTTGTCGTTTTCGGCACTGGTCCGCGACGTGTCCTCTTCGCCCGCAGTAGTCACAGACAACTATGGAGCAGTGGCTTGTCGTGTGGCCTCGCTGACGGCATCGACCACAGAAGGGCTGTGACCCTTGTGTCCTGGTCCCCTGTTGCCTGTTGTCCCGTGCGCGGGAGTTTGTGTTCCTTGGAGCACCGACTGTGTTAGTGCTGATGTGACGGCGGGGAGCAGCGCGAGGGGGATTATTGTGCTGAGAGGTGGTGGTGTTTGGAGGGGAGGAGACCTGGGAGTGCTGGGTCGGTGGTTGTTGGGGGTGTGACGTCTGGGTGGGGTCAGTGTTGCTGCTTTGGGGGGTATCGTTGGTGACTTTTCTCAGTGACTTTGGTTTCCCTGACTGCCACCGAGTCGACCAGCTAGGGTGTGTGTTACACACCTCCTGCCAGTCTGAGTCAATTTTACTGGGTAGGGCGCTGCAGACCTGGGCAGTGGGTGTAGAGGCAGGGGCAAGCTGTGTCACTTGGGAGATGCTGTCAATCACGTCCAGTGCTGCCACGTGCGCTGCTCTCTGCTGCTGCAGCTTCTTAGTGAGATGTGTAAAGGTTTGAACAGTGCCTTTGAGGGAGTGCAGCTCGTCTCTCTACCTTAAAATAATGTCTACGAGAGCCTCAGGGAGGTTAGAGAGAAGCTCTTCTCTGACGGCGGCGTTGTCGTTGTCAAGCGTCGGTTGTTGGGAAGGAGGCTCAGGTGTGGAGTCAGGTGTCGAGTCAGGTGTGGAGTCAGGTGTGTCGACAGGTGTGTCAACAGCCGTGACGTCAGCCGTTGCCTTATAGGTGACGGGGTGAGGGATTCCCCATGCCTGGTTCAGCTCCTCTCTCTCTCTCTCTCTCTCTCTCTCTCTCTCTCTCTCTCTCTCTCTCTCTCTCTCTCTCTCTCTCTCTCTCTGTCTCTGTCTCTGGCTCTGTCTCTGTCTCTGTCTCTGTCTCTGTCTCTCTCTCTCTCTTTCTGAGTTGGATTGGTGGATAGATTTATTATTCTTGTGTTGCTATCCATCAATTAATACTTTTTATTTTATACTTTTATATTATTTTTTTACCGTCCTTGTCCTGCGGTAGATTTGTGCATCGACATAACCCTTTTTTTTTTTTAGGTAGACACTCAAACAATGGCTGGCTCATATATTTCACTTTTCCACTCTACTGGTAACTTAATAAAAGAAAACAAAAACTCGTACATTTAGCATGAGTAAGAGAGAGAGAGAGAGAGAGAGAGAGAGAGAGAGAGAGAGAGTGAGAGTGAGAGGTGGAGCAAAAGGGAGGAGAAGAGCAGAGGCAATGAACAAGGGGAAGGTAGAGGGAGGGTAGATCACTCCAACTGGTTATTACTTGCTTGTTATTGTGGGGAGGGAAGGGGGAGTGGGAGGGATGGAGAGGAAGGGAATGGGTAGGAAGGCACAGGATGGGAGAGGATGGGAGTGGATGGTCCAGGAACTTCCCTAATTATGTTGGTTCAAACAGCCTGTGAGTTTTTGGGAAGTGTGAGTGTTTGTATGTTTTGTGGTGTGTGTGTGTGTGTGTGTGTGTGTGTGTGTGTGTGTGTGTGTGTGTGTGTGTGTGTGTGTGTGTGTGCTGCAGGTCGCTTTCATCTTGCCACACATAGGAGGGAGCCGCGGCAGGTTGGCAGCACTGACACAATAGTGACAGCCAAGTCGTGGACGCACACTACCTTATGTAATGATCTAGTTTCCCTTGTTCAAGAGCAGGTCTGACTTGATGAATGATAGATTAGATCCATAAAACCATTAATGTGCAAATCTAAAATATGTCGGGAAAATAGAGGCAGGGAACCACTTTGGTCACGCGTCCGAACGGCGGATTGGATTTGGGCTTCCCTTTTACATCATTCATTATTCATCATTCATCATTCCTCCTTGGTTCCTGATGCTTTAGGTGGCAAAGAACACCATTAAGAAACCAGTCATTTTAAGGAAAGAAATGATGATCACTGTTAAAGTGCAGCTGTTTGATTCAGTGAACCCTTGACACACCACGTAGGTATGAGCGCAGCAGCTTGTGCGCACTGCACAGTGATACACTCAGTCACGTGGTGGCCTGCCGCGGGGCCGGCGGGCTGCGGGGAGGAAGACAAGATGGGATTGTGTGCGTTGGTGCGAATGATCATAAGAATATAAGAATATCAGGAAGCTACCAAAGGCCAGGAGGCCTAGGCTA
>JAPQNM010000039.1:7568859-7608859 GCA_029783475.1 Metacarcinus magister
ATCAACGCTGTCTCCCTTAGGGCGAATCCTGTATCCACTGTGGATAAGGATATGTTCATTGATCTCGTCAGAGAACATAACTAGGTCATAAATGACAAAACGGTAAATCTGCATAACTATACTGCTCGGACGATATCAATATAAATATGAAATCGTACATAGTGTATGTATTCAACACATTTGTGAAGGCTTCAGGCGGTGTTAACCATTATCTAACTCGCAAAGCGTCTTTGATTTATGTTAAGTTATGTTAGGTTAGTTATGTTATGTTGGGTTATGATTAGGTCACGTTAGGTTAAGGTTAAATTATGTTGTTAGATTTGGTTAGGTATGGTTTAGTTTGGTTATATAAGCTTTTTATATTTTATTACGCAAAAGTTAAGCATTTCACCCAAATTTTTTTTCGTATATGGCCTGTATTTACTTATAATGACGAGCACAGCCTGAAACCTTCACAGGTGTGTGGAGTGCACTCTGTATAGTATGTAGAACTTCATAGTTATATCGATATCGTCTGAGCAGTAGTAAAGAGTCAGTATAGTGCGGTTTACTTACAAACACAAACAAGTTTGCTTGCTTGTATATCGTAGGTCAGTTGTACTTTTGCTATCATCTCACTATCTTAATAAGGCAGTTACAAGCATTATAACAATAAATAGCATCAGAGACTGTTTTATACTACAATATTTTTTCTCTGAAGCTATTATTTCCTTACTGTTGGCATTAATACATGACCATATATCAAAAGAAAATGGCACAATTTAATAGAAATTAAAGACTACAATACATAGGATTGTTATATTAAAGTTTTAAAATAATTTCAGTAAGTTTTATTAACAAACAATACAAAAATGGGAAACCATCAAATAGAGACACAGGGGAAAAAAAGAACACTGTTCAATTATGTTATGTTTCATTTCCTTCAGTAGTGTGAACATTTATGACAAAGAAATGAAGTGTCAATCACTTATTGAAGAAACTTAAATGAGTTCTTATCTCCAAAAAGAATCCAACTATCTGTACCTTAGATAGCACTAACTAACTGTAATTATCAGGTTTCAAGATGGGTTGTAGTGGTTTGGAAAGACTAGATTTAATATTCAACGGACTATGCTTTGATAGCCTGAACCTAAATGTAAATTCCTCCTCAGTCAGTCTGCTTCAGCTGCATCAAGCACATTTATATTCTCAAAGTCTAGCAGTGCATCCATAATCTGGAAAATATATGAAACATATTACAATCTAACATTCATGTAAAGGTAGATCTATATATCCGAACATCACATTTAATTTCGTGATGAAAAAATAATTTGCGGACAAAATGTTATAAAAGAAAAGTATCCAAAATTCATGGGATGTTACAATTTACAATAATACACTTTTTTTTCCTAACCAAACCTACCATAACTTTAAAGGTGAATTCCATGAAAATGTATGAGAAAGGCAACTGCAAAAGATAGTTTCAAGTAACATTTCTTTATTGGGCAACACTTTAGTATCACAATAGGTATATCTGAAGAATAATGACTCCACCTCCTATCTTCTAATTTTTATATGCCTATTGCCAACAGGCTTGGAGACCCCTTGGGAAAGCGTGGTTTCAGGTTTGGTGAAGTAAACCTCACCTAATCTAACCTAACCTAACAAATTAATACATTATAATTATAACAAGAGTTATAACTCATTAAATTTGATCTGATTAAACCCCATAAATATAACTTTTTTGTGTGGCGGGAGCACACTGATAATAATAAACTTTTTTTCCTAACAAAACCTACCATAACTTTAGGGGTGAATTACATGAAAATCTATGAGAAAGGCAACTTGAAAAGATAGTTTCAAGTAACATTTCTTAATTGGGCAAAACTATAGTACCTATTCCACTAGGTAAATCTGAAGAACAAAGCCTCCACCTATCTTCTAATTCTCATTCCTATAGCCAACAAGCAACCTTCACAGATTTTCAGTATAGTAAAGTATCCTGTGTACTACAACGACAATTATTCTGATCGGTGTGGAGGCGGAATCATACGTTTCAGCAGAAATCATACACTAAATAAGATAGAAGTTAGTAAAACATTATAATTATAACAAAAGTTATAACTCAGTAAATTTCACCTGATTAACCCCAAAAATAAAACTTCTTTAGTGGGGCGGGAGCACACTGATATTACAGGCACGTATCACTATAATGACTATAAGGGTGGTAGGCCTCTATAGCTAATTTAAGCACGCCATTCCCAAAACATCCAATGAAAACCTAATATTATGCAAAATAGTTCCTAAACCAAAAATAATTGGGTGGAAAGTCAATATACACTCACCTTGGTAAGTCTTGTTCTTCCTCTTCTTGTGCCTGTCGCTGTAAAACTTCGACGGTCTTTAAAAACCATATAAACACGACTTATTTTTCAATGGCAAGCTTGTAATGCTCATTGATAATATTACAATGTGTTTTCTACATCATAAGATGATTAAAAGTATTATACAAATTATAAACTAAACGAAAAAAATGCTTTTCGTTCAGTGTTAGGGCGGTCTCTCCTGCACTCACCGATTCCAATACTATTCCAACCAGCCCTTTCGCCATGCGAAGGGCTAGTGGAGTTTAAAAGTAAGAAATTATGCTTCGCCCCGCTCGCCAGGCTTGCCTACCCTGGCGAAAGATTTTAATAGTACGGCCCTAAGACGTTTTAACCTATCTTTGTAGGGTAAATTTTTCAGCCCCTGAATCATCTTGGTCATTCTTCTCTGGACTGCCTCCAAGGAGCCTATATCTTTCCTATAATAAGGGGACCAAAACTGAGCTGCATAATCTAAGTGGGGTCTTACTAGCGCTAAATACAACCTCAGAATGACCTCAGAACTCCTATTTGTCACACAACTACTAATAAATCCCATTATCTTGTTGGCTCTATTTCTAGCTATAATACACTGTTCCCTGGGGCGCAAGTCACTGCTTATTTGAACTCCTAAGTCCTTCACACTATATGACTTTCCTAAGGTATTGTCATTTAATGTGTAGTCTACAGGCCTATTACCTTTACCTACACTCATAATGCTACACTTGTTAATATTAAACTGCATCTGCCATTTCTCTGACCACTCGTACAGCCTATTTAAGTCATCCTGCAGCATCCTAGCATCATCTAAATTCTTTACCGGTCTTCCTATCTTTGTGTCATCGGCAAATTTACTGATATCACTGTTTATTCCTGTCTCTAAGTCATTTATATAGATTATGAATAACAATGGTCCTAGTACTGATCCCTGTGGTACCCCACTAGTGACATTACTCCACTCTGATTTCTTCCCATTAATCTGTACCCTCTGTTCCCTACTAGTAAGCCATCCCCTAATCCACTCTAGTATCTTCCCACCTATGCCATGAGCCTTGACTTTACTTAACAGTCTCCTATGGGGTACTCTGTCAAAGGCTTAACTGAAGTCCAAATAAACTATATCATACTCGTCCCCCTTATCTATGGTTTCAAATACTTTCCTATAGAAGGTTAATAAATTTGTGAGGCAGGACTTCCCCTTGCTAAAACCATGTTGACTATGTCTAATTAGCTTGTGTTCATCTAAATGTTTTCTAATTGCCCTTGCTATGATAGCTTCTAACATCTTGCTTACCACTGATGTTAAACTAATTGGGCGGTAGTTACTACTTTCTGCCTTATCTCTTTTCTTGAATATAGGAACTACATTTGCCTGCCTCCATAGCCTAGGTCCTACTCCTGTGTCTAGGGATTTTCTAAAAATCATCGCAATGGGTTCAACGAGTTTTTCTCTACATTCCCTAAGAATCCTCGGAAAAATGTCATCCGTCCCTGGCGATTTAGTCTTTTTAAGTCTATCTATTTCCTTGCTAACTACTTCCCTACTTATGACTATTTCGCTTAATTTATCAACCTCTTGTCCCCTAAAGATCTGTACTGGCTCCAGTTCCCTACCCGACTCTTCCTGAGAAAATACGGACAAGAAGTATTTATTTAATTCCTTACTAATTTCCTCACCCTTTTCTATCAAGCTGCCATCCATTCCTTTAAGAGGTCCTATTCTTTCCTTTGTTTTAGCCTTGTACAGCTGATACAATCTCTTTGGATCCTTCTGGGCATCTCTAGCTATCCTAACCTCATAATTCCTTTTTGCAGTCCTAATATCCTTTTTAACTTTCCTAGCTAGGTCATTATACTGCCCTACTACCTGTACTTCTCCCCTTTTAATTCTCCTATAGAGTCCCCTTTTTAATCCAATTTCCCTTCTAATGCTGCTATTCATCCATTTTGGATCATTTCTATTTGACCTAATCCTCCTCTTAGGTATATACTGTTCCTGCCCTGTATGAATTTCCCTAACTATGCTATTATAATGTAATTCTACCTCAGTGTTTTGATCCTCCTCTCTGCCTACTCCTATTCCCTCCCAATCTATACTCTGGAGGTGGTATCTGAGGCCCTGGTAATTGGCTTTTCTAAAATCTGGTACTAAAGCAGTGTTTTGTTCTATCTCCCTCTTTGCATTAATCTTGAATCTAATTTCGTGGTGGTCACTAACATCAAATCTAGCTCCTATCTCAACCTGACTGACCAAAGTTTCATTATTCGTGAAGACCAGATCTAAAATATTTCCCTGTCGCGTTGGTTCCCTTACAAGTTGTGTGAAAAAACCATCCTGGACGACATTTAAGAATTCCTCCGAGCACCCGTCTCCTGTCATACTATCCCAGTCTATTCTCCTATAATTAAAGTCCCCCATAATGCACACATTATTATACCTAGATGCCCTTGCAAGCTCCTGCATCAGGGGTGCACTAGCTGCTTCGTCTAAATCCGGAGGCCTATATATAATCCCTACAACAAATTTTTTCCTCCTATAATAATGTCAATCCATAATGATTCTGTATTCCTATCTGTTTTTATTGTGGTGTTGACATAGCTATTTAATGTGTTTCTAACGTACAGTGCCACACCTCCCCCTCTCCTCCCTACTCTATCCCTGTGAAAAAAAGTGTACCCATCTATTTCTACTTCAGGTAAGAAATGTTTGCCTACAATATCTAACCAAGTTTCTGTAATACCTATAATATCTAACTCTTCTACACATGCAATACCTCTAAGTGTGTCTATCTTATTTATTACACTTCTACTGTTTGTATATAAGACACTAAGTTTATGTACCTCCCTCTCTTTACCCCGTCCTTTGTCACTATTACCCTTACCTCTGTTAATATTTAGTTTCCCTGACTGGACTGCCTAACTGCCCTCTCAAGACACTCACTAAGCTCCTGCACCCCCTTCCTACTGAAGTGTACACCATCCCTGGCATACAGCTCCTGTCTCCCATGAAACCTGCTCCACTCATCCATAAAACCTACCCCATCCTCCCCGCACATCCTCATCAACCTCTCGTTGAGGCCAAGGGCATGTGAGAGCCACCAGCCTCTAACCCCCTGTCTAGGGAGCACTCCTGACACTATACACCTCCTACCACTCTCCTTTATCTCCCTCAGAAGCTCCCTATACCTATCCACTAGCTCTTCTGACCTTACCCTGCCTACATCGTTCACTCCCACGTGAACCACCACTAACGCCTCCTTTCCCGTCCCCTCCACTACCCTCCTGTATCTCTCTACCACGTCCTGCACTCCAGCCCCAGGAAGACAACACGTCATCCTCCTCTCCCTGTCGGCCTCACAGAAAGTCTCATCTAAATATTTAATCCTGGAGTCACCCAGAACTAACACTTCCTGCGACCCTTCTAATCTTTTCCTGTCCTTCCTCACCTTCCCACCTTCCTTCCTCTCCTTCCCATCTAACTTCCTCCTCACTATCTTCGCCTTGGGTGTCCTGTCCCCTTCTCCTGCTCCTACTTCTATCACGACCTCTTCCTCCTCCTGTGTAGCTAACAACCCAAACTTGTTGCTACACTCCACCTCACACAGGGGAGGAAATTCCACCTCACACAAGGGAGGGCTCACCCTCCCTTTCCCTCCCCTATCCACAACCCTCCAACTATCCCCCCCCTGTCTCTGACCTGACGCTAACTTCCCGCCTTACCTCTTGCATCTGTTGCCTCGTCTGTGCCAACAAAACTTTCACTTCCTTAACCTCCTCCTCTAAAGCTACATTTCTAGCTAACACTTCACACAACTTACATTCACTTACCATCCATTGTCTCTCCATTCCACAGGAACCACACCTCACTAATCCACCCTCCATACCTGTAACTCCCTCGCCTATATTGAGTACAACACACTCAGACATCTAAATCTAAATTAACCAGTGCCCTCTCTTGAATATGTTGAGACCTACCAAGTAATAATTGCCAAAAATATGGACGTATAGTGATGAAAATGACATTCGTGTGTGCGTTTCCTTGTTTATTTGCTTACACAACGAATGCTCCTGGCTGCGAAAGAAACAAAATAAGATCAATTGGCATACAGGCTACGTATGTAGGATGCGCAGTACAAAGTAATATGCTTATATCTACCATAGTATGCGGTATAGTCCATACATCACATCGAGCCTAAGCCTCCCCTGTACAACATATGCTATGCCACACTTACATATACATATCCCACAGCTAACACACATGGATGGGGTGGTAAGTGGCGTTAGCATTCACCGGCGTCCTCGGTTCAGCTTTGTTGATGTCTTGTTTCACTTTTCCCCCGCCAGATGGGGTACGCGGTACCAACCCGCTAAATACGAATACTTACTTCGCCGCTTTATAACCATATCCCACATCGTCCCAATTTCAAGCTGGAAACTCATCACTCCAACACATAGTCTTGCAGGTGTGCTGGCGGCCTCCTATCCCGGCGTGGACGTGTCAGTGGCGATGCAGAAGTATGCTGCCGCGAGGTCGGCTTGGATGCTGCCTCTTCAGCTTGTGGACCTGCAGGGTCCCTGTGGTCCATGGGTGGTATCGACACTTTGTGGTGCTATGTGGCGTTTGCGTCTTCGCTGGGATCCTCTTGCTTCTCGTCAGCCTGTGATAGGTTGCGGTTTGATGTAGGTGCTTGTTTGTGGACTAGAGGAGTTGTAGAGCTAGTCCCCTTCACCATTGTGTTCTGTGCTGGTTGCGGACATGGCGGTGGCGATGGCGCAGAATGGTTGGTGTTGGTCAGTCCTTGGATGTGTCGGAGGAACCGCCGAATCCTCAAGGTTAGTCGACCCGAGCCGTCCATCTTGACCACGTATTGATCATACGGTTTTGTCTCCACCACAACACCGGTCCTGTCCCATCGCTTAATGTGGTTACCTGTTTGGTATTGCAACATAACCCTGTCATCTAGCAACAAATGTGGAAGCTGTCGGACGTTGCAGTTGAGATCATCGACTTGTTTGGCAAATCTTAGTCTGAGAGCCTCTTCTTGACGTTCCCAAGTTTCACGCCACACGAGGCGCACGGGGCCACACGGGGCACCGCTGAGCTGGTGAACACCTGCGTGCCAGGGGCGACCGGTAGCAGGTCACGAAGATTCTTGCCGAAGACGATTTGTGCTGGCGATATACCGGTCTCCGGGTCTGGCGTGTTGCCATACTGAAGCAGGCCAGCTGCCATCGCTTCCGTCTCAAGATCCCCATTGGTGTCTGTGTGCGACGTCAGTAAACGTTTCATAGACTTGACAGCTACCTCCGCTCGCCCATTTGATTGAGGGTGGTATGCAGACGAGAGGCGATGTCTGACACCCCAGCGACACGTGAGAACGTTGGATGTTTTTCATATCCTTGTTTCAAGAGTGTTGAGCACCTCTAAGTTACTTACCTTACCACTTACAAGTTAGGGTTTAATTTAAAAAGTTGCTTAGTGAAGCTTTGATATCGAGTATATTTCATTCTTTCAAATTTAATTACTCCCACTAGTATTATCCATTTATAATAGGTGAAAGAGTCACCAGAACTGACTAACTGGTACAAACTAGGTCCGATAACTTTCCTAGGTTTATACAAAGTCACACACGTTATATTCCTCTTGTCTCGAAATCTACAATTTTCCCCCCTCCCACTTTTGAAAATATTTCCCCGGGCATATTATTAATTTGGATGATTACTAGGAGTGGTTAAATAACCGTCTCTTAGGATGTTGATCGAAGGATCTTACATCATACTAAATCGAAATTACTGAAGGCTGCCCACTATTGACATACTGTTTATTTTCTGTGTTCCCATATGGGATAGCTACAGGCCCCTAATACTCTTCTATTCTCTGCAATAACTGGTTAACATGGAACTGTGGGGTCACACGTGGTCACTGTTCTTAACAAAGGACAATATATTATGTTAGGCATCATCCCCACTTTGGCTTTGGTTTCCACTGAGTTACATATTGTGATAGTGTTCACTGTGTATTTGTGTTGTCGTGGCGACCGCAATAAAAATACATCATATTAAGACATGTTTCTGTCTTGAAGGCTAGCGGGAGAAGAGGGGGGTGACCATGAGGCCATATTTCACTTCCTTATTTCACCTATACTGGTAAATATTACTTAAATTCACTTACATATTATTGACAACCTTCCCTTCAGGGTGATAATACTGATATTCTAGAGGGATTTCTATATTAGGGAACGTAAATATCTCACCCGTAAAAATATACCATATTAAGACGTGTTTCTGTCTTGAAGACTAGGGGAAAAGAGGGGGTAACATAGCTTCCCTCCTAGCCCGGATGGAGCGTCCTGCCTGGTAGGTTGTCAACTAGTGTTTACCTATTTCCCCGTTGCTTTCCCTTAACTCCTTACGAAATTAATCCCTTAACTAAACAATACAAAGAAAATTTATAGGTAATGTGAGTAAAAACATTTAGAAGGCGTACAGTGTGGGTTTTGAAGGGTGTTACAACCATATAAATAGCGGCCAAGGAATGTTACACTCTCGACTCGGCGGGAAGTCTCTAGCGCGCCAGAATTAAAAAAGGGTATAAACAAAAAAAAGAAACTTAAAAAAGGGGGGAGGCCTCATTTCGTGGCATCACATAAAGAAGCGAGTATCCTCGAGTGCCCACGCCACTGCCAAAGCTTCTCCTTCGATTGGTGCGTATCGCTTTTCAGCGTCCCTCAGGAAACGTGAGCCAGCCAGCGTTATTCTCCATCCGTCCGTACAGCATCCTGGAGTGTAAGAGTTACACTCACAATGCTTTTGGCGTAGCCAGTATCCCACCCCAGTTTTGAACCAGTCAGGGTTAAGGCACGTCTGTTTGCTAGGATCAAATATTCTTACTCCCTCTTGAATTTCACTGATGATGGCCTCTTTAGAACGCTGGAATGCCTCTTCGAGGTCTGAATCCCATTTGAAGCTGACCTTCGGGCTGAGGAGTGGCTTGAATGGTGCCATCATCTCAGTGGTTCTACCATAGTGTGACACCTAGTTTACTAAACTGAACCATGCTCGTACATCTGTGATATTGGAGGGCCAGGGGAATGTGGCTATGGCGTTCAAGTATTTTGGCAGAGGCTTGACCTCGGTCTTGGTGATCTGGAATCTCGCAAAATCTATCTCCATTAAGGAGAACTGGAACTTGGTTGGGTTGAGAATTACATCATTTCTTCCTACTAGATCCAGATAATCAATGATTCGCCACCAGTGTTCCCTCAATTCCACATCCCATAGGATGGTGTCGTCCACGCATTTAGTTTTCCTTGGCACATCAGTGATGATCGCATCATATCGCTGTGTGTAGGCATCCTGTGATGCAAGAAATCTCATGGGTGTGCGTCGACAGCGAAACCTGCCCTGCTCGGTCAGGAACATTGTCTTGTGCCGATCCTCTGATCTGATTTCAATGGAATGGAACCCGTTCCATGCATCTGTCACAGTCTTGAACGTCATCGGTGGGATGGCCTTCGCTTGTTTGACGGGTGGGATGGTGTGATGGGTCTCGCGTACACTGTGTGGCTGATGTGGGCACGTGTTGAAGGTTGATGATGCGAACCTCTTAAGGAGCCAGGTTTTCATGTTCTCTGTGGATCCAAGCGAAGGTGTAATAGGTAGGCTGGTTGGGCGAAGGGGTGGTGCAGTGCGCAGTGGGCATCCGCACTCTGCCAATGTGGGGCAGTCATGTGTGCTCACAGTGTTCTGGCATACTTCAGCTTCCCTTGCTGCGCCAATCTTTGGAAAATCATGCCCGATAATTCCCAGCTTGGCCAAGGCTGCACGACTCAGATAAAACCGGTCTGTGGAGTCCGTGACATACACCATGGCAGAGGTCATGAATTGTTGCTTTTTCGCGTTAAGGCCTGATAGCTTCAGGAATAAGGCACCCAGCACATTTATTTTTTCATTATTGGCTGCAAGAATGCGCTTGTTTACCCGAGTGAGGTGTCGCCGTCATAACCCAAGTTTCCTGAGGGGCTGTAACCCCATCAGACAGGCTTGAGCCTCAGAGTCAGCAATGGCACAGATGTTAGCTGACCGCATTGGTGGACTAGAGATTTTCATCCTCCTGTAAGCGTCCCCGTCTACGGCTGCCATCAGTATTAACGTTGGATGTGGCAACGCCTCATTTGAACGCCATTGCTGTGTGCTGTCAAACAAGAAGTGATCCGGTATAGAAACAGTTCCTCTGTCACTTCCCCTAACGATATTGACTGATGGCAGTGGGCAGCTGAGAACTATCTCAGCGGTGGCCATGTAGTGGAACATTGCTTCCATTGCGCCGCTGGACTCCGGCTGACGTGATATGCAGGTATGTTGCTTGTTCCTCTTCCAGCACTCGAGCCACATTTGCAATTCCTTGAGTTTGCCCCGCACCTTACCAAACTGGGGAGTCATGTGGCCACACTGGCATCGAATCTTACGCTTTAGTTTGTCCTGTTTGCCGTGGTCTTGTGTAGTGACTGGTGATGATAGGTTAGTTTGGCCTCTAACCATCTTTTTATAGCCACTGGCTGCTATTTTAGGACTTGTTGAGCATAGCTCGGGATGCTGTTTCCTTGCCATCGACTAGGGCAACAGTTTCACTGAGTGTTTTACTGTCTATCTCCGTCGTTCCGAGTACCTCCTTCCTTATTTCCTCATCAGCTAGGCCATTTACAAGAACTAGTTTGACAATGTCCTCGGTGTAGTCAATGTTGATAGTGCTGGAACATGAGGCTACAGGACAGGAGCCTGACTTAGTCTACTGACAGACATTAGCTAATCCCCTCAGTCTTGCTACGAACTGTCTGACATGCTCACCTGGTCCTTGCATCGTCTGTAGAAGTGCCGCTCGCCTCACACTCAGTGCCACGCTCAACACTGTCAGGCGTTTTATGGCGTTCATGACCTCCTTCTCGGTTCTGCTAGCGATTGTTGGATCCTCCAGGAATAATGCATCTTCTAACGTAAGCTGACAGCAGGCCAGCAACTGAGCCGTGGCTTGGCCTGGAGCAAGGTCGGTTCCGTCACGAAACATTTCCCAACGGCGGGTGAATGAGGCTCTATCATCCTCACCTATGTCCTGCTGTAGAGACGGTCGGTTGATTTTGGGTGGTTTCTGACGCTCCCCGCTAGCCTCGTGCACGTTCTTCTGGTGTAACTGCATCAGGGCAATGCATGTTGACATGTCGTCAGCCACCTTCTCCTCTGCGCATCCCGCCGCCTCACACTTCAAGGTCACCACCATCCTGGAATGGTGTGTGTATCACAGACGTCTGACGGGCGAACCATCCAGGAGCATGGTCAAAATGACATTCGTGTGTGCGTTTCCTTGTTTATTTGCTTACACAACGAATGTTCCTGGCTGCGAAAGAAACAAAATAAGACCAATTGGCATACAGGCTACGTATGTAGGATGTGGAGTACAAAGTAATATGCTTATATCTACCATAATATGCGGTATAGTCCATACATCACATCGAGCCTAGGACTCCCCTGTACAACATATGCTATGCCACACTTACATATACATGTCCCACAGCTAACACACATGGATGGGATGGCAAGCGGCGTTAGCATTCACTGGCGTCCTCGGTTCAGCTTTGTTGATGTCTTGTTTCACTTTTCCCCCGCCAGATGGGGTACGCGGTACCAACCCGCTAGATACGAATACTCACTTCGCCGCTTTATAACCGTACCCCACATATAGGAATTACGTATAAGTATATTATTATTGAAATATTCCTTAAGTATTAAAATAAATAAAAGTATAATAAGTTTGCTTGAACGAGTAAAATAACTTGTAAGCAAATTAAAATAAATTAAATTAAAATAAAATAAATTACAACTAATTCAACACTTGGCGGAGAAATATGACAACGTCAGAAAGCGAGCCTAAAAGCCAGGGACCTGGTGGGTCAGGCTCACTTCAGGTCCACACCTTGACGAATTAAGTTCTCTTCCAACAAGCCAGTGTTAAGAATTCAAGTGGATTACTTTATTTCCACTAACCTCCTAACAACCGTTATATGAAAACCCTGATACCCACATTCCAATGCTAAGTATATATATATATATATATATATATATATATATATATATATATATATATATATATATATATATATAAATATATATATATATATATATATATATATATATATATATATATATAATATTCGGCGGTGTGTGGGTTATTCAGTACTTACCAGTACTACATGCTCTACCGTCTCATCCTCTCCCATGTCACACCTCTGGTACACTTTGCTGCGGGACTCTGACCATTTGTAGTTCCTTGCATTCACATTCATTCACTGTGCCCTAGCTCGGAAGAGAAGATCACCTCTCAGGCTTCCATCATACCACCTTACATACATTGGGGCCTCTTTCTCTCTGTACCATCCCAAAGTCTTCTTTCATTCCATCTCAGTCTTCCACTTACTCAGTCCCACATCTTTCACTGTTTTGTCTATCTCACTTGTTCACTTTCCCACTCTAACCCTTCTTTACTTCTATTCATCACCTTCCATTCATACACCCATTCGCTCCCTTCACAAAATCTATGCACCCACCTAACCAACATGCCACTCCTGTCTACCATATTCATACATTTCTTCTCCCACTTACTGCTCCTTACATTCCACAAATACACCTTTCGTGCAATTCTTGTATTCTCCATTCGTTCCAGCCTAACTTTATATTTCAAAGTTGCCTCTATATGTCTCTCCCTATACGTACTTCATCCCATGTCACCTCTCAGAGCTTCTACAGCTGCATACCTTGGTGCATTCAGTGTCATTCTTGCTACTTTATTCTGCCCTACTTTCAACTTGTCTATCTCCTTTTCATTCTATGCAATCACTTCCATACCATACATAACACTTGGAACAGCCACACTCTTCCATATCTCTCGCAACACATCATATTTACTCGCTCTCATTCTTGCTGCACTCCCTAGTCGGCCAACCCACTAATTCACCATACTAATCTTTTCATTCTTTGTCTTTTCACATCCATTTGGGCTCATCCATATCCCTAGGTACTTATACTCACATACTTGCTGCAGCTCATTCACTCCAAGTCTCCATGTAGCATCCCTCTCATCTTCTGATCTATTCACTATCATTACCTTGCTTTTTTCACAGCTAAAATTCACTCCAAAATCTCTTCCATACTCATCTACCACATCTAATAAGCTTTGTAGCTCCTCTGCAGACTCACTCATTACAACTACATCATCTGCATATAACAACATCCATACCTTGTCTCTCAACCTGACTGCTAGTTCTTCTGTGTCCGTACTAAATAAAATTGGTGACAGAATACATCCTTGCCTAACCCCTTTCTCACTCTTCACCCAATCTGTCTCTATATTCCCTAGTCTGTATCTAGCTTTGGTATCAACATACATACTCCTGACAATTTTGACTATTTTTTCACTGAGCCCAACCTTTTCTAAAACTCTGCAAAACATTTCTCTATTTACCCTGTCGTAAGCTTTCTCTATATCTAGAAATTGTAAATACAGTCTACTTCCATCATTCTTTTTCCTTGCAATCATTTAATTCACAACAAATAACTTATCTTCTACTCTTCTGTCCACTCGGAAACCAATCTGCTCTTCACCCAGCACTCCTACTCTCTCAATCTATTTACACAATCTCTCATCATTCAACACAGCACAGAAGACTTTGCCTACTGTGTTCACAAGGGCAATTGGCCTATAATTCTTCAACTCATTCTTGTTCTTGTATCCTCCTTTATGAATTAGTGTCACTCTACATTCATTCCACTTTCTCGGCACCCTCTCTTCTTCTCACACTTGGTTAAATAACTCAGTCATCCTATTAATCGCCACCTCACCACCATTCTTATAAAAATTCATATGGGATATCATCCGGTCCTGCTGCCTTACCATTCTTCTGTGTTTTTATACAGTTTTTAACATCCCCCCTGCTGATCCTTTCATTAAACTCATTCACATCCTTCCTTTCCAGTTTCAATTAAGCACCCTTCTCTCACTTCCACTACCTCACCTACACCTCATACGTCTTCCCAAAACTCTTTAATTGACTCCCTGATTTAATTCTTATCTGTAATACATTCACAATTCACTTACAAGACATTTTCACAGTCTGACATGCTTTTCCCTCTCATGAACTTATACCACTCACGCCCTCCTTCCATTCCCTTTTCCTTCAAGGCTTGAATAGCATTCCTTTTACACTGCACTTGCGCATCTCTTATCTTTCGCTTCGTCAATCTTTGCTGCTTCATATACGTCATCCATACACTCTGATATTCACCCTCAGCCTCTTCACTATCATGCCTCCTTTTCTTTAACAACCTACACTGTTTGTTTAATCTCTTACGCTCCTTTCTCGCATCCCTAATATCTTCATTCCACCATGGCTTGTTCATTCTCTTTCTTTCAGTCATTCTTACAAACCCTATTTTACTGGCCCCAGCACTTCTCACATTTTCAGTCAATCTCTCATTCAGTTCATCTACACTCTCTAAGCTCCCCGTGCCGCACATTCTTTCACTCAAGAATACTTGAAAATTCTCCAAGTTTACATCCCTCAGTTTCTATTTTTTCTTCTGCACCTACCCTTTCTCTTCCTTCATATCTAGCACCATACATTCCACCATAAGCATATTGTGATCTGACACAATATCAATCATCCCGTCTTCATCTATCCAAATCCGAGTAACACTTTCACGCATATTAACATTCACTAACACAAAATCTATCGCAGACTCCTGATTTCTTGCACACCAAGTCACACATCCCTCTGCTAAAGTCTCATTTATGTTTCCAAATTCATCTCATCTATGAACTCCGCAAGCATCTCACCATTCCGATTCACTGGCTCACCTAGCATACCTAAAAGTGGATTCATATCACCCATCATCATCACTCTCTCGCTCTACGGCATATTCTCTTACAATCTTCTTTAAAATCTTATACATCATGCTGTTCTCTCTTTTTGCTCTTTCACACTCAACTGTCATGTACACCACAATCATTATCATCCTTTCACTTCTACCCTGCTGACCTATGTATTCTACTCTTACAGCTAACACATCCTCACTCATGGCACTGTTTCCTACATCTATTTCATCAACCTTAAAGTTTCTTTCTTTTCTGTAAAGGAAGGCTACGCCTCCTCCCAGTGTTTCCTGTTTTTTACGTCCCTTTCCAATTATTACATACTCACTACTGTCCATTCTTACTTCATCCCTCAAGTGTGTTTTAGTCACTCCAACCACATCCAATTTCCATTCATTCAGCTCCTTGCATGCGTCCTCAAACTGTCCGATGCCCCATCGGAACAAAGTAGCTAGAATGGCTCTAAATGCACCTAGATATGCAGCAGTGGAACCCCTGAAAGGGGATATGAGGTGGAGCACCTTTAGAGAAAGGCAGGTAAAAAGAACCCTGAGATATAAAGTGAGACTAGAGAGAATGAATGAAGCAAGATTAGTAAGAAAAATATACATATGGATTCTAAGAGATAGTAAATGGGCAAAGAAATGTGGGAGTATGATAATATGTTAGGTGGGAGGGTGCACAGATCACTTGAGGATAGACAGAATGTTGCTGAATGGTGAATGACAGATATAAACAGAAGAGGAGGCAGAGTGGGATGTAAAAGTGAGATAGACAAGCAGTAAAAGCGGAAGGAGTGAGTATGTGTAAGAATGGGATGTAGGGAAAGGCAAGTGTGAGGTGGTACAGGGAGAAGGCAGCCCCTAAGCATGAAGTGTGGTATGATGGTAGCCTGGGAGGTGATCTTGTATTCAGAATGAAAGCACAGTGTATGGAAGTGAATGCCAGGACGTATAGATGGACAGAAGCTACAAGCAAAGAGTGTGAAATAAGAACATAAGAATTAAGGAGACTGCAAGAGGCCAGTTGATGACCTACACGAGGCAGATCCTTGTCCCCCACCCTTGGAATAATCTAACATTGATCCATCCCACCTATCATCCCTATCCATACTCTCATCCAACCATCTTTTAAAGCTACTTATTGACTCAGCACTTACTAGCTACGTGTCTTCCCAGCCTATTCCAATCGTTCACTACTCTGTTAGTGAACCAATATCTACCTAGGTCTGTCCTGAATCTAAGTTTTTCTAGCTTGTACCCATTTCCACGTGTCCTATCCTGACTACTAATTTCTAGAACCTGATCAATGTTTCCCTTATTAATTCCTTTTACCCATTTGAAAACCTCAATCATATCCCCTCTGGCCCTCCTTCTCTCTAGGGAGTGGAGATTAAGACGTTTTAATTTATCTTTGTAGGGTAAATTTCTCAGCCCCTGAATCGTCTTGGTAATTTTTCTCTGAACTGCCTCCAAAAAGCCTATATCCTTCCTATAATAAGGGGACCAAAATTGAGTTGCATAATCTAGGTGAGGTCTAACTAGCGCAAAATACAACCTCAGAATGACCTCAGAACTCCTATGTGTGACAGGGGTGTGGATGCGACTGTGGTGCAGGTAATGCTGGATGGCAAGAGGTATGAGAGGGAACGATCAGATAGGATGAGGGTGTTTTTTTATTAATTAGGGAGTGAAATCAATGTGGTGGGTGGAAGGACTGTTTGTGAGTGGATGATGCTGCTGTTGCGGTGGAATGGTGTGGCAAACGGACCAATCATTGATGTTGTGAAGGAATTTTTGAAGAAAATGTGGCATGTTAGATTTAGGAAGTAATTTTGCCAAGTACTGTGTTTTTTGTATGTTTTCTTTGATAGGTGATGCCGATTTAAAGGCGTATAATGGAAGAGTGTGGCCGTTCCGAGTGTAATGTATGGTATGGAAGTGATTGCATGGAGTGAAAAGGAGATAGACAAGTTGGAAGTAGGGCAGAATAGAGTAGCAAGAATGGCACTGAATGCACCAAGGTATGCAGCTGTAGAAGCTCTGAGAGGTGACATGGGATGGAGTACGTTTAGGGAGAGACATATAAAGGCAACTTTGAGATATAAAATTAGGTTGGAACGAATGGAGAATACAAGACTTGCACGAAAGTTGTATTTCTGGAATGTAAGGAGCAGTAAATGGGAGAAGAAATGTATGAATATGGTAGACAGGAGTGGCATGCTGGTCAGGTGGGTGCATATATTTTGTGAAGGGAGAGAATGGGTGTATGAATGGAAGGTGATGAACAGAAGTAGAGAAGGGTTAGAGTGGGATGTGAGAAAGTGGAAAAGTGAGATAGACAAAATAGTGAAAGGTGTGGGACTGAGAAAATAGTGAAAGGTGTGGGACTGAGAAAATAGTGAAAGGTGTGGGACTGAGTAAGTGGAAGACTGAGATGGAACGAAAGAAGACTTTGGACTGGTACAGAGAAAAAGAGGCCCCAATGTATGTAAGGTGGTATGATGGAAGCCTGGGTGGTGATCTTCTCTTCCGAGCTAGGGCACAGTGTATGGATGTGAATGCAAGGAACTACGGATGGTCAGAGTCCCGCAGCAAAGTGTGTCAGATGTGTGACATGGGAGAGGATGGAATGTGAGAAGTATGACCGGGACAGAATGGAAATGATGCATGTGATTCTAACAAAAATGGGACGTGAAATGAATGAAGTGATTGAAAGAACTGGAAGGGAATGGATGGTGTTGTTGCTGTTACTGTGTGGGGAGACGAGTGAACGGATGATTGACGCGGTGAAAGGGTTTCTGGAGAAAATGTGGTATGCGAGATCGAGAAACTAGGGCGTGTAATTAGAGTATGCATCTTTTATTTTATTTGTTTTTCTCTGTGTACTTTCTTTTTTTTTCTTATCCCCCTCACAGGAGCTGCCGATACAAAGGCCTGACTTGAGGGAAACTTCAAGTCACCTGTGGCATCAAGATCAAGATCAAGACCTGTGAGATCCTGATCTTGATATCACAGGTGACTTGAAATTTCCTCCAAGTCAAGCCTTTTTATCGGCAGCTCCTGTGAGGGGAATAAGTGAAAAAAAAGGAAAGTATACAGAAAAAAAGAAACTAAATAAATCAAAGATGCATACTCTAAGTACATGCCCTAATCTCTCAATCTCGCATACCACATTTTCTCCAGGAACTCTTTCACCGCGTCAATCATCCGTTCACTCGTCTCCTCAAACAGTTCTAGCAACAACGCCATCCATTCCCTTCCAATTCTTTCATTCACCTCATTCATTTCACGTCCCATTTCTGTTAGAATCACACGCATCATTTCCATTTTGTCACGGTCATACTTTTCGCATTCTAGTACTACATGCTCTACCGTCTCATCCTTTCCCATGTCACACATCTGGTACACTTTGCTGCGGGACTCTGACCATCTGTAGTTCCTTGCATTCACATCCATACACTGTGCCCTAGCTCGGAAGAGAAGATCACCACCCAGGCTTCCATCATATCACCTTACATACATTGGGGCCTCTTTCTCTCTGTACCATTCCAAAGTCTTCTTTCGTTCCATCTCAGTCTTCCACTTACTTAGTCCCACACCTTTCACTGTTTTGTCTATCTCGCTTTTCCACCTTTTCACATCCCACTCTAACCCTTCTCTACTTCTGTTCATCACCTTCAATTCATACAACCATTCTCTCCCTTCACAAAATTTATGCACCCACCTAACGAGCATGCCACTCCTGTCTACCATGTTCAGACATTTCTTCTCCCATTTACTCCTCCTTACATTCCACAAATACACCTTCCGTGCAATTCTTGTATTCTCCATTCGTTCCAGCCTAACTTTATATCTCAAAGTTGCCTTTATCTGTCTCTCCCTGAACGTACTCCATCCCATGTCACCTCTCAAAGCTTCTACAGCTGCATACCTTGGTGCATTCAGTGCCATTCTTGCTACTCTATTCTGCCCTACTTCCAACTTGTCTATCTCCTTTTCACTCCATGCAATCACTTCCATACCATACATTACACTCGGAACAGCCACACTCTTCCATATCTCTCGCAACACGTCATATTTACTCGCTCTCATTCTTGCTGCACTCCCTAGTCTGCCAACCCACTGATTCACCATACTAATCTTTTCATTCTTAGCCTTCTCACATCCATTTGGGCTCATCCATATCCCTAGATACTTGTACTCACATACTTGCTGCAACTCTTTCACTCCAACTCTCCATGTAGTATCCCTCTCATCTTCTGATCTATTCACTATCATTACCTTACTTTTTTCACAACTAAAATTCACCCCAAAATCTCTTCCATACTCATCTACCACATCTAATAAGCTTTGTAGCTCCTCTGCAGACTCACTCATTAAGACTACATCATCTGCATATAACAACATGCATACCTTGTCCCTCCCGACACTCACTCCTGCATTCATTCTTCTCAACCTGACTGCTAGTTCTTCTGTGTACATACTAAAGAAGATTGGTGACAGAATACATCCTTGCCTGACTCCTTTCTCACTCTTCACCCATTCTGTCACTATATTCCCTAGTTTGTATCTAGCTTTGGTCCCAACATATATACTCCTGATAATTTTGACTATTTTTTCACTTAGCCCAACCTTTTATAAAACTCTGCAAAGCATTTCTCTATTTACCCTGTCGTAAGCTTTCTCTATATCTAGAAATCCTAAATACAGCTTGCCTCCCTCATTCGTTTTTCTTGCAATCATTTCATTCACGACAAATACATTATCTTCTGCTCTTCTGTCCACTCTGAAACCAAACCCGGTCACTCCAAGTCACAGGTCTTGATCTTGATCTTTATGTCACAGGCTATGAGTGAAAGGAGTGTGATCCAGACTCTGAGAGAGAAAGGACTGAAGGGTGGACGTGAATGGTATAGATTTCTGAGAGGTGAGAAAATGTCTGAAAGTGAGAATGTGGAAAGTCTGAAAGTGAATGGTGAAGTTATCACAGAAAAAGAAAAAATGAAGGAGGCAGTTTTAAGGTTTTGGGAAGAAATAGGAGGGGTAGGAGAAGCCCTTGATGTGAGAGAAGGGTGTGTGTCTCTGGAAAGGAAAGATGCGAATGAGCTGAATGATAGGATTAGTAGGGAAGAAGTTGAGAAGTGTGTAAAGAAGCAGAAGAATGGAAAGGCTGCAGGGTTAGATGATATCCCTTATGAACTGTATAAAAATGGAGGGGAAGTGGTGATTGACTGGATGAATGACTTGTTTAGCAGAGTGTGGGGAGAGGAGCGAGTGCCGAGTGACTGGAATGAATGCAGTGTGACACTTATTCATAAAGGAGGTCATAAGAGTAAGAGTGAGATTAAGAACTATAGGCCAATATCCCTAGGGAATACAGTAGGGAAAGTGTTTAGTGCTGTGCTGAATGCAAGGTTGTGTAAGTGGGTTGAGAGAGTTAGGGTGTTAGGTGAAGAACAAAATGGGTTCCGTGTAGACAGAAGAGCGGAAGATAATATGTTTGTTGTGAATGAACTGATTGAAAGGAAAAAGAAAGAGGGTAGAAAACTGTATGTGTGCTTCCTAGATATAGAGAAAGCATATGATAGAGTCAACAGAAGTAGGTTATGGAATGTTTTAGAGAAGATTGGGTTAAGTGAGAAGATAGTAAACATAGTTAGAAGTATGTATCTTGGTACGAGAGCTAAGTATAGATTAGGTAACCTTGAGACAGACTGGGTGAAGAACGAAAGAGGTGTTAGACAAGGATGTAGCCTCTCACCAACCCTTTTTAGTTTATATACTGAAGAGCTAGCTGCCAGGATAAGAAGAATGAATGTGGGAGTGAAAGTTGGAGAGGACAAGATATGCATGTTACTATATGCGGATGATGTGGTTGTTATGAGTGAGTCGGCAGAAGAACTACAAAGTGTTTTAGATGTGATAGGAGGGTATGGAAGAGACTTTGGAGTGAGCTTCAGTAGTGAGAAGAGTAAGATAATGGTAGTCAATGGGTTAGAGAATGAGTGTAATACCACCTGGATGTTAGATGAAAAGGAGTTGCAACAGACTAAAGAATACAAGTACTTAGGAGTGTGGATGAGTACAGATGGATGTGAGAGAGCAAAGAATGAAAAGATAAGTATGATGAATCAATGGGTAGGTCGCCTAGGGAGTGCAGCAAGAATGAGAGCATGCAAGTATGAGGTACTGAGGAAAGTGTGGAAGAGTGTGGCTGTCCCAAGTATCATGTATGGTATGGATGTAATGGCTTGGAATGAGAGTGAGATAGAAAAGTTAGAGGTGGGACAAAACAAGGTAGCTAGAATGGCTCTGAATGCACCTAGGTATGCAGCAGTAGACGCACTGAGAGGGGATATGGGGTGGAGCACTTTTAGGGAAAGGCAGATGAAAGCAACTCTGAGATATAAAGTGAGATTAGAGAGAATGAATGAAACAAGACTAGCAAGAAAGGTATACTTGTGGACTCTAGGAGATAGCAAATGAGGAAACAAATGTGGGAAAATGATAGACAAGAATAGTATGTTAGTTAGGAGGGTGCACAGACCTTTTGAGGATAGACAGAATGTTGTTGAATGGAGAATGACAGATAGAAACAGAGAGGGGGCAGAGTGGGATGAGAGAAAATGGAAAAGGGAGATAGATAGAGCAGTGAAAGCGGATGGATTTAGCGAGTGGAAGAATAGGATGGATAGAAAGGAAACTCTGAGGTGGTATAGGGAGAAAGAGGCCCCAAAGCATGAAGTTTGGTATGATGGTAGCCTAGGTAGTGACCTTCTGTTCAGAGTGAGAGCACAGTGTGTGGAAGTGGATGATAGGACCTATAGATGGTCAGAGGATAGGAGGAAAGAGTGTGAGATGTGTGACAGGGGTGTGGATGAGACTGTGGTGCATCTGATGTTAGAATGCAAGAGGTATGAGAGAGCACGTGCGGATATGATGAGAGTGTTTCTGAATGAATTAGGGCATGAAATCAATGTGGTGGGTGGAAGGACTGGTTGTGAGTGGATGGTGCTGCTGTTGGGACTGAATGGTGTGGCAAATGGACGAATGATAGAGGCTGTGAAAGAATTCCTTGAAAAAGTGTGGAATGTTAGATTTAAGAAGTAATTCTGCTGAGTATTTCTTTTTTTTTCTGCTGTGTTTTTTTTGTTTTCTTTCACAGGTGTTGCCGATTCAAAGGCCTGGTTTTGGGGTAACCCAGACCTCCTGTGACATCAAGATCAAGATCAAGATCAAGGCTGTGACATTAGGCTGGAACGAATGGAGAATACAAGAATTGCACGGAAGGTGTATTTGTGGAATGTAAGGAGGAGTAAATGGGAGAAGAAATGTCTGAACATGGTAGACAGGAGTGGCATGCTCGTTAGGTGGGTGCATAAATTTTGTGAAGGGAGAGAATGGTTGTATGAATGGAAGGTGATGAACAGAAGTAGAGAAGGGTTAGAGTGGGATGTGAAAAGGTGGAAAAGCGAGATAGACAAAACAGTGAAAGGTGTGGGACTAAGTAAGTGGAAGACTGAGATGGAACGAAAGAAGACTTTGGAATGGTACAGAGAGAAAGAGGCCCCAATGTATGTAAGGTGGTATGATGGAAGCCTGGGTGGTGATCTTCTCTTCCGAGCTAGGGCACAGTGTATGGATGTGAATGCAAGGAACTACAGATGGTCAGAGTCCCGCAGCAAAGTGTGCCAGATGTGTGATATGGGAGAGGATGAGACGGTAGAGCATGTAGTACTAGAATGCGAGAAGTATGACCGTGACAGAATGGAAATGATGCGTGTGATTCTGGCAGAAATGGGACGTGAAATGAATGAGGTGACTGAAAGAACTGGAAGGGAATGGATGGCGTTGTTGCTAGGACTGTGTGAGGAGACGAGTGAACGGATGATTGACGCGGTGAAAGAGTTCCTGAAGAAAATGTGGTATGCGAGATTGAGAGATTAGGGCATGTAATTAGAGTATGCATCTTTGATTTATTTAGTTTCTTTTTTTCTGTGTATTTTCCTCTTTTTTTTCCCCCTTATTCCCCTCACAGGAGCTGCCGATATAAAGGCCCGACTTGGAGGAAATCTCAAGTCACCTGTGACATCAAGATCAAGATCAAGATCATCAAGGATGGCTGTTGCTAGGACTGTGTGAGGAGACGAGTGAACGGATGATTGACGCGGTGAAAGAGTTCCTGGAGAAAATGTGGTATGCGAGATTGAGAGATTAGGGCATGTAATTAGAGTATGCATCTTTGATTTATTTAGTTTCTTTTTTTCTGTGTATTTTCCTTTTTTTTTTCCCCCTTATTCCCCTCACAGGAGCTGCCGATATAAAGGCCCGACTTGGAGGAAATTTCAAGTCACCTGTGACATCAAGATCAAGATCAAGCGTCACCTCATCTAAACCGCGTGGTTCCTCATATCTGAAGTTGTGGCTGTGAACACACACCCCACACACCCCACAGACCGCCACACACCCTACAGAAGAAGGCGCCTGCATTCACGCATGGCCTGCCATCCTCAGGTGAGCCAACACGCCGTTAAGCTATCTAAATTCAGACAGAACAACATTTATTTGTGCTTAGAGATACGGCAGTCGTACCGCGTTGTCATCCGCTATTCGTACGGCCTGTGCCTTATTATTTACCTGGGTAAATATTTGCTTCCTTAACCATTCGATATCTCGTTACCTTTATAATGCACTGCAAATTCAACCTCAGAAACTTTGGTATTATTTTACATCTTCACCAGAATGTTCTAGAAAATTGATAGTTGTATATTAATATTATCAGATGCATTCTGAGAAGGTTTTCTTGATTACATTTCCGTCGAAAATTCTTAGTTTGTGAGATATTCAATGTTTTCTATGAGACCTCTTTGGTAATAAGGTAAAGTTTCGTTTGGTTTGAACCAAATTATGTTATTTGTCAATATAGGTTAAGGTTTAGTTCATTTAGGTTTTGTTATGCTGTTAATTTAAAATTTATCAAATATTTTCGATGACCAAAAATCGGGGGTTGCGTGAGGTGCAGACGCTATATTTTTTCGTAGCCACACGCCAGGTTTTGTAACCGTCAGTGCATTGCGCGTTCGTCAATAGGTTATTATTAAGTTAGGTTAATGATTCTAGCACATCATTCTTAGCGTAGATCATTGTATTTTGTCATCCCCAGCCAAGAACCCCGCATTCCCATAGGTCCCCAAGCTTTTTTTTTATTTATTTATTTATTTATTTATTTATTTTTTATACACATTAAAAGGGTACTGGCTAAGGGATAAGATAAGATAAGTATATCTTATTATATATTCATTTGGGACGGAAATGAATGTCAAAATAATTCGAAATGGATCAACATCGATACGAAAAGTGTTTTATTTATATCCAAGTGCATTCTGGTGTAGATGTAAAATTTTACCGAAACTTGTTCAGATCACCTTAAATAGTTTTGACGCTGAATTACAGAAAAAATATATATATATATTTTTAGGTTACGTTAGGTTTATAGTTAGGTTTGGTTAGATTTAGTTACGTTTAGTTAGGTTTGGTTGGGTTAGTTTTGGTTAGGTTTATTTAACTGCAGCTCTGGGAAGGTTATGCTAACAAAGCAATTTTTTTTCGGTAAGTTTTTACATCTTCACCAGAATGGCGTGTGCTACGAAAAAAAATGGCGTCTGACCCTCACGCAACCCCTACATTTAGTCATAGAAAACATTTGATAGCTTCTAAATTAACGTAACATACCATAACAGCCTAACCATACCTAACATAACCTAACGTAAACTAAAAAAAAAAAAAAATTTCTGTAATTCAGCGACATAACTATTTAAGGTGATCTGAACAAGTTTCTGAGGTTGAATTTACAGTGCATTATAAAGGTAACGAGATTTCAAGTGGTTAAGGAAACAAATATTTACCTTTACCTAGTAAAGCATCTTTCAAGTTATGTAAGGTTGATTATGTTAGGTTTGGTTAGGTACGGTTTAGTTCGGTTAGGTTTGGTTATATAAGCTTTTTATATTTTATTACCCAGAAGTTAGGCACGTACCGTATCTATAATCGAGCACTATGAGGATATGGCTTACGTTAGGTTATATTTAGTTTAGGTTCGGTTATATAAGCTTTTGGTAAAATTTTATGTCTTCACCATAATGTTTACAAAATAAAATGGCGTCTGCATCTCGTCCAACTCCATACTTTTTGGTCATAGAGAACACGTGCCCAAAGCTATAACAGTAACCGGGATATTGAGCTGGAGTCACAGGCGTGAGCCTCTTCCAGAACTTCATCTGTGAGTATCTGTGAGTATTTGATAGCTTCTAAATTGACCTAACCTAACCTAAATTAACCAAACCCTAACGGTAAAGATTCGGAAGACGACCTGGTCAGTTTTTTGGACAAAGCAATTTTTTTCTGATAGATTTTGATGTGTTTTGAATTAATCTGATGTTTGTTTGTTATGCCATGCACTTTTTTTTTTTCCCAAGGTAAAATTTGCTACAAAAAAAGTCAGATTAATCAAAACTATCAAAATCAATAAGAGAAAAATGGCTTTAAGTAATCCTAAGCAAACCTAATTAAACTTAACCTAACCTAAGAAAACCTAATTAAACCTAACCTAACCTAAACAATCCTAATTAAACCTAACCTAACCTAAGCAAACCTAATCAAACCCAACCTAACCTATGTCTTGCTCCATTCATATATCTTGTTTATATCATTCTGTAGCTCCTCACAATCCTTGTGGTTTCCTATCTTTCTTAGTAATTTTGCATCATCTGCAAACAGACTTATTTAACTATTGTGTGTGTGCGTGCAAATGTAAATGTATTTGGTAAATATTCTCTTACAGGTAAAATAAACAATAATTATTAAAAAGTACAATAGTCTCACACTCCTGGACGAAACTATTTTTTTCTGGTTATTTGATGTGTTTTGAATGAATTTACATGAGTAGGCAGTAGACTACTGCCGCCAGGTGGAATGCTCCAGGAGAGGTATTTACGGGGATGTAGACGGTGCTGCAGACTGAGTCATTCCATGTGTCCTCTCTTCCCGGTTCTCTTAGTGTCTCATTTAAACAAGAGAGCAGCTGCAGCCTCCCCTCTAAAGACAACTTTTTCTACTACCTACATAACATTACTACACCTTACACTTGTACACCCTTCAAATCAAAATTTAAAATTGGCTTCTAAACACCCAGCCTCGGAGTCCCCATTTGGGGAGGGGATCACAAATGTCCCCAGGTCAGACTGCTACTCTGCTGACGACCTTGGGTGTCTTGACACTTCCTTTAATACTTTTACTCTCGATTTCTGCAACATTCGTGGCCTTAGATCAAATTTCCAATCTGTGGAACACCATCTCCTCCACTAAACTTCATCTTCTCTTCCTAACTGAAACAGTTGTCTGTGACTACTGACAGCAGCCCCTTCTCTGTTCCCTCTTACTTTCTCTATCCTCATTTTCAATCCAAAGCTGGCTGTTGCGCTTATGTGCGTAACGACATTACTTGCTCTCGTGCCCACAATTTTGAATCTTCAGAATTTTCTACCATCTGGCTAAGACTTCAATATCACTCTCCAACTAAATTCATCTATGCTATATCTCTCACTTAATTCCTCTTACTATGTAAAATTCTTTGACTATTTGACTTCCAAAGTGGAGTACATCCTATCTCACTTTCCTTATGCTGAGATCTCCATTTTAGGGGATTTCAATGTTCACCACCAGCTTTGGCTTTCATCTTCTTTCTTCTTCTGCCTTGGAGACACGCCCAACATTCTTGATCTTTTCCTTACTTCCAACCCTTCAGCTTACTCTGTTAAACTTTCCTTTCCGTTGGGCTCCTCCGATCACAATCTTATTTCCGTTACCTGTTCTATCTCTCAAGTGCAGCCTCAGGCCCCGCCTAAGCAGAGGTGCTTTATGCATTTAAACTCTGCTAAGTGGGAGGACCTAAGGCAGTACTATTCTGATTTTCCTTGGGATGATTATTGCTTTCATGTCAGAGATCCTTCTCTTTGTGCTGAACGCATAACAGAGGTGATTATCTCTGGCATGGAGCTATACATTCCTCATACTTTCTCTAATACTGAAGCTAAAAAGCCCTGGTTTAACTCTGCTTATCAGATAGAGAGGCGGCTCACAAACGGCACCGTAGCCATCCATCTGCTGAAACTCATGCCCTATATATTTCTGCCTGTAATCATGCCAAATCTATTTTCCAACTTACTAAAAACTCTTTCATCAATAGAAAATGTTAAAATCTTTCCAATTCCAACTTCTCGTGATTTCTAGCATCTAGCCAATAATATCTCTAACAATTTTGCTTCTTCATCTTTCCCTCCTTTACTTCAACCAGATTGCCCCACAGCTGTCTCTTCTTTCTCTAAAGCTGAACTCTTCGCTCAAACCTTTATTACCAACTCTACTTTTGATGATACTGGGCATATTCCTCTTACACCTCCACCCTCTGACTACTTCATCCCTAAAATTAAAATTCTTCATTATTTTTTTATGCCATGCCCTCTCTGGCCTTGATTCTCGGAAGGCTTATGGTCCGGATGGAGTCCCTCCCGTTCTCAAAAACTGCTTCTGAGCTTGCTCCCTGCCTGGTTAAACTCTTTCGTCTGTGTCTCTCTACTTCTACCTATCCTTCTTGCTGGAAGTTTGCTCACATTCAACCTGTCCCTAAATTGGGTGACCTCTCCAATCCTTCTAACTATCGCCCTATAGCTTTGATTTCCTGTCTTTCTAAAGCCTTTGAGTCTCTTCCTTAACAAGAAGATAATGAGGCATCTATCAGCTCACAACCTTCTCTTTAATTCCCAATATAGTTTCCGTAAAGGTCGATCTACTGGAGATCTTGCTTTCCTAAATAAATCTTGGTCATCCTCTTTTAGGGCCTTCGGTGAAACCTTTGCTGTCAGCCTTGACATATCGAAAGCCTTCGATAGAGTCTGGCATAAATCTTTAATTTCTAAACTACCCTCCTGAAACAGTCTCCTTAAAGGTTCTGTTAACTCATTCACTGCTTCTTTTAGCGGCCTTGGTGGTATACCATCCAGATCCTTATGGGCATATGTTAAGTCAAATACAGGGTCTATATTCTAGGCCCTATAGTCCATTATGTTAAAAAGTAATCAAGACCCCTATACTTTGTGAAATACTATATTTATGGAAAGAATTCCAATACTAGTCTGCTTGTGTGTGTATTTCGGGAATCCTATATGTCATTATTAGCGTCAAATGAATTACTTACCAATTGAAAACATATATACATATGCTAGTCTGATGTTTGTGAAAAAATAAGGAAAGCTCTTGGTGTGCAAAATATCTCAAAACGAAAAAATTTCGTAAATTTCTAAACACTGACGCTGCTACACCCTATATTGAAGTTCGAGTATCAACATAAACACTTCTACATCTGGGGGTGTCTTGTCTGGACCCTATGAGAAGTCTATTTGCAGTATTAGAAAACACTTATTGTTTGAAATGCCTATTCAGAAGTTAAATACTTCAATGTTTCATGTATCGAGAAATTTTTACAATACGTAACTTTAGTCTACGAATGTTGGTACAGAAAGAGAAAATTAAATACAATTATTCACTACTTGCTTCCCCTTTGAGTTTTCCCATATCTTCCTCAGCTTTTGTTGAGTTCCTTGAGGCCCATAACCAGCAGAATTGAATAATGTTGGGATAATATTAAAATAACTTTAGCGTTTGGTTAGCCACGGAGGGTTAGAGTTAGGTTACATTAGCCCCGCAGGGATAGGATTTTATTTATTTATTTATTTATTTATTTTTTTATTTTTTTATTTTTTTATTTTTTTATATATATATATATATATATATATATATATATATATATATATATATATATATATATATATATATATATATATATATATATATACATTAAAAGAGTTCTGGCTAAGGGAAAACAAAAATAAGTTAAAAAAAAAAAAAAAATCCCGCTTGTCGCCAAACCCTGTAAAGAGGACAGTAGGAGAAATATAGACATAGTGTGAGAGGTGTGTTGATACTCCTCTTTTGAAAGAGTTTAAGTCATAGGCAGGTGGAAAAACAGACAAAGGAAGAGAGTTCCAGAGTTGACCAGTGTAAGGGATGAAAGAGTGAAGATACTGGTTAACTCTTGCATTAGGAAGATGGACAGAATAGGGATGAGAAGAAGTAGAAAGTCTTGTGCAGCGAGGTCGCGGGAAGGGGGGAGGCATGCAGTTAGCAAGTTCAAAAGAGCAGTCGGCATGAAAATAGCGGTAGAAGATAGATAAAGATGCAACATTGCGGTGGTGACTTACAGAATTAAGACAGTCAGTTAGAGGAGGAGAGTTCATTAGGCGAAAAACTTTAGGCTCCACCCTGTTTAATAATGCTGTGTGAGTTGAACCCTCCCAGACATGAGAGCCATACTACATGGGTGGATAAGGCCCCGGTACAGAGCAAGCAGCTGAGAAGGAGAAAAAATGGACGCAGATGCCATAGGACACCTAACTTCTTGGAAACTGATTTAGCAAGAGTAGAGATATGAATTTGCCAGTTTAGATTTTTAGTAAAGGATAGACCGAGTGTTTTTAATGTGGAGGAGAGGGAAGTTGGGTGTCATTGAAGAAGGGGGGATAGTTATCTGGAAAATTATGTCGAGTAGATAGTTGTAGAAATTAAGTTTTTGAGGCATTGAACAAAACCAGGTTTGATCTGCCCCAATCAGAAACTAGTGAAAGATCAGAAGTTAAGCGTCCTATAGCATCTCGCCTTGAGTCATTCAATTCTTGTTGGGTTGGGCGTATGTTGTACGACGTTGAAATATGGAAGGTGGTGTCATCAACATAGGAGTGGATAGGGCATTGAGTCAGATTTAGGAGATCATTGATGAATAATAGAAAGAGAGTGGGTGATAGGACAGAACCCTGAGGAACACCACTGTTGATAGTTTTAGGAGAAGAACAGTAACCATCCACTACAGCAGCAATAGACCGGTCAGAAAGGAAACTGGAGATGAAGGTACAGAGAGAAGGATAGAATCCGTAGGAGGGTAGTTTAGAAATTAAAGATTTATGCCAGACTCTATCGAAGGCTTTCGATATGTCAAAGCCAACAGCAAAGATTTCACCGAAGTCCCTAAAAGAGGATGACCAAGATTCAGTTAGGAAAGCAAGAAGATCACCAGTAGATCGGCCTTTACGGAAACCATATTGGCAATCAGAGAGAAGGTTGTGAGTTGATAGATGCCTCATTATCTTCTTTTTCAGGACAGACTCAAAGGCTTTATTAGAAAGGCAGGAAATCAAAACTATAGGGTGGTAGTTAGAAAGATTGGGGTGGTCACCGTTTTTAGGGACAGGTTGAATGTGAGCAAACTTCCAGCAAGAAAGATAGGTAGAAGTAGAGAGACACAGACGAAAGAGTTTGACCAGGCAATGAGCGAGTTCGGAAGCACAGTATTTGAGAACAACAGGAGGGACTCCATCCGGACCATAAGCCTTCCGAGAATCAAGGCCAGAGAGGGCCTGGAAAACGTCATAATAAAGAATTTTAATTTTAGGGATGAAGTAGTCAGAGGGTGGAGGAGTAGGAGGAATATGTCCAGTATCATCAAAAGTAGAGTTGGTAGCATAGGTTTGAGTGAAGAGTTCAGCTTTAGAGAAAGAAGAGACAGCTGTGGGGCCATTTGGTTGAAGTAAAGGAGGGAAAGATGAAGTAAAATTGTTAAAGATATTATTGGCTAGATGCCAGAAATCACGAGAAGAGTTAGAGTTGGAAAGACTGACATTTTTTATTGATGAAAGAGTATAAGTTGGAGAATAGATTTGGCATGATTACGGGCAAAAATATATAGGGCATGAGTTTCAGCAGATGGATGGCTACGGTACCGTTTGTGAGCACGAGAACAAGCAGAGTTAAATCAGGACTTTTTAGCTTTAGTATTAGAGAAAGTATGAGGAATGTATAGCTCTATGCCAGAGATAATCACCTCTGTTATGCGCTTGGCACAAAGAGAAGGATCTCTGACATGGAAGCAATGATCATCCCAAGGAAAATCAGAATAGTACTGCCTCAGGTCCTCTCACTTAGCAGAGTTGAAATGTCAGAAGCGCCTCTGCTTAGGCGGGTCCTGAGGCTGCACTGGAGTGATAGGACAGGTAACAGAAATAAGATTGTGATCGGAGGAGCCCAACGGAGAGGAAAGTTTAACAGAGTAAGCTGAAGGGTTGGAAGTTAGGAAAAGATCAAGAATGTTGGGTGTGTCTCCAAGGCGGTCAGGGATACGGGTAGGGTACTGCACTATCTGCTCTAGGTCATGAAGGATAGCAAAGTTGAAGGTTTGATCACCAGGTTGGTCAGTGAAAGATGATGAAAGCCAAAGCTGGTGGTGAACATTGAAATCCCCTAAAATGGAGATCTCAGCATAAGGAAATTGAGATAGGATGTATTCCACATTGGAAGTAAAATAGTCAAAGAATTTTACATAGTCAGAGGAATTAGGTGAGAGATATACAGCACAGATGAATTTAGTTAGAGAGTGACATTGAAGTCTTAGCCAGATGGTAGAAAATTCTGAAGATTCAAGATTATGGGCACGAGATCAAGTAATGTCGTTACGCACATATGCGCAACAGCCAGCTTTGGATTGAAAATGAGGATAGAGAAAGTAGGAGGGAACAGAGAATGGGCTGCTGTCAGTAGTCACAGACAACTGTGTTTCAGTTAGGAAGAGAAGATGAGATTTAGTGGAGGAGAGATGGTGTTCCACAGATTGGAAATTAGATCTAAGTCCACGAATGTTGCAGAAATCGAGAGTAAAAGTGTTAGAGGAAGTGTCAAGACACCCGAGGTCGTCAGCAGAGGGACATTTGTGGTCCCCTCCCCAGATGGGGACTCCGAGGCTGGGTGTGGTGAAGCCATTTTTAAATTTTGATTTAAAGAGAGTGTAAAAGTGTAAGGTGTAGTAATGTTATCTAGGTAGTAGAAGAAGTTGTCTTTAGAGGGCAGGCTGCAGCTGCTCTCTTGTGTAAATGAGACACCCTAGGTTGAGAACCCTAACTTTTGGGTAATAAAATGTAAAAATCTTATATAACTGAACAAATATCTGAGGTTGAATTTGCAGTGCATTATAAAGGTAACGAGATATCAAATGGGTCGTCATACCAATATTTACCTTATTTTCTATACTTTATAATTTATATACCACACAAGTTCAGCTTGGGTCTAAAAAATTGTTTATTGCTATTTCAAGGCCTGAAGGGTGTATAAAGTCAATAAATAATAATAATAGAATAATAATGATAATAATAATTTTTTTTTCATGTATCCTAACATATATTTTTTTTCTTTCCAGGACAAAGGAAGCTGTTTTTGAGTGAGCTGCGTGCATGAAGGGCGTAATTACCGAGATAATGGTGAGGCAATCAGGTGGTTAATTATGTTGTAATTGTAGTTAGTTAAGAGTAGTTAGAAAAATAATAATAAATAAAATAACAAATAAATAAATAAATAAATACAATAATTATGTAAATAAATAAGGTGATAGTAATAGTAGTAATTAATATTAGTAGTTAATAGGAGTAATTAAGGTATTTTTAATAGTAGATAGTAAAGATAATGGTGTTTTTATATCATTACATTGTATAAGAAATAATATTAATGATACTTTTTATTCTCTCTCTCTCTCTCTCTCTCTCTCTCTCTCTCTCTCTCTCTCTTCTCTCTCTCTCTCTCTCTCTCTCTCTCTCTCTCTCTCTCTCTCTCTCTCTCTCTCTCTCTCTCTCTCTCTTATATATATATATATATATATATATATATATATATATATATATATATATATATATATATATATATATATATTATGGGTGACAATACTAAATAATTATAACACAATTTTTAGGAAGTTTAAGTAATGTTCTATGATAGGTAATTATGCTATATATCTTACATTAAATTGGTTAAGTTTTGTGTATGTATTGTAGCCTCACACACACACACATATACAGGATTTTGTAGTATGCATTATTTTTTAGTGTATTTATAATCATTAGTCGAGTCTCAATGTTTATATTTTACCAAATTTTCCGAACACACAATATTATTTTTTTTATTAGTCAAGATGTTTCGCCATAGTATTTATATTTTTCACAATTTTACGAGCGCACAAAATTAAAAAAATTTTATTATTATTGATTTACGATATGTTTTGTCCTAATTTTTGTATTTTACATAATTTTCTGAACGCAAGATTATTTATGTATATAATCAGATTAAAATATAGAGAAAGAAGGGAAGGGAAGAAGAGAATAAGTGGGAAATAATATAATTTTCCAATCAACAGGACAAGAATGGATGGAAGACCGATCAAGAAATAGTAATATTTGACTCTAAGCTAAACCACCACTACCGCCACCGCACCTCAACGCACCCTACACACACCACACACACACCAAACACTCACACACACACCACACACACACCAAACACTCACACACACACCAAACACTCACACACACACCACACACATACCACACACTCACACACCCACCACACACACACCAAACACTCACAGACACACACACACACACACACACTCACACTCACAACTAACCTCACCTAAGACTCAATACAGAAATCCTTCTCTTTCCTCATTCTCTTCTAATTCTTCTTCTCCTCTTCTTCCTACTCCTCAATCTTATATTTTCTTACATCCCTCTCCTCTTCCCTCTAAGTCTCATACTTATCACCATGTCACTCCTCCTCCTCCTCTTTCCTCATTCTCTTCTAATTATTCTTCTCTTCTTCCTACTCCTCCTCTTCCTCAATCTTATAATTTCTTACATTCCTCTCCTCTTCCCTCTAAGTCTCATACTTATCACCATGTCACTCCTCCTCTTCCTCCTCCTTTTCCTCCTGTTCCTCCTCCTCTTCCCTATCAATACTACCATGCCTCTCTTCCTCCTTCTCTCCTTCCTTCAAGAACACAACATTGGCCTGAACAAACATCAGCATCACTTCCCACAACTATAAACAATTATAGTAAGAAAAATCACCATCACTTCATCAAAACAAACACCAGATACTCCAGAATGAAGTTAAGTGTTTGTTCTTTAGACCTCTCCGGGAATGGATTTTTAGAATCGCTGGAGAGGAATAGAACAAGGTGTTTGAAATCTTGCTGGGAACGGGAAATTGTACCTTCTGTCATCCGGCTAACAAAGACCCATCATCCAGCGTCACCCGGAAAACACACCCGTCATCCGTCGCTCCCCACCAAACACACCTGCCATCCGTCACCCGAACAAGATATAGGTAAAATACTCTTAGGAGAGGATGATTTAGAAGAATGGTTATTATCCCAAGAGGAGGATAGTGGTGATGGTGGTGGTGTAGTGTCTCCCTCCCTCCCTCCTACCCACACCATACCTAACCCTATTACTACTACTACTCCTACCCACATCCTACCCACACCACATCCTACCCCCCCCAATACCACCCCTAACACCACTAAATCTAAAGGAACCACTGATTTCAACCTAACCTCCACACAAGATCACACAAATAATATAAACACTTCTGATTCCGTTCAGCAAGTTTCCGTAAAGTCACTCTTAGAATTTCTTAAGGGTTCTTCCTCCTCTCTAGGGGACCCTACAGATTCTTCCTCAGGGGATTCTACAAAAATGTTAAAGGACCTAACAATAATTTTAAGAGGTTCTACAGATTCTTCTCTAGGGGAAAATTCACCTATTCTAAGGGACCCTACAGCAGTTCTAAAGGGCCTTACAACAATTTTAAAGGGTCCTGCAGATTCTTTAGGGGGTCCCACTCCTACAGACATACATACAAACACACACAAACACACACACACAAACACACACACCTCATCCGCCCAAGAGCCACAGAGAAACTCCAAAGAAAGGAAGGAAAGGGAAAGCAAAGAGAAAGAAAGGAAGGAGAGGAAAGGAAAGAAAGATGAAAGAAGGAAAGAAGTGAAAAAATATAAATCATCCAAGAACGAAGAGGATGAAAGAAAAGAGAAGAGAGAGATGGATGACAAAGAATTAGAGAAAAATAGCAAAACAAAGAAGATGGATAAGAAAAAAATAAAGAACAACAAGGAAAGAAAAAAGAGACATATAACAGAGTCAGATGAAGAAGAGAATAGAGAGAAACACAAAAAACAAAGAAGGAAAGAAAGAGAGAAGAGAGAATCAACAAGAAGCGACAAAAACCACAATAAAACAGACGTAGGAAGAACGGATAAGAACAGAAGTAAAAGCAAAGATAGAGAAAGAGAAGAAACAAATAAAGAAAAAAAGGAGAAGGAAAGGAAGAGAAAGAGAGAGAGAGAAAGTTCCGAAACAAAAAATACCTCAAGGTCGACTTCAAGTGCAAAAAATCAATCCTCCTCCTCAAACACACACACACACACACACCCATCACCCACCAAGGTTCCAAGTCCTAAAGGTCACCCAGAATCATCACCTCAGACTCTTAACCACTTCGAGGATGACCTTCAAGTATCACCTCAAACCTCAGAGGCTTCCCATAACCCTCCCTCACCCTACCCTTGTAACCCTATCCCTCCTTATCCTACCACACCCCCTACACAGTCCCCCATAGATACCTCCCCTCCCCCTACCCCCCTCCACCTCCCCCCAGACCTCACCTCCCCTCACCCTACCCCCCCACACCTCCCCTTCCAACCTACCTTCCCCCCACATTCACCTAGGGAGGAATTACTCTTCTTACTTACTAAAGAAGAGATAAAACAAGAGTACTCTATGTCACCCGAAAGATCATTGGCGGATGAGCTGATGGATGACGTGCGGAAGGAGGATGACAGGAGGAGAAACAGTGTGAAGGAGGAATTAGAAACGGGTGAAAGACGGGTGAAGGATGAGTGGGAAATGGATGACAGGAGGAGAAACAGGGTGGAAGAGTTAGAAGAGGGTGAAATAAGGATGACGGGTGTCCGGGTGAAGGATGAGCAGGAGGTGGATGACAGGAGGAGAAACAGGGTGAAGGAGGAATTAGAAATGGGTGAAAGACGGGTGAAGAATGAGTGGGAAATTGATGACAGGAGGAGAAACAGGGTGAAGAAGGAGTTAGAAGAGGGTGAAATAAGGATGACAGGTGTCCGGGTGAAAAATGAGCAGGAAATGGATGACAGGAGGAGAAACATGGTGGAGGAGGAGGAGTTAGAAGAAGGTGAAATAAGGATGACAGGTGTCCGGGTGAAAAATGAGCAGGAAATGGATGACAGGAGGAGAAACATGGTGGAGGAGGAGGAGGAGGAGTTAGAAGAAGGTGAAATAAGGATGACAGGTGTCCGGGTGAAACAGAAACCAAGAGTGGATGAAAGGAGGCCTACAAGTGATAAAACATCCACCGGAACCACCAAAACGGAGACGGATGACTCCAAAATACAATACCTCATAAAAACCACCTTAGAAGTGATGGGTTTGGGGGATGACGCTGGTGTATCGGGTGTGTGGGATGGATGCACACCCGCCAGCCTATACACACACCTGAAATCCGTTCTGCAAATGTTCCAATGTTCTGTCTGGGAGGAGGATGAAAAGTTAGCCTTCAATTGGGAGGTTAATTTAAGGCGGTTAGTTGTAGTTACGTTCTGCAAAGATGAGTTGGAAGGTTTCACAAAGGATATTAGAACCCATATGAAGAAATCTGTTGATTTAAAGGAGTTTGTAAGGAATGTAATGACTTCCAATACTGTATTTTGAAGTTAAGTTAGGTTAGGTTAGAGTTGTATTAAGTTAGGGAGCTTCACAAAGGATATTAGAACCCATATGAGAGATTCTGTTGATTTAAAAGGGTTTGTAAGGAATGTAATGTCTTCTAATACTGTTTTGTGAGGTTAGGTTAAGATTAGGTTTAGTTTAGGTTAGGTTAGGTTATAGAGTTTCACAATGGATATTAGAACTAATGAGAGATTCTGTTGATTTAAAAGGGTTTGTAACGAATGTAATGTCTTCTAATACTGTTTTGTGAGGTTAGGTTAAGGTTAGGTTTAGTTTAGGTTAGGTTAGGTTAGGTTATAGAGTTTCACAAAGGATATTAGAACTCATATGAGAAATTATGTTGATTTAAAAGTGTTTGTAAGGAATATAATGGCTTATAATACTGTTTTGTGAGGTTAGGTTAAGTTAGGTTATAGAGTTTCACATAGGATATTATAACTCATATGAGAGATTCTGTTGATTTAAAAGGGTTTGTAAGGAATGTAATGGCTTCTAATACTGTTTTGTGAGGTTAGGTTAAGTTAGGGTTGTGTTAAATTTTTGGGTTGTGTCTAGGTAATGCTACAATGAAAGTATTTTTTGTCAAGGTAATGCTACAATGAAATAATTTTTTTGTGTCTAGGTAATGCTACAATGAAAGTTTTTTTTTGTCAAGGTAATGCTACAATGAAATTATTTTTTTGTCTAGGTAATGCTACAATGAAATTATTTTTTGTCAAGGTAATGCTACAATGAAATTATTTTTTTGTCTTGGTAATGCTACAATGAAATTTTTTTGTGTCTAGGTAATGCTACAATGAAAGTATTTTTTTGTGTCTAGGTAATGCTACAATGAAAGTATTTTTTTGTGTCTAGGTAATGCTACAATGAAAGTATTTTTTTCTGTGTCTAGGTAATGCTATAATGAAAGTTTTTTTTTTGTCAAGGTAATGCTACAATGAAACAATTTTTTTGTCAAGGTAATGCTACACTGAAACTATTTTTTTTGGTGTCTAGGTAATGCTACAATGAAATTATTTTTTGGTGTCTAGGTAATGCTACAATGAAATTATTTTTTTGTGTCTAGGTAATGCTACAATGAAAGTATTTTTTTGTGTAGGTAATGTTACAATGAAATTATTTTTTTGAGTGTCTAGGTAATGTTACAATGAAAGTATTTTTTTGTGTCTAGGTAATGTTACAATGAAAGTATTTTTTTGGTGTCTAGGTAATGCTACAATGAAAGTATTTTTTTGAGTGTCTAGGTAATGTTACAATGAAAGTATTTTTTTGTATCTAGGTAATGTTATAATGAAAGTATTTTTTGTGTCAAGGTAATGCTACAATAAAAGTATTTTCTTGTGTCAAGGTAATACTACAATGAAAGTAATTATTTGTTTATTAAGGTAATGCTGCAATGAAAGTATTTTTTTGTCAAGGTAATGCTACAATGAAAGTATTTTCTTGTGTGTCAAGGTAATACTACAATGAAAGTAATTATTTGTTTATTAAGGTAATGCTGCAATGAAAGATTTTTTTGTCAAGGTAATGCTACAATGAATGTATTTTCTTGTATGTCAAGGTAATGCTACAATGAAAGTAATTATTTGTTTGTTAAGGTTATACTAGAATGGAAGTATTTTTTTGTGTCTAGGTTATACTACAATGATAGTAATTAGTTTTTTGTCAAGGTACTACAATGAAAGTAATTATTTTTGTGTTTGTTATAAATGAAAGTAATATTTTTCTCAAGGTAATGCTACAATGAAAGTATTTTTTTTGTCCCAAAGTTATGCTACGATGAAAGTAATTGTATTTGTGTTGTGGTGATGATAATAGTGTGTTAAGTATTGTTGCAGAACAGATGTGTGTGTGTTGTTGTTGTTGATCCTAGGGCAGGTGTGGAGCCAACCTGACCTGACCTGACCTCCCTCCATCTTGTGATAATTGGGTTGGGTTAGGTTAGGTTGCATTAATTAAGTCTATCATTATACATGGACTCCAATCTCCACTTTGGTTACATTACATGCATATATAATTACCATGTATGTATGTGTGTGTGTGTGTGTGTGTGTGTGTGTGTATATATAAGGTTTCATCACATACATACGTCCCGTGTGTGTGTGTGTGTGTGTGTGTGTGTGTGTGTAAGGTGATTGCACAATACGACTGAAAACTATGTCACAATTTTGTAACGGATATAATACATTTATTTTGCTACTTATGTATATATACTTGTTTTTATTATCATGTTAGTTTGTTTGTTTTAAAAGAAAAAAAAATAATAAATAATAATAGTGATGGAAGGAAAAAAATTGTCACTCCAGGTTCATATTTTTAATCCAGAAAACTACTGACAGTAAAACGAATACAAAAATATTGCCACCTCACCGGACCAAACCTGATGAAACACAATACAGTTAGGCCCCCAAGGGTGCGCACTCCAAGGGTGCGAAATTCCAAGGGTGCGGACAGTACCGGTTTTGCACTTATGTTCAAAGGGTGCAAAAATATTCAAAGCGTGTGCAAAATCACTAGCTGGCAGCAGCGAGATGAAGCAACACACACCCCGCCATTCTCCACCAGTCCTTGACGAGTTGTCAGCTAGCAGTCTCTCTCTCTCTCTCTCTCTCTCTCTCTCTCTCTCTCTCTCTCTCTCTCTCTCTCTCCACCATTCGTCTTTCTTTCCCTCCTTCCATCTCCTTTAAAGAACTCAACATCCTCAAGCTTTATATGTGGAATTATTCTTCCTCCTCTTCTTCTTCTTGTGACCGGTTATGGTTTGTATCGCTTCGTAGGGTCCCATCTTCCTTGGTGTTACGGTTCCTCTATCCTTCCATAGACATGAATTGGAAGAAGGTGCAACACAAAAGGGAAATTATTACTGATGTTACTAGTCCTTTCTTTTCAATTACGCTGATTGTCTTTGCATTCTTCCCACGCCCTATAAGACGGGAAATACGCAAAGAAATTCAGCTTTTGTCGGGCGGC
>JAPQNM010000039.1:7613859-7624018 GCA_029783475.1 Metacarcinus magister
TAACAGTTGGTTAATAATTCGGCTATAAACTTTATAAAGTTACATTAGAAGTAACAAATTGTTTCTTAAAAATTCCATTTTATTCTTACGGCCATATGTTAAGTCAAATATAGGTTTCCCAAATTATAGGTACTACTTTTCGCACTATGGAAAGGGTAAACAGACCTTAATTTCAAACTCGTTATATTGAGATCTGGTTTAGGGAAAGGAAGCGGTTGGTACTCCTGCTCCAAGCATATACGGGTGTCGATGAACAGTTGTTATGCCGCGACATTTATTTACATAATTTGAGCGGGAAAGATAAATTGTGTTGCATATGTCACACTAGCCTGGCTAGTACAGTGGTAGCACGCTGGCCTTGCATTCGCTTGGTCGGCAGATCGAGTCCCCGCCCGGGCCCGTGATGCTTAAACTTTACTGGGGAGGAACTGCTGTGGTCGGGCACCGCGGTGGTCCACCATGGCTTTGAGGCATAGACCTCTAAACAAAATCTAGTAGTAAAATAAAAAACATTCGTCACCTACCTACCTACCTACCTACCTACTAAAAAAAACTCAAGAAAAATGGAAGCCAAGACCATTTCGAACGAAATACACCACTGCTAATGAGCGAGATTTTCTATTAAGGTTAATAGAAAAGAGAAAAGGCGTATTGTTTGACAAGTCATGACTACCGCATCATTAATAAAAAAAAGAGGCATGGGAAGAAATAACATCATTGGGGGATTATTGAGATAAGCTTAGCCTACTAATTTTGAAACACCGACTATTTATTTCTGGGTAGGATATAATGCTTTTACAATGCTAACGGTATAAGTTACCATTTTGAAATATACAAAACCAAACCTATCCCTGCAGGGCTAATGTAACCTAACTAACCCTCCGTGGCTAACCTAATGCTAAGTTTAATATTATCCTAAATATACTATCCTTGCAGGGCTAATCTAACCTAACTAACCCTCCGTGGCTAACCTAAGCAAACCTAATCCCTGCAGGGCTAATGTAACCTAGCTCTAACCCTCCGTGGCTAGCATAACCAAACCTATCCCTGCAGGGCTATTGTAATCTAACTAACCCTCCGTGGCTAACCTAATGCTAAGTTTATTAATATTATCCTAATTATACTATCCCTGCAAGGCTAATCTAACCTAACTCTAACCTTCCGTGGCTAACCCAACCTAACTCTATCTCTGCAGGGTTAATCTAACCTAACTCTATCTCTGCAGGGTTAATCTAACTTAACTATCCCTCCGTGGCTAACCTAACCTAACTCTATCTCTGCAGGCTTAATCTATCCTAACTCTATCCCACCGTGGCTAACCTAACCTAACTCTATCTCTGCAGGGTTAATCTAACCTAACTCTATCCCTCCGTGGCTAACCTAACCTAATTCTATCTCTGCAGGGTTAATCTAACCTAACTCTAACCCTCCGTGGCTAACCTAACCAAACCTATACCTGTAGAGCAAATGTAACCCAACTCTAACCCTCCGTGGCTAACCTAACGCTAAGTTTATTTCAATATTATCCCAGCATTGTTTAATTCTGCTGGTTATGGGCCTCAAAGAACTCAACAACAGCTGAAGAAAATATGGGAAAACTCAAAGGGGAAGTAAGTAGTGAATAATTGTATTTAATTTTCTTTTTCTGTACCAACATTCGTAGACTAAAGTTATGTATGGTAAAAATTTCTCGATACATGAAACATTGAAGTATTTAATTCTGAATAGGCATTTCAAACAATAAAAGTGTTTTCTAATACTGCAAATAGACTTCTCATGTGGTCCAGACAAACAGTATTGATGTTGATACTCGAACTCCAATATAGGGTGTAGCAGCGTCAGTGTTTGAAAATTTACGAATTTTGTTTGTGTTGAGATATTTTGCACACCAAGAACTTTTCTTATTTTTTCACAAATATCAGACTAGCATATGTATATTTTCAATTGGTAAGTAGTTCATTTGACGATAATAATGACATATAGGGTTCCCGAAATACATACAGAAGCAGATTAAAAAGGAGTATTGGAATTCTTTCTATAAATATAGTATTTCCCAAAGTATAGGTCCGTGATTACATTTCAACATAATGAATTGACTATAGGGCCTAGAAGATAGACCCTATATTTGACTTAACATATGGCAGATACGGCCATATGTTAAGCCAAATATAGGTTTCCCAAATTATAGGTACTACTTTTCGCACTATGGAAAGGATAAACAGACCTTAATTTCAAACTCGGTATGTTAAAATCTGGTTTAGGGAAAGGAAGCGGTTGGTACTCCTGCTCCAAGCATATATGGGTGTCGATGAACAGTTGGTATGCCGCGACAACATTTATTTACATAATTTGGGCGGGAAAGATAAATTGTGTTGCATATGTCACATATTCGTCACCTATCTACCTACCTACCTACTAAAAACTAAAAAAAAAATGGAAACCAAGAACAGATTTCGAACGAAATATATCACTGCTAATGAGCGAGATTTTCTATTAAGGTTTATAGAAGAGAGGAAAGGTGTATTGTTTGACAAGAGTCATGACTACCGCATCATTAATAACAAGAAAGAGGCATGGGAAGAAATAACAACATTGGGGGATTATTGAGATAAGTTTAGCCTACTAATTTTGAAACACTGACTATTTATTTCTGGGTAGGATATAATGCTTTTACAATGCTAACGGCATAACAGTTACCATTTTGAAATATACAAAACAAAACATATCCCTGCGCTAATGTAACCTAATTAACCTTCCGTGGCTAACCTAACCAAACCAATCCTTGCAGGGCTAATGTAACCTAACTCTAACCATCCGTGGCTAACCTAACCAAACTTATCCCTGCAGGGCTAATGTAACCTAACTCTAACCCTACGTAGCTAACCTAACAAAACTTATCCCTGCAGGACTAATGTAACCTAACTAACCCTCCGTGGCTAACCTAACGCTAAGTTTATTTCAATATTATCCAAACATTGTTTAATTCTGCTGGTTATGGGCCTCAAAGAACTCAACAACAGCTGAAGAAGATATGGGAAAACTCAAAGGGGAAGTAAGTAGTGAATAATTGTATTTAATTTTCTTTTTCTGAACCAACATTCGTTGACTAAAATTATGTATGGTCAAAATTTCTCAATACATGAGACATTGAAGTATTTAACTTCTGAATAGGCATTTCAAACAATAAGTGTTTTCTAATACTGCAAATAGACTCCTCATGGGGTCCTGACAAGACAGACATCCCCGGGTGTTGATGTTGACTCGAACTCCAATATAGGGTGTAGCAGCGTCAGTGTTTAGAAATTTACGAATTGTGTTCGTGTTGAGATATTTTACACACAAGAACTTTCCTTATTTTTTCACAAATATCAGACTAGCATAGGTATGTTTTAAATTGGTAAGTAGTTCATTTGACGATAATAATTACATTTAGGGTTCCCGAAAGACACACCAAAGCAGACTAAAAAGGAGTATTGGAATTCTTTCCATAATTATAGTATTTCCCAAAGTATAGGGCCGTGATTACATTTTAACATAACGAATTGAGTATAGACCCTATATTTGGCTTAACACATGGCTGATAGTTCTTATATGGCAAGCTATCATTGCATTACAAAAAATCGCAGTACAAGCCAAAGCACCTTATGTATAGCAGAAAATATTATTAAGCTGGTATGCATTCATAATACACAAACTGACAACTTAGCGGTTTCCCACAAGTGACAATAGATGGGGCTCGGCCACCAAACTCGCGGAAGCGACTGGGTCCAAAGCAGTGTTGCCACTTTTATAAAAGCTAAATCCCACATATCAGTGATTTTTTCCCCACAGAATCCCACAAATTATAAGGAAAATCCCATGAAAATTCCCATAAATTTTGAAAAGCAAAAGTATATATATTTTTTCAAAGTTTTACAAAAAAGAAAAAATACTCCTCACAAGAGGGAAAATACAGATTTTGCATTTTGTTACCATAAGACAACAAAGAATATTCCGTGTTCCATAATTTTCCTCCCGCACAAAGGACTATAAAAAAATCTATAACAGCTCCTTCCTTTAGGACAATGCTCAACTACAAATACCTATTGTCCCTTTCATTTAAAACTACTAAAAAGCAATTATATCATCTCCCTCTTCCTCTTCCCCTGAACGTTTGGCATTGAAATTTTTAAGCATGTCATCAGTAGGTTCAAAACTAACACATGACTGAAAGTAATGAGACAGTCCCCATCTAATTTGCAGTAATGCCTCAACTGATCTCACAAAAAGGCGATTTCTCAGTTTTGAGTGAACAACATTCATCTGCGAAAAGATTCTTTCCACTGAGGCATTTGAAAAAGAGAGAGATAATAATGCCAGTGCAAGGCCTGAAACATTTGGGAAACTTTTCTCTCCTGTAGAGTTTTTCCTTTCACTCACTTCGGCCCAAAAATTTATTACATTACCCAGGCAACTTTTGGGCCATTGATGAAGTCCAAGGTTAGTCCATTCATTTTCAAGATCATCCATATCCTCAAATGCAGACCTAAACCTAGCACCAATAGGGGCAAGAGACTCCTTTGTCTGAGATGTGGCAATAGATGGATGAAAACATTTCAGCATGAGAAGAATGTCTACATTTTCTGGTAACCTCATTTGAACTTGGTTTATGATTTCAATTACAGAAGTTTTGCACCTCTCTTTTACATACTTGATTTGATCTTCATCCACAGAACAAGCAGCTGCAAAGTTGGTGAACTCATAACCAAAGTTCATTGCATCACAAGACAAAACATGGTCCAAAAATTTTAGTTTAGGCAGGTTTTCATCAGAACATTTTGACAAATGCTTTGGACTGACCACAATATGCATCAGGCTCCGATACATTGCAATAAGATCTGTGATTTTTGTGATATCTGCATTTTGTGACTGGAAAATCCTATTGACTCTAACAACTTCTTTAAGAGATTTTCTTACAAACAAAAAATACAGCTTATTTTGGTCATCATGGAAGGCATCACATAGAGTCCTAGTTGTGTGACAGCGTTCTTTGGAAGCAGTCAATCTGAAATGAAACTTTAGAGCATCCCACTGATCAATGATAACACTTACTGCTTTACTGCTTCCAACCTCGACAACCAACGTGTTGTGGCCAATCCAGGCACCTTCTTTGGTACACTGTTTTCTAACACTGTATATAGATTGATACGCATTGATTCTTTTAGGGTTGTTAGAGAACCAAAAGTGAGTTTCTTTAACCATAAAATCTACAACTGTGGGAAGGCAATCACAAGCTTTACTAGCAGCAAGATGAAGCGAGTGACAAACACATCTAAATAGAATCAGTTCAGGATTGTCACTTCTCAACAATGTTGTGAGTGAATGAGTTCGACCAACCATCGAACTAGCTCCGTCAGTTCCTATGTCCACCATTTTCTTAATATCAAGCCCGTCCTCTTCCAAGCAACTTTTAATGGTCTCATAGAGAGTGTCAGCTGATGCATTGTCTACTGGTACCAAACGATAAAATGCATTCACTACAGACCTTTTACTAACACTATAAAAACGAATACAGATGTCATGCCGTTATTCTCGACATTTGTGTTTATTTTGATTATTATTTCTTCTGCTTTTTGTTGCTGTTATGATTACCATTTATTACCACCTCCCGGTCATGCTCTGGGGTTTATATATGATGTTATTAAGCGGGTCGGTATTTCGCTGCCACCACCTACTATGAAGGAAGTAGGAACCCTTTCGAAAGTTGGCCACTGGTCAATGTTGTTGTAATTTTGGTAGTAATAAACCTTAGCCACAAGGAGTTACTCTGGTTACCACTGGGGGAGACATATGTCACGAATGAAATAGCTTCTAATTTTCTTTGTATAGTTATTATTTACCAAAAAGAGAAAAAACTACTTTTCACATCCTTTTCCACAAGTTGACATAGTGTAATTATTCAGTTATCGGGTACAAAAGACCTCAATAAGGACTGGTGGTCACTCCACAGGTTTTCACTTTGATTAATACACAAAAATAAATTCAATCACAAATTTTTTTCTAGTTTTAACACTGTCCAACTTAATCTTCACTTTCCAGACTTATTTCTTAAACAAAACATATGATCCAAAATACGACAAACATCTAATGGGGAAACCAATGTGAGTGTGTGTGTGTGTGTGTGTGTGTGTGTGTGTGTGTGTGTGTGTGTGTGTGTGTGTGTGTGTGAATATATGTTGGTGTGGCAGAGGTGGAACCTGGTCGTGGGGGGAGATAGGACGCGACTCAGTTAAACAATACACTCCCAACACACTCAAAGGGGATAATACTTGAACAATATTACATAAATATTAAGGTGAAAGGGATATATAATGACCAATGAAACATATTTAAGTATGGAAAGAGAACCATGCGGTCTCAGATGCAGCCCCATAATAAAATGGAAGAATTGCTATTATTAATTAATAATCAGCCTTAAAAGGGCTTTAAATGACTTTACATATTCAAAGGGAAGATTATTGAATACATGAGAACACTGAATGATTAAGGATTTAGGAAATATTAAGAAATATTTAGGTAACACTCAATACACCGACCTGATCGTGGGGGAGAATGTACGCGACTGAGCTTAAACAATGCATGCCCCGCGGGAATCATAGTGGCGTCTCTTGGGGTGACTCATTAAGAATTTTTCTTACATTTGATTATCATAATTATTGATCATTGAGATATGAAATTATTACTAACGTATACAGAATTAATTTTGGTGTAGAAAAAGTGTTACTATTTAAGCTAATGAATTTGATTTCAAATAATACATGAGAGAAACCGAAATCCCTTGATAACTCACTGGGATTTGGCGCGAAAACTGTGTTTGGGGAAAAATTTAATATATTTCATCATGTTTCTTAATAGAAACTGGTGAAAGGAAATCTAGCTAAGTTAATTACTTTAAGATATAGAGTTTGCTTTTAATTGGAAATTAAGGTTACTTAAGCTAATATAAGGAAATAATTTTCTTTTCATAGAAAACTGATTTAAAGAACGATAGGGGAGGGGGGTACTGTACAAGACATAAAGATTTCGGGCATTACACAGAGAGCTAAGCATGACACATTTGCTTCATTGGTGCTCTCGTCCACAATCAAGCTGAAAAACTGTTCACCAATTTCAGTTCTCAACTTTGTAGCAAAGGATGGGGCAATGACATACTTTTGTAGACGAGCACATTTTGTACGATGCATTCTGAAATCCTTTAGAGTACATGATTTCTTATCCAACTTTGGCAAAATCTCACCTAAATAGTCCACTGATAATGTTGAAGCATGTTCAGCTATATAAGCTACCACTTTGAGTTCAGCTACTTTAACAGGATCTTTTTCTGTGAGACGCAAAACATCTTGGATAGACTGCTGGGTTTTACTCTCAGAAGATTTAGTGTGATCCACATGCTTCCTGCTCAGAGAGTGACCAATGACTGACTTCATGTGTGCTTGAAAAGCATTTCCGCAAATCTTGCATCGAACTTTACTTCCATCACCTGGGACTGGCTGCAACCAGCCTGGAGGCAAGAAACCGTAAATAAATACTACAAACATATTAAACCCCAAAAACAAGCACCTAACTGACCTTCCTCCATCCAACAAAACAGCTGTAATGATGTAATCTAACCAAAAACCACAGGTCATCAGTATGACCGTTGGGTGCACCTGCAAAAAAACACGCACCTGCTGCGAGTCCGTATGCGAGAGCCGAGTGGGTTAGTGTGACCCGTGGCCTCATGATAATCACAAAGAAAATTACAGGCAAAACAATGACTGGCGCACATTACTACACTGGGCATCATCGCCATTACTACTGCTATTACCCCCACTCATAGCTACCATCACCATCACCACCACCACCACAAAAAAGCTACAAAAAAAAAAATACATGATCATCATCACCACTGTCACCAGCACCAAGACAATTACCATCACCACCATCACCAACAACAACAACAGTAACAACACGATCACCATGAGTCCATGACACTATTACCCACTAACATCACCACCACCACCATCAACAACAACAGTAACAACACGATCACCATGAGTCCATGACACCATCACTCATTAGCATCACCACCACCACCATCACCAAAAACAACAACAGTAACAACACGATCACTTTGAGTCCATGACACCATCACCACCATTTCCATCACTCACTAACAGCATCATCACCACCACCAAAAACAACAACAATAACCTTACCCTCACCACCACCACCACCAACAACAACAAAAACAAGTGTAAGTGTCTTACCTCTAAATCGTGGGTCATTTTCCCACACTGAGCGATATCTTTGACTATATTTCTTCCCCTTATCACTCATTATTTTCCTCTCTGGTGAGGACAGTGGCAGTCTGGCTACTCAGGCTCCAATGGACTAATTATTTCACTGGTTGATCCCGAGAGAGAGAGAGAGAGAGCAAGGGGGTAGGGGAGATGGAGGAGAGCGGGAGAGATAGCGTGGGGGGGGGGGCAGGGGGATTGCGCAAAAGCCGAACGTAGCCAGCCAATCACGAGGCAGAGTCATACGACGTCACTGGCGAGGGCGGAGCGTATGAAAATGTGATGTAGATTTCGGAAATATGCAGCCCGGCCCGCCCCGGTGTGGGTTCACTCGAGGTACCCCCTGCACTCAAAGTCCCCCCTCTCTCTGCGCGTGCGCGGGAGGCGAGTTTGCTGCCAGCCGCACGACTCACTCTACTGAGCGGGACTAAAATAATGTAAACAACACTGGTGTCCTATTGCCCTGTGTCTCCGGCTTTGCTCTCCCGCTCTCCCGTTTCTCTCCCGTCTCTCTCTCTCTCTCTCTCTCTCTCTCTCTCTCTCTCTCTCTCTTCGTACAAAATGTGGTGTTTACGTGTCTAAATAGCTTGGGAGAGGTGAGGTGATTGTCTGACTGGCACCGTGTGGGGTTTAGGTTGGGCAGCTCTGCTACGCTATAAAATTACCTTTCTGCAGCTCCTTCCCTTGAATGTCTCGACGTCTCCAGGACCTGCTTGGAGACAGAGGACTAAAGTAGAGTATTTCAGAGAACGTTGTGTGCGGGAGCCCAGCAAGGTTGTGGGAACTTCATACCTACTAACTAGAGCCGCTGCCTGCTAGGATGTGACTTGGTGCAACTCTGCTCTCGTGCCTCTCAAGGCGAGTGAAGCTAGTGAGGGCTTGGGGTTAGGTGAGGGGGTCTGTTACCCTAATAGAGATGCAGAAGTAGGGGTAGGTGCAGGTAGGTGACCCATGGGGAGGTGGCTCCTAGCTTGTGTAGTAAGATATGCAGCACACTGGAAAAGAATTGGTGTAACACTGATGCCAAATTATATTTCTGGTATATCTTTTTAGAAAAATGTAGATTTAATAAAGAAATAGGCAGAAATTGGTTTACAAATAGGGTGGTAGATGATTGGAACAGACTCAGTCAGCAGATAGTTAGTGCACAGACAATAGGGAGTTTTAAGAGAAGACGACAACTTCATGGATGGGGATGAGAGGTGGGTGTAGGTAATAAGAGAGTATTGGAGTAACAGGAACTACCTAGTGCAGGCCTCCGGGCCTTTTGTAGCTTTCTTATATTCTTATGTTCGTACATTTTACTACCCAAAAGTTGGGGTTTGCAACTTAGATTTTTCTGGATTTTGGTAATAAAATGTAAAAATCTTATCTAACCGAACTAACTAAACCGAACCTATCCTAACTTAACCTAACCATAACATAACCGTAACCAAACCTAACAACCTTAACCTAACCTAACCAACATAACATAACATAACAACATAACCAACATAACCAACATAACATAACACAACATAACACAACATAGCATAACTTTAAAGGCGTTTTGCGCAGAGAGAGGGGGGACTTTGAGTGCAGGGGGTACCTCGAGTGAACCCACACCGGGACCGGGCGGACAGCAGTGGCGTCAGCGGTTAGTTTTTCGCAAATTTTGTAGATTCCACAGAATTTCCCACAAACTTTACGAATTTCCACAAAAATGTCCACAGATTAAGGGCGAATTTTCCTACCCCACAAACAGTCCCACGTCAGACCGTTTGTCCCACAGATTTGTGGGAGTTTCCCACAAAGTGGCAACACTGGTCCAAAGACTATGGGCCGTATTGCTAGTCGCGCCG
>JAPQNM010000039.1:7624118-7651618 GCA_029783475.1 Metacarcinus magister
TTATTTCGTTCACTTAAGATGTAAGTTTCTTTTAATAAATTTGATTTTACCGGTGGACTCTCCCTTCTACATTTTACTTGCTGCACAATGTGGGCTTAAAAAACCCCCACATTTTGGTGCTCAGACCCAGGAAGACTCCCCTAAGAAGATAAGTTAGATGTGCAGTGAAGATAAAATGGAGAAGCTTAAGAAGACAAGAAGTACATGTCGAGGGTGGGTGACGAGAGCTTCCAAGACGCTGAGTGATGTTCTAGAAGCTTCCACCACCACCATTAGTCAAGTTGAGTACGCCATCAAGGAATACGATAGAAAACTAGCTAAGTTAGATGAAGTGCAAGAAGAAATAGAAGTTGAAGTGGACGAAGAAGAACTTGATCAAGTTTTGGACGAAGCACATGAGTTTAGAACAAAAAGTGCTAAGCCCAGGATACTAGCTGAAGATAAGATAAGGGAGTTAGCAGCAGCAGCAGCAGCTGGTATTCAAGCTGGTAGTAGAAGTGGATCTCAAGAATCCGAAGTCACCAATGTCAAGTTACCCAAGTTGGAATTGCCAAAGTTTAGTGGAGAAGTTACCCAGTGGCAGTCCTTCTGAGATCAATATTCCTCCCACATTGATGCAACAGAACTTCCAGTGATCAGTAAGTTTACTTATTTGATGTCTTTGTTGGAGGGAGATGCCATGAATGTGGTAAAGGGACTAGCTCATACCAGTGCTAATTACCCTGTCGCCTGTGACATGCTGAAGGAACGCTACGACAAGCCGGAAAGGATTATATTTGCTCACGTCCAGGCATTGCTGAAGGGTCATGTCAATATCGTCACTGGACCGACGGGCGTGGCACAACTGTGGAAGTTACGTGATGAGATTCTGATACACATCCGCAGTTTGGAGGCACTAGGCGTCACAGGGAAGCAGTGTGAAGTGTTTCTTACACCTATCATCCTCTCTCGTTTGCCCAATGAACTGCGGCTAGAGTGGGCCAGGGATGGTGATGGACACGAGAGTGACTTGGATTGGTTATTGAAATTCTTAGACAAGGAAATTTCAAGATTAGAAAGATCTGAAGCGTTTAAAGGAAAGAAAATTAGTAGTGAAGAAAAGAAAAGTGAAAATAAGGGTTTTAAGGAAAAAATGTACTCAGCCGCAGCCCTCCATTCGTTTGCCAAGCAAGAAAGCTCTATGTGCTGTTTCTGTGGCAGGAAACACAAATCAGAAAATTGTTTTGGTGTATTAAGATTAAGTGGAAAAGAACGGGGTGAGAAAATAAGAAGCTTAGGCCTGTGTTTCAAGTGTTTGAACAGTGGGCACATTTCAAGTGAGTGTAGAGCTCGTATAAAGTGTACAAAGTGTAACGGTGGCCACAATGTTGTAATGTGTGGCGTTCGGCTGGAATTAAGTCCAAAGAAGGAAGAAAGTGAAGATGGTGTTAATAGTGACAAGCCTGATGATGTAGCACTCCTGTCAGGGCAAGGTGGTAACTGTACCATTTTACAAACAGCCAAAGTTCAAGTGAGTAGTAGTGATGGTACTGTTGTCATTGCTCAGGTAATGTTTGATAATGGTGCGGACAGATCATATGTTAGTAGTAACTTTGTGAAAAGGTGTAAACCACAGTGGATCACTAGTGCACCTATGCCATACTCTAGTTTTGGTGGTCATAATGCTGGAAAGAATGAACATAGAAATGTTTTCAAGTTAAAGTTGTGGGACTCTGACAAGAAAGTGGTACCTATCATTGTTGCTGAGATCCCCAGAATATGTCAGCCGTTGGTGAGATCTGTTGTGCCATATTCAGTGCTTAATTCCTTTTCTCATGTTGAATTAGCTGATGATTACCATCATGATTCTCCAATTGAAATTGACATATTGGTTGGTCTAGATTTCTATTGGACATTGATGTCTCCTGTAGATGCCTTCCAAAGGAACCATGTTGTAGCCATGAAGTCTGTATTTGGTTATGTGTTAAGTAGCAAGCTGTATGAATCTACTCACACCTCTAAGTACTCTGCACCACAATTGTTGTGTATCTCCTCTGTTTCAGATTCAGATTTGAGTAAGTTTTGGGATCTGGAAACTGTAGGGATTAAGTCTAAGGAACTTGTAGAAAGTTATAGTAATACCAGAGTCTTGAGAGAATTTGAGAGTTCAGTGCAGTTTGTGAATGGTCGCTATGAAGTTGCACTACCATGGAAGGATGATTCTGCCAAAGAAAAGCTTTTGAATAATGAAAGTATAGTCAGTAAAAGGTTAAGTAAGCTAATGGTTAAGTTAGATCAAGATAAGGAGCTAAAGAAAGAGTATCAAAAGGTGTTTGATGGTTATGAGGCTGATCACATAATAGAAGAGGTGCCAAGTGAGGAAATTTCAGGTGTGAATTCTGTGTACTATATGCCTCACCGTCCAGTAGTGAAGTTAAGTAGTTCAAGTACTAAGATAAGGCCTGTGTTTGATGCTTCTGCCTCCTGTCACAATGGTGTATCATTGAATGACTGTTTGTCATCAGGCCCTTCACTCAACCTTGATTTGGTTGAAGTGCTCATTCGCTTTCGTCGTTGGCCCATTGCTATTACAGCAGACATAAGAAAGGCGTTTTTGCAAATTAGTGTTCAATTGAACGATAGAGATGTTCATAGATTTTTATGGCCAAGAGGCGACGGTAAAGTACGGCACATGAGGTTCACACGTGTACCCTTTGGTAATACAGCTAGTCCATTTCTGTTAAATGCCACCATCAAACATCATTTGGATAAGTATTCTCAGACTAGTGTAGTGCAAGATTTGAAGTCTGACATATACACAGACAACTGGCTGAGTGGTGCGGATTCTGCCATAGAAGCATCTGAGAAATTCTGTCAAGCACGTAGCATTTTTTCTGATATTAGTATGGACCTTACAAAGCTTGTGTCAAATAGTTTGTTGATCACTTCTAGGTCACATGAAAAGGTATCTTTTATAAGTAGTGATGAACCTAACACTGTGTTAGGCCTGAAGTGGTGTAACTCACAGGACTCTTTCTCCTTTGATGGCATAAACCCAGACTCTAATGTAGAAGTAGTCTCCACTAAGCGAAGCATCCTTAGTGTGATAGCTAAGATTTTTGACCCTTTAGGATTAATTAGCCCATTTGTCATGTATGGCAAGATACTTTTTCAAGAACTTTGGAAATTGAATGTAAGTTGGGATCAAGAATTACCATCAGAGTTGAAGTTAAAGTTTCAGAGATGGCTCCTAAGTAGTCAAAGTTTCAAGTCCTTTCATATAGACAGGTGTTATTATCCACAAGAAGCTTGGGGGAAGCTTAGTCATGTAGAGCTACATGGGTTTGGTAATGCCTCAGAAAAAGGCTATGGGGCATGTGTATACCTGCGAGTACCTGTGGAAAACAGCTCATATAAGGTGTCATTAGTAGCCTTCAAGTCAAGAGTTGCACCCATAAAGACAATTACCTTGCCAAGATTAAAACTTATGGGATCTCTTGTGTTCAAGATTAGTTAATTTTGTTAAGAATGCCCTCAGGTTAGATAGTAATGTTAGAGTTATGTGTTGGAGCGGAAGATGATGAATTTTGAGGAAAGTGGTTGTAGGGGTTGAGGTTGGCATGGGGGCACAGCTTTAGCGTTAGGTGAGGGTGGCAAGGCAGCTACTGAGGCGAAGGATCGAGCATTACATTTGCTGGACTTAGCTGTGTGCTCATGGACCTCACCAGACGATGGAGAAGGAGAGCGGGTCTGTTTGGAGACAGTGGTGGTGGCGTCCATGTGGGTGGGTCACAGCCGTCGTCAATCAGCATGAGTCCCTTGCTGTTCGTCGGCTGTCGATGCGGCGGGACTCAATATTGCAGTAAATCCTGCACTTGGGCACTAGTATAGCACTCACCAAACCGTAAATAGGGTTGGGGTAGGCGTATGTAGTTGTGGCTGAGAGAGGTAAGTCTGCACTCTACCGTGGTTCTAGCGCGAGTCCCGCGGTAAATAATTATCATTACTTCTGTACATTTCGTCTCACAACTATTGTTGAAAATAAAAAAAATACATGTACATAAATACTAACTATTACTTTACATATATTTATATAATGCTTGACATAGCTATATATATTATGCATAGCTATACATATTTTGCAATTATTCGGTTACACCTACCAGAGTTTGGTCACCATTAAGTCTTATATGTTTTTATTTGTGATACTGTCAGAAGTAGGAAGGAGTGAAAATTTGTAGTTTTTTGCCCCTTTTACCTTGGGCGGAGCATGTTAAGAGATAGATAAATGTGCTGGACCCAGTCGCTTCCCAAACTCGCACAGGTGTTTACTATTTGAACAGCTGGTATACCGTAAATACCGTAATTCTTTACGATATTTCTTTTCAGTATGGATAGTAATAATGTAAGATAATAATTCACAATAATAATGTTTCAGTAAGTACTGGTAATATTATTAATGGAGCCAGGCTACTGTAGGTAGAAATAACCATCTGGGGTAAAATCAGCCTCCTGTAGTGAGCGTCGGAGGCCTTGCCTTCACATATAAGACGCAGGGATGATTTTGGGAGCCTTTTTTTGGGAAAAACTGCGTCTTGTATGCCGTCAAATACGGTACTTCTGCCTGGAATTCTTCAATAATACTATCACACACTCCTTTAACCAGAAGTGTTATGGTGTTGTGGGGCACGTGGAGCTGCAAGGCAAGGCTGTGATAGTTCTCCCGGGTGTTAAGGTGTTGTAAAGTGATTGCCAACTTGTCCAGGTTCTAAAGGTGACCGGAATGTTGTTGTTTTGTTACAGATCCTGTCAGACAGTCGAATGAGGACCTCCTATTCTTATGTAGTTGATCAAACCTTCAGGAGACTCCGCCTAGAGTTCACTCATCAATGAATGATATGTTCTAAACTGCCTCCGTCTACTTCGTCTCTTGCGTTCATAATGGCAGCGAGCAAGCAGTAAGGCATCCTGTTCACGCTGCAACTGTATTTGAATGCAAAATCATACCAACTGATGTCTTGGAATGAATGCAGTCATCCTGAGGATAGCCAAGTAGCAAGTGATAATCGGGGACAATGGTTCACAATTATATGCAGTCCCATAATGAGTCATGAAGCAGTCTGTGATGAGTTGGCAGCGTTCCGTGAACAGCCGCCGACCCGTCGCGGACTGTTCTTGTCCAACCCATACTTATCAGAAATACCATCAGACCGCTCGCCGAGTTGTCCGAGAGAGAACCCTCCACTGCGCACATCAATCAGCGACTGTTCGTATCCCATCGGTGGAGCGGTCTGCAAAAAATTGGCTACATGGCAAAATTTGCAGTCACACCAACAGTACTGATCGATTCACAACTACATTTTTTCTTTCAGACTGGTTTCCAATTGCTTTATATATGACTGCAACATTTTTCTAGACGCTGATCGCTACGGAACATAGATTTTGCCCTTCCTGATTCCAATCCCCCGACCGATTGGGAGTCTGAGGTAGATGTGACTGTGGCATTAGGTTAGGTTAGGTTAGGTTGTGACATTAGTCTTGTAATAAGTGTGGCACAAAGTTATCCGTGTCACCTTAATAGTAATAGTTGCAAATGCAGACCATGACATTTACACATACACACACACACACACTAACAAATCAATGTTACGACCGTCACTGTCTCACACACTCAGTTTTAACTGTTTTAACTCTCTCTCTCTCTCTCTCTCTCTCTCTCTCTCTCTCTCTCTCTCTCTCTCTCTCTCTCTCTCTCTCTCTCTCTCTCTTACACACATACATATATATATATATATATATATATATATATATATATATATATATATATATTTTCTAGCTCACTCATACTGACTTCCTATAGTATAATATTCTCAGTCAGTCTTTTTATACCACTCTGGGAATAGTCTTATTAATAATTAGCAATATAATAAGGTATGTATGGAGTAGGTAGTAGACACCTGCCGCCCGGTGGAATACTCCAGGAGAGATACTTACGGGGATGTAGGCAGTGCTGCAGACTGAGTGATTCCCCGTGTCCTCTCTTCCCGGTTCCCTTAGTGTCTCATTTACACAAGAGAGCAGCTGCAGCCTGCCCTCTAAAGAACACTTCTACTACTACCTACATAACATTACTACACCTTACACTTTTACACTCTCTTCAAATCAAAATTTAAAAATGGCTTCACCACACCCAGCCTCGGAGTCCCCATCTGGGGAGGGGACCACAAACGTCCCCAGGTTGGACTGCCCCTCTGCTGACGACCTCAGGTGTCTTGACACTTCCTCTAATACTTTTACTCTTGATTTCTGCAACATTCGTGGCCTTAGATCTAATTTCCAATCTGTGGAACACCATCTCTCCTCCACTAAATCTCATCTTCTCTTCCTAACTGAAACACAGTTGTCTGTGACTACTGACAGCAGCCCCTTCTCTGTTCCCTCCTACTTTCTCTATCCTTATTTTCAATCCAAAGCTGGCTGTTGCGCATATGTGCGTAACGACATTACTTGCTCTCGTGCCCACAATTTTGAATCTTCAGAATTTTCTACCATCTGGCTAAGACTTGAATGTCACTCTCTAACTAAACTCATCTGTGCTGTATATCTCTCACCTAATTCCTCTGACTATGTAAAATTCTTTGACTATTTGACCTCCAATGTGGAATACATCCTATCTCACTTTCCTTATGCTGAGATCTCCATTTTAGGGGATATCAATGTTCACCACCAGCTTTGGCTTTCATCTTCTTTCACTGACCAACCTGGTGAACAAACCATCAACTTTGCTATCCTTCATGACCTAGAGCAACTAGTGCAGTTCCCTACCCGTATCCCTGACCTCCTTGGAGACACGCCCAACATTCTTGATCTTTTCCTAACTTCTAACCCTTCAGCTTACTCTGTTAAACTTTCCTCTCCGTTGGGCTCCTCCGATCACAATCTTATTTCCGTTACCTGTCCTATCACTCCAGTGCAGCCTCAGGACCCGCCTAAGCAGAGGTGCTTCTGGCATTTCAACTCTGCTAAGTGGGAGGACCTGAGGCAGTACTATTCTGATTTTTCTTGGGATGATTATTGCTACCATGTCAGATCCTTCTCTATGTGCCGAGCGCATAACAGAGGTGATTATCTCTGGCATGGAGCTATACATTCCTCATACTTTCTCTAATACTAAAACTATGAAGCCCTGGTTTAACTCTGCTGGTTCTCGTGCTGTCAATGATAGAGAGGCGGCTCACAAACGGTACTATAGCAATCCATCTGCTGAAACTCATGCCCTATATATTTCTGCCCGTAATCATGCCAAATCTATTCTCCAACTTACTAAAAACTTTTTCATCAATAGAAAATGTCAAAGTCTTTCCAACTCTAACTCTTCTCGTGATTTCTGGCATTTAGCCAATAATATCTTTAACAATTTTACTTCATCTTTCCCTCCTTTACTTCAACCAGATGGCCCCACAGCTGTCTCTTCTTTCTCTAAAGCTGAACTCTTCGCTCAAACCTTTGCTACCAACTCTACTTTGGATGATACTGGGCATATTCCTTCTACTCCTCCACCCTTTGACTACTTCATCCCTAAAATCAAAATTCTTTATTATGACGTTTTCCAGGCCCTCTCTGGCCTTGATTCTCGAAAGGCTTACGGTCCGGATGGAGTCCCTTCTGTTGTTCTCAAAAACTGTGCTTCCGAACTCGCTCACTGCCTGGTCAAACCCTTTCGTCTGTGTCTCTCTACTTCTACCTATCCTTCTTGCTGGAAGTTTGCTCACATTCAACCTGTCTCTAAAAAGGGTGACTGCTCCAATCCTTCTAACTACCGCCCTATAGCTTTGATTTCCTGCCTTTCTAAAACTGAATCTTGGTCATCCTCTTTTAGGGACTTCGGTGAAACCTTTGCTCTCAGTCTTGACATATCGAAAGCCTTCGATAGAGTCTGGCATAAATCTTTAATTTCTAAACTACCCTCCTACGGATTCTATCCTTCTCTCTGTACCTTCATCTCTAGTTTCCTTTCCGACTGGTCTATTGCTGCTGTAGTGGATGGTCATTGTTCTTCTAAAACTACCAACAGTGGTGTTCCTCAGGGTTCTGTCCTATCACCCACTCTCTTTCTATTATTCATCAATGATCTCCTAAATCTGATTCAATGCCCTATCCACTCCTATGCTGATGACACCACCTTGCATTTTTCAACTTTGTACAACAGACGCCCAACCCAACAAGAATTAAAGGACTCAAGGCGAGATGCTATAGGACGCTTAACTTCTGATCTTTCACTTGTTTCTGATTGGGGCAGAGCAAACTTAGTTTTGTTCAATGCCTCAAAAACTCAATTTCTACAACTATCTACTCGACATAACCTTCCAGATAACTATCCCCTCTTCTTCAATGACACTCAACTTCCCCTCTCCTCCACATTAAACACACTCGGTCTATCCTTTACTAAAAATCTAAACTGGCAATTTCATATCTCTACTCTTGCTAAATCAGCTTCTAAGAAGTTAGGTGTCCTATGGCCTCTGCGTCCATTTTTCTCTCCCTCTCAGCTGCTTGCTCTGTACAGGGGTCTTATCTGTCCATGTATGGAGTATGGCTCACATGTCTGGGGGGGGGGCTCAACTCATACCGCTCTTTTAAACAAGGTAGAGTCTAAAGCTTTTCGCCTCATCAACTCTCCTCCTCTAACTGACTTTCTTGATTCTTTAAGTCACCGCCGCAATGTTGCATCTTTATCTATCTTCTACCGCTATTTTCATGCCGACTGCTCTTCTGAACTTGCTAACTGCATGCCTCCCCCCCCCCTCCCGTGGCCTTGCTGCACAAGACTTTCTACTTCTTCTCATCCTTATTCTGTCCATCTTCCTAATGCAAGAGTTAACCAGTATCTTCACTCTTTCATCCCTTACACTGGTAAACTCTGGAACTCTCTTCCTTTGTCTGTTTTTCCACCTGCCTATGACTTAAACTCTTTCAAAAGAGGAGTGTCAAGACACCGCTCACATTAGATTGGACTTCCCCCCCCATGTCTATATTTCTCCTACTGTCTTCTTTACAGGGTCTGGCGACAAGCGGGATTTTTTTTTTTTTTTTTTACTTATTTTTGTTTTCCCTTAGCCAGTACACTTTTAATGTAAAAAAAAGAAAAATATAATAATAAGTCCTGAACACACCACACATTTGTTTATTGATAGTAAAATATGTAGCCATAATAGTTGTTTATTTATAGTAAAATATGTAGCCATAATAATATGCTACCATGTCTTTTGTTGACTATTTTCAAATGTCTCAGGCTTACAACTGTTTATTATTATTATTAGTAGTACAATGTTACCAAGAGAAAAATAGTTAATGAGAAAAATCAAGCTTTTCTTTTATAACAAGTTTGATTCTTAACATTATAACTGTCTCGGAATAGTACAATGTTAACAAGAGAAAATAGTTACTGAAACAAAATAAATCTCTTTTTTTATAACAGTTTTGATTCGGATTTGTATAATGTTAGTAAGAGAGAAAATAATTACTGAAAAATATCAAGCTTTTCTTTCATAACACTTTTGATTCTTAACTGTTAGCAAGAGAAGAAAAATATTTATTGAAAAAAAATCAATCTTTTCTTTTACAACTGTCTTGGATTAGTACAATGTTAGTAAGAGAGAAAATAATTCCTGAAAATTAATCAAGCTTTTCTTTTATAACAGATTTGATTCTTAGTACAATGTTAGCAAGAGAGAAAATAATCACTTATATAAACTAATGTATTATTATAATATCTATTATTTCTATGCTTGGTAGCATTTGAAATTATTTAGATCATAAGAAATAAGTGATTTTTATAATTATTCTAGTAGTGTTTGGCAGTGTTAGTATCTGCGGCCATGTTGTGATTGGCTAAGAGAGACTTTTAAACAATGTTAGCAAGAGAATAAATAATTACTGAACATAATAAATCTTTTCTTTTACAACAGTTTTAATTAATTGTCAGATAAGCAATAAAAATGTCATAATATATTTGTCAATTATCAAGTTGTCTTCGATGAAACCAATATTCACAACACTTTAAAGCACACAAAATACTGTATTACACTTCAGAATCATTTTGTATTTAACACGACAGCTGGATGTGTATTAGGGAATTCAAGACATAGATAGATAAACAGAAAATGACTTACATGTACGTGCTGTAAATACCAACCCGTTACAAAGACAGACAAAGTGGTGTTAGGGAATAAGATAAAGACAGAATCCATGTTGATTGTTCACATGTAATTACAATGCTCCCTCCAATTTTGTGTGTAATTGGTCGACATTGCAGGCTACAAAATGTGAATTCACAAAATTGGATTAATTAACCGTATGGTGATTTTAGTCATATTTTTGCCCTTGTTTGTACACAAATACATGTAATTATACATCCTACAATAAGAAAAAATACAGAAAAACATAAACATTATCATTATCCATAAGAAAATTTATTTAAATTATCATTTTACTGTACCTGGACTTGCAGAGATGGAGATTAGTCTTGGTAGCAAAATTGGAATATCGCAAAATTGAAGGAAACATTGTACAAGACTGTGACCACCCTCCCTTACTGGCCCAACCATCTCTTAACACTAATAGCATTCCATGGTACTGGCCAGAGTCGCATTAAACCCAGAAACAAAGGAACAAGGAACTTTCACAATTATAATGACCTTAAACAAAATCTTAATAAGTACATTTACTTATGGTCACAATATCACATACAGATTGACCATCAATAATCCGGCATGAGTAAACAGCTAATTCTGGGTAAAGCGCCATCAAAACATAAACATAAACAGTGGCGTGCAAACCCGGGAACGAGATATATGTATATTGAAAGAATTCTTCATAAAGTATTTTGACGAGATATATGTATATTGAAAGAATTCTTCATAAAGTATTTTTCACCACACAGCTCACACTTATATATTGTTGCTTTTGTGTGAGTGTTTTTATGATCGTCAAGCCTTTGTATAGATTTGTATATCTTTCCACATTGATCACACTTGTATTCCCTCTTAGTATGAATCTTTTTGTGTGAACTTAGTGAAGATTTCAATATAAATGTTTTGTCACACTGATCACATTCAAAGTTCCTAATTCCTTGATGACTTGCAATATGTTTGTTTAAACCTTGTCTATATCCAAACTTTTTCATGCACTGTTTACACTCATAGGCTTTCACTTTTGTATGAATAACTAAGTGTCTTTTGAGTGAACTCTATGAAACATTTACTACAATCCCCACACTTGATATTCTTAATACCATAATGAACTTTTAAGTGAACGCCTAATGCACTCTTAAAATTAAACTTCTTATCACAAAGTTCACATTGATATTTTTTCTGATCAGAGTGAATATTCATGTGTTCAGTAAGATGATGTTTTCGCATAAACTTTTTCCCACAAGTTGTACATTCATGGTTCCTAATTCCATAATGAATTTTCAAATGTGTATTTAGGGAACTTCTGAAGTTAAACCATTTTCCACATTCTTTGCATTGGAATCTATTTTCTCCACTGTGGATGTTTAAATGTTGAAGAAGGTAAGGCTTCTGAGTAAAACTTTTTCCACATTCTTCACAACTAAATCTTACTCCATCATGACAGATTCTTTTGTGTATTGAGACTAGTTTTTGTAACATACATCTCTCCACACTCACACTTGTATTTCTTGATGCCAGAATGAGTACGTATGTGTCTGTTGAGATTTATTTTGGTGACAAATGTTTTTTCCGCACTGTTTACATTTGTAATTTCTTTCCTGTGTGTGAAGTGCTAAATGGCCTACAAGGTTGCTTCTGTTAGCAAAACATTTCCCACATTCTGCACACACAAGGTTTTTAATCTGAGAATGTACTAGTGCATGTCGGTTTCTATTAGATTTGCAAACAAACTTTTTTCCACATTCTTCACATTCAAATTTTTTTGATGTGGTGTGAGTATTTTTGTGAGACTTCAGAATACTCTTGTACCTAAAACACTTTCCACATTCCTCACACTTATACTTTTTAACATTATCATGAGTCAACATATGCAGATTGAGTCCTGTTTTGAAAGTGAAATGTTTCCCACACAATTCACATTTGAATCTCTTTATTCCACTATGAATATTTTTGTGTTGCTCAAGATAGAACTGAGAACTATACTCTTTCCCACACTCTCCACAGGTGACTCGTTTTACTCCAGTATGTATAGTCATATGTTGATCTAGATAACGTTTGGCTTTAAAACTCTTTCCACATGTTTCACACTTACATTTCCCTGACACAGTATGGACTTTACTAATATGTTTTTGTAAAGACTCAATACTGCCATACAGTTTTGCACATAGTTTACATTTATGCTTGTGTGTTGTATGACTGTATTGATGTTGTTTCAGCAGAGTCACACACGGGAAAAGTTGTTCACAGATCTCACAACATAATATTTTAACACCTCGATGAGATATTGAATGTTGTATGAACAAACTATAACTCTTAAACACTGCCATGCACTCTTTACACTTGAATATGTTGATGCTTTTCATGTTCACCATCCTTCCTGCACCTCAGTGTATTTGTTGGTGATGTGTTGGGATCACAGTGTGGCTGCAACACCTCCAATTAACACCATTTACAATGCCTCAGTCATTGTCTCTTGTATGAACGACCAACCCATTTACCACAATCACCTGAGAGAAAAGCAAGAAACTTTAAAACATGAAAACTTATTAAACCAATTAGTACCTAGTCTACCTACCACCTTTTCCGTCAGCCTTTATTTCACCCTATTTCACCATTTTACTTGTACCATAAGACTCCTTCACACTCTAACTTTAAGGTGACAAACTTAAAAACATGAACACATATTAAACCAATTACTACCTACCACCTTTTCCGTCAGCCTTTATTTCACCCTATTTTACCATTGTACTTGTACCATAAGACTCCTTCACACCCTAACCTCAAGGTGACAAACACATTCATGAGTGTGCGAGGTACTAAATGATGTATAAAGATAGATGTTGAAACACAGTTTGCACCAGTTTGAATATGAAGGCACTAGCACTAGTAGTAGTAGTAGTAGTAGTAGTAGTCTAGTACTGTATCTTACAAATTTCATTCTTTAATCTAAACTTTAAATGCATTAGTTTTGATGTGTTTCTTTGTTAATGTTTGGAGCTGGCACTTGGCTACAGGTAGTAGTGGTGAGGGAGTAGTGGTGAGGGAGGAGTGGTGAGGGAATAGTGGTGAGGGAGTAGTGGTGAGGGAGTAGTGGTGAGGAGGAGTGGTGAGGGGGGAGTGGTGAGGGAGGAGTGGTGAGGGGGGAGTGGTGAGGGAGGAGTGGTGAGGGAGGAGTGGTAAGGGAGTACTGGTGAGGAGGAGTGGTGAGGGAGGAGTGGTGAGGGAGGAGTGGTGAGGGAGGAGTGGTGAGGGAATAGTAGTGAGGGAGTAGTGGTGAGGGAGTAGTGGTGAGGGAGTAGTGGTGAGGGAGTAGTGGCGAGGGAGTAGTGGTGAGGGAGTAGTGGTGAGGAGGAGTGGTGAGGGAATAGTAGTGAGGGAGTAGTGGTAAGGGAGTAGTGGTGAGGGAGTAGTGGTGAGGGAGGAGTGGTGAGGGAGGAGTGGTGAGGGAGGAATGGTGAGGGAATAGTAGTGAGGGAGTAGTGGTAAGGGAGTAGTGGTGAGGGAGTAGTGGTGAGGGAGGAGTGGTGAGGGAGGAGTGGTGAGGGAATAGTAGTGAGGGAGTAGTGGTAAGGGAGTAGTGGTGAGGGAGTAGTGGTGAGGGAGTAGTGGTGAGGAGGAGTGGTGAGGGAGTAGTGGTGAGGGAGTAGTGGTGAGGGAGGAGTGGTGAGGGAGGAGTGGTGAGGGAGGAGTGGTGAGGAGGAGTGGTGAGGGAGTAGTGGTGAGGGAGTAGTGGTGAGGAGGAGTGGTGAGGGAGGAGTGGTGAGGGAGGAGTGGTGAGGGAGGCGCCTTGTTCTGTTTCATCCTTGGTCTCCTATGTGTAGCTTACTAGTAGTGCATAGTTGTAGATATCCTTATCATACACCAACAGGTCTCCATGTATGTGTGTGTGTGTGTGTGTGGGGAGGAGCGCCTCCACCCATATTTATTATCCGGGCAACACAGTGTGTGAGGGCAGCTGCACCCGCCTTCCCGCAGACTGCTGTGACGCTCAACCTGTGTACCTAATGTGTGCATTGCATGTGAAAGTACGTGTGCATGTGCACACGTAGGTGTGTGTGTGTGTGTGTGTGCGTGGGTGTGCGTGCGTGTGTGTGCGACCATTAGAAAGGCGTGGGTGTTAACAGATATACTTATCATACACCAACAGGTCTCCATGTATGTGTGTATGTATGTGTGTGTGTGTGTGTGTAGTTGTACAGATATCCTTATCATACACCAACAGGTCTCCATGTATCTGTTCTTCCTATGTAATCTTATGTAACTCTATATAATGACTGAAACGGGGAAGCATCACCCAATCATTGCCAAAGTACAAACTGTAATTTCAGATGCATTATAAAACTATATTCAGAGTATAAACTTTCTAATTAATCTTTATGGTAATATATTCATGTTTATACACCAACAGGATCTGGCGACAAGCAGGATTTTCTCGTCCCTTAGTATGTACCCTTTTAATGTATGTATGTATGTATGTGTATATATATATATATATATATATATATATATATATATATATATATATATATATATAAATCCCCCCCAAAAAATTGCTATTTTTATCAATTTTGAATAAAATCTATTACAAAAATAAAGCTATAACAAATGCAGGGCACAGTTGTCTAAATTTTTTGAAATTCTAAGATCTTGAAAATATTCATACTGATGAATTGCTAAGGTATATAAAATATATGCATACATACATGCAGCTTGATGGGTCCAAGAGAAGGTAGTTGGCGTGTAGTAGCAGTGATGAAGCATCAGTTTCAGTCTTTCATTTGACACAGAAAGATCAGAGCTGCACTTTTCTGTTTACTTCAGTCATGAGCTGCAACAAAAGTGAGAATAACAATTATCAGTAGACTGAGACTTGTGAAAACTTACTTGAGGTCAACAATGTCAACCAACCGATTATCTTCGTTGATAATGATGTATCCTCATAGAAACTTTATCATTGAACCCAGGGAAGTAGTTTAACAGTTTGCGAGGAGAAATACAAGGAAGATTTTGCTGCCGGACATTCTAACAGAGTGACTTGAATATAATCATTATGCATTGATCCATAACAACTATTATATACCTATACTGTATGTGTATGTATGTATATATATATATATATATATATATATATATATATATATATATATTTATATATATATATATATATATATATATATATATATATATATATATATATATATATATATATATATATATATATATACAGTGGTACCTCGGGTTACAAATTTAATTATTTCCATAACATAGCTCGTATCCTGAAAAACTCGTATCTCGAAACAAATTTCCCCATTTAAAATAATGGAATTCCAATTAATCCGTTCCACACCCAAAAAATATCAATATAAAAATAAATTAACATGGTATTTTATACAGAATCAAAGCACTGAAAAGCGCAAATGGATGCAGAGATGCTTCCGCTTTTGAGAGAACAACGCAGACTGAGAGCGGGAAGCATATTTCCATAATCTAGTCTCGACTTTCTCCCGCCTCGCTCTCTCCAGTAACGTAGCATGACGCTGCCTTGTGATGGGCCGCGTTCGCTCTCCTTGCCTATACTAGTCTCTCTATCTCTCTCTCTCTCTCTCTCTCTCTCTCTCTCTCTCTCTCTCTCTCTCTCTCTCTCTCTCTCTCTCTCTCTCTCTCTCTCACTATTTTGTTATAACTGTTGTGAATATTGATTTTGGAAGTTCGGTTCAAGTGTTTTATTTCTCATTTTTTTCTTCTTTTTACTTTGTGTTTGGTTAGGTTAGGTTTAAAACACAAGAGAAAAAAAAACATCAGGGCCTCTCTGATGTTTTTTTTTCTCGTGTTTTTAACCAAACCAAACATTAACTAAGAAGATAGAAGAAAAAAACGAGAAATAAAATTCTTGAACCGAACCTTCCTAACCAATATTCACAAGAGTTATAATTAAATAGTGAGAGAGAGAGAGAGAGAGAGAGAGAGAGAGAGAGAGAGAGAGAGAGAGAGAGAGAGAGAGAGAGAGAGAGAGAGAGAGAGAGAGAGGGTGGGGGGAGGGAGGCAGGCTAGGCAAGGAGAGCAAGCGCAGCCAATCATGAGGCAGCGTCATCCTATGTCACTGGAGACGGGCAGGAGAAAATCAAGACTAGATTTCGGAAATATGCGAGCGGGAAGCAGCGGCGTGATGCACGTGGCGGTACCTCCACCCCTTGCTTCTTTTCTCCTACTGTCTTCTGTGCAGAGTCTGGCGACAAGCGGGATTTTTTTCTCAATGTATTTTTGTTTTCCCTTGGCCAGTGCCTTTTTAATGTATATGTATATGTATATGTATATATATATATATATATATATATATATATATATATATATATATATATATATATATATAAAACTGCGTCGTTCGTAACTCGAGCGAATGCTCGAATACCGAGGCGAATTTTCCGAGTATTTTGTGCTCGTAACCTGAATTGCTCGTATCCCGAGGTACCACTGTATATACAGTCAGCCCCCCAGGGTGCGCTTAATGTAGTCCGAACCCTTGCGCACCCTTGAAAGTTAATAACCTATGGGAAATTCACTAATGTAGTCCGGGACTCTTAAGACTTACCCTTTTTTCGCCCAATAACCCCCGAAATACATGATATAATGATAGAATATACAGTACATATACACATGTGATTAAATATGATAGATAATAGATAGATACTGTACTGGCGGAAGCCATTACAGTATCTAAGATGGAGGAGGAGGAATCCCACATCTGAGAGAGAGAGAGAGAGAGAGAGAGAGAGAGAGAGAGAGAGAGAGAGAGAGAGAGAGAGAGAGAGAGAGAGAGAGAGAGAGATGACGTCACCACAACATGGCCGCCCGACAAAAGCTGAATTTCTTTGCGTATTTCCCGTCTTATACAGACGTGGGAAGAATGAAAAGAAAATTAGCGTAATTGAAAAGAAAGGACTAGTAAAATCAGTAAAAAATCTCCCTTTCGTATTGCACTTTCTTCCAATTCACGTCTATGGAAGGATAGAGGAACCGTAACACCAAGGAAGATGGGACCTATAAGGCGATACAAACCATAACATGTCACAAGAAGAAGAAGAATTCCACATATGAAGCTTTAGGATGTTGAGTTCTTTAAAGGAGATGGAAGGAGGGAGAGAAAGACGAATGGTGAAGAGAGAGAGAGAGAGAGAGAGAGAGAGAGAGAGAGAGAGAGAGAGAGAGAGAGAGAGAGAGAGAGAGAGAGAGAGAGAGAGAGACTGCTAGCTGACAACGTCTCAAGGACTGGTGGAGCATGGCGGGGTGTGAGGCCTCATCCCTCTGCTGCCAGCTAGTGATTTTGCGCACGCTTTGAATTTTTTCGCACCCTTTGAACATAAGTGCCTAACTGGTACTGTCCGCACCCTTGGAATTTCACACCCTTTGAGTGCGCACCCTTGGGGGGACGATTGTATGTATATATATATATATATATATATATATATATATATATATATATATATATATTAAAAAACTGTTGCCAAGTTGATCAAATACACAAATTATCGCCCATATACGCGCCGTATTTTGCATGACATGCTGTGCTTAAGGTAAGTGGATTCTGTCAATGTATGCAGATCCAAACAATCCGCGCACATTGACAGAATACAATCGAATATACTATCGCCAAGACTGTGGCACAAATATGTCAAGAGTATGGCATCAAGAAACAGTGTCCGATATACGGAAAGACAAAGATAAATTTAGGAACTATGTAGCCAATTTCTGTGTTGATGTTTCGGCAAGTAAGGGAAAGGATGGCGGTGCTTAAACTTAAAACTGAGGATGTGAAGACAATCCTATTTTTGGGTAATTGCCCTGCCCATCTCAGTGCCGATCAGCTGATTAGTGATGTACCTGCCTCCCAACACTACCTTCCTAGTGCAGGCTATGGATCAGGGCATCATTAGTGCCATGAAGAGGCGTTACGTCAGGCGTTATCTGGACGAGGTGTTGGTAGTGTTGGAGGATGAGAGTGACATGATAGAGGACACTGGTGGAGTCATGAGCCTGACCCCCAGCCAGGCCCTAGTTGTCAGCCTGACTCCCAGCCAGGCCCTAGTTGTCAGCCTGAACCCCAGCCTTGCTCCACCCAGGCTGACAATCCAGATGACCAAATCCTCATGTTCCAGATGGAAACTTCTACCTTGGATTCTAACTCGGATTAACCACTTCAAGTGCAACTGTAAATACTGTACATAGAACTTAGGTTAAGGCAAGCCAAAAAATATTTGGGTAAATCTGCATAACTACTGCTTGGACGATATTGATATAAATATGAAATGGTAGTTGCCTCAAAGAGTTCCAATACCCCCTGTCTTAGCTCCTGTCACGATGTGGCAACATCGCAGTAGTAGCGAAACTATCTATGAGTGAACGGCCATTGGTCTTGTTGGAACGGAAGTAAGTGTTGGGTATTTATTCCAGACGCCATAGTGGCTGTTTATATTATGTATATAGGGGAGTGATTATAATATGACCAGAAACAACATTTATTTGGCTCATACCAATACGAATATAAATGCAGCCAAAATGACAAAAGATATATTAAAAGTTGTCGCAGTTATAGTTATCATGCATTAGCTATCCTAACTATACCTTTACCAGTGAAACGTTTGGTATGTGTGATGAATCTCGGTGTAGGAACATGAGAGATGTGATATGAGAAAAAAAGACACACACACACACACACACACACACACACAGAGAGAGAGAGAGAGAGAGAGAGAGAGAGAGAGAGAGAGAGAGAGAGAGAGAGAGAGAGAGAGAGAGAGAGAGAGAGAGAGAGAGAGAGAGAGATTGGGGTGGTTCTGTTGTTTCAACATGGAAACAACCATTCTTCCAGTGACGTCATGTCTACGGTGTATACCGAGTCATTGTCAGGGGTAGTCGCTGACATCCCGGTCCGTTGTAACCTGAACACCACAAGAGCCACCGTTAATCAATCAGAAGAGAAAATCTTTCAGCGTGGCCAAATTATTGGCATGAGACGGGCCGGCATGTCAATTGCTGATATTTCAAGAGCTGGCCATCACCAAGTCAACTGTGAGGCATTGGTGCCAGAGATGGGAAGAGACGGGAAATGTAAAAGATGGAGCACGACGTGGAGGACCCAGGAAGACCAGCCCTGCTGACGACAGAGCAATCCTGGAATCAGCAAATCAGTCTCCATTAAAAAATGCAGTTACTATACAAAATGAGCTGCAGCTGCAAGTGTCTGCAGGAACAGTACGGAATAGACTCCACGAGGCCAGTATTCATCACAGGACGCCAGCAGTGAAGGGCAGACTAACAGATCAACATCGGGCGGCAAGACTACAGTTTGCTCAACAGCACATCGATGATGGACTGGATTACTGGGGACGAGTAATCTTTAGCGATGAAAAGACCTTCGCTTCAAACACCCATGGTCGTCTACACTGCTGGCGCAGAGACAACACCCGATACGACCGCCAGAACATCTACGAGGAGGGTAGAAGCGGCCGCGTCACCTGTAATGTATGGGGATGGATCCACCTGCACGGCATAGGGGAGCTGACTGAGATACGAGGACGTTTCACAGCTGACCAATATATCGAGATCTTGGAGGAGGTAATGCTTCCCTCCGTACGCGCCATTGCCCTTCCCTATCCTGAACGGATATTATTCATGCAGGTAAACATACTTTCTATTCCTTATTTGGGTAAGGTCAGTATGCATTAACCTGTGATAGTCTTATATTGTCTGCACATAAAAGTAACAGTTTGACATGTATTTTATAAGTCATGGAATAATTTCCTATCAATCAATGAATTGATGTATTCACGTAAAAGTTTGTGGGGGTTGGTGGGCCATTATAATAAATATGTATATATTTTTGCAGGATAACTGTTCCGTCCACACTGCAAGAAGCGTCCGCACATGGTTTGATGAGCATCCTGACATCGAACTCCTGCACTGGCCAAGCAAGTCGTGTGATTTAAATCCCATAGAGAACGTATGGGGCAACCTAGTCAACTCGTGGGAGGAGGGCCAGGAGCGCACTCGGGAACGCGTTCTGCAGCACGCCATGGAGTGATGTTCCGGCGCAACCAACGAACTATATATAATCATGTAGCGTCCATGCAGAGCAGATTGCATGAAGTTATTGAACATGAAGGTGGTTGGACAAAATATTAGGGATAAGGTGCTGTAGCATCATTTATTACTTTTGCTCAATATATTAGTTAATAAATAAATCTACATTAAATCCCAGGAATGCACTGTGCAAATTTATTATTCACCCTTACATTCCCTCTTTATCTTATTAAACCTTAGAGGCTTAGACACTACATATGTGCAATAATTATGAAACCACACCTGTGGTCAACATATAAAGCAGTCGCAGTAATATAAATGTAGCTGTATAATAACTAGTTTATACACGTTACAAAATGCAAGGATATTTTGACCAGTTCATAACGCTATACTGTTGGTTTTTGCAAGCGGATGTCTATATATAATATTCATTAATTAAATTACGTGTGTTCACTTTAATGGGTATTAACTGTAATATCTGATACACGTGCCAGTGGCCGAGCCAGGGGTTGTAATGTTTCACGAATGAATAGGTTGGGTGTTTAGATTAGTTACGTATGGTTTCTGGTGCTGGATTTTACGTCATGAATATAAGGCATGCCTGTTTAAACAAATGCATATATACAGACTTACTGACATAATACCGTATTTCAGAAACTGTTAGAATTTAACAAATAGCACATGGGGATCGTGCGCAGCGAGACATGCGTCACTGAGGTTTTTATTTTTTATTTTTATTTACATTAAAAGGGCTCAGGGTAAACAAAAATACGATAAAAAAAATCCCGCTTGTCGCCAGACCCTGTAAAGAGGACAGTAGGAGAGATAGGAGCAGGGGGTGGAAGTTCAGTTTAGCATTACAGTTGTCTTGACACTCCTCTTTTGAAAGAGTTAAGTCATACAGGTGGAAAAACAGAAAGGAAGAGAGCTCCATATTCTGATTGGGTGTATTTAACCATTTGAATCATATCTCGTCTGACACACTTAGATGCGTGTGTTTATCAAACGATATAATGTAAAGGTCAGTATCAAATATGACAAACGTAGATGACCAGACTTGTGTAACCACCAACAGCCGGTAGTAACAACGAACCGGTGGCTGATGTAGGATAACTATAACTGCGACAGCTTTTAATATATCTTTTGTCATTTTGGCTGCCTTTATATTCGTATTGGTATTCCTTATTAACAGGAGCCAAATAAATGTTGTTTCTGGTCATATTATAATCACTCCCCTATATACATAATATAAACAGCCACTATGGCGTCTGGAATAAATACCCAACACTCACTTCCGTTCCAACAAGACCAATGGCCATTCACTCATAGATAGTTTCGCTACTATTGCGATGTTGCCACATCGTGACAGGAGCTAACACAGGGGGTATTGGAACTCTTTGAGGCAACTACATACTATACATAGTGTACTCCACACATCTGTGAAGATTTCAGGCAGTGCTCGTTATTAAAATCAAATATAGACCATAATATGGCAATCCGGGAAAAAAATCTAGGGTGAAATGCCTAATTTTTGGATAATAGAATATAAAAACCTTATATAACCGAATCTAACCGAACCAAACCTAACATAACCTAATCCAACCATAACGTAACGTAACCTAACCAAACATAACATAATTAACCTAACATAACTTGAAAGATGTTTCGCCAGGTAAATATTTGAATTAATTATATTAACCAAGCAACGGACTTTTTACACTAATGGACAAGGTTCCCTCCGCATTAGTCCATTGAATCAAGTATCGACAGTATATACATATATATATATATATATATATATATATATATATATATATATATATATATATATATGTGTGTATTTTAATCTTTTACCCATGGCGCCGGTAGGCTTCAGGGAGACCTTAGATGGTTGGCCTCCGCCCGTTAGTAGCGCGGGTTAGATTTTTTAAGTGACGCCTTTTTTCTTCTTATTGATAGGCTCATGCTGCCAGCGGAAGCTCCTCGTGCATATAATGTTACAGTCCCGGCGAGGATGGTGTTATGGCAGCATGTGGATGATCTTAGGCCACTCGGCGGTAGTAACGAAGAAAAGTGGCCAGCCCGTGCCGAGGCTCGAACGCGGGACCCTGAGCTGGTATGCCCGACCGCTAGCCACTAGACCACCGCCAGCTAGGGGAGTCTCTGCCCTAGCTTGCCCAGGATTTGGAGACTCTGGTGCGGCGCGCCTACCCTGCTGCCTCAGAGGAGATGGTAGCAGTGCTGGCCTGGGACCACTTCGTGGATGCTTTGGGGAGCCAGCAGGTGCAAATTTACGTCAAGCAGTCACATCCAGTGGATGTGTATACAGCACTGGCGAAGGCTATGGAATTTGAGGCCTTTCTGCACACCACTGGCGGACCAGTGACGCCTGCTGCAACCTCTCACCACCTTCGTGCCAGGCGCATCCAGACACAGCAAACACAGCCACAGCAAATGGAGAGTGGCAATCCCGGCGAGTTCAGGGGATTTTGCTGGAGGTGTAGGCAGCGGGGCCACAAGAGGAGCGAGTGTAAGGTCGAACGAAGGACGCGCTCGCTAGAGGAATTGCCCACTTACTCCTCCCCTCCGCCCAGTTGCGGGAATTGTGGCCAGCAGGACCACACCAGGACCAACTGTGGGCAGCTGAAGGACGTAATGATGGTGGGGGGAAACGTGAACGGGCTGAGCACAAGGCCCGGCACTCAGCCACCATCCTCCGGAGGCCCCATCGTTTGAGCTGCCGCTTCTCTTCCTCCTCACCAGTGGTCCAGGTGGCAGGCGCTGTGGATGGCCGTCCGTGCTGCCTGGTGGTGGACATTGGTGCTGAGAGGACGTTCGCCAGGGCGGACATGGTGGACTCCCGGCACCTCCCTACTTCACAACAGCAGTTATGTGGAGTCACCGGACATTGTGTGGCCCTACGTGGTCCTGTGATAGCGAAAATTACTGTTGGAAGTGTGACACAAAAACTTTCGGTGTATGTCGCTAACATGGAGGAGCCCTGCTTGCTGGGATTGACTTCTTAGCTAAGAGCGCGTCAAGTGTGGATATTGGGAGGCGCGTTTTGAAACTGCATGGTGTTGAGGTGCCACTGCTCCCAATGTACGCCGCTGAGCAAGAAAAGGGTCCTGCAGCAGGGCGTGCCCCCACCAAGGAAGGACCAGGAGTACACTGCTTGCTATCTAAGGAGGAGAAATGCGGAAGCAGTGCTACTGCAGCCCAGGAGGACAGAACAGCGGTGATCAGTGCTGAGGGTGAAGGAGCGGGCCGCGGGGGAGCCGGTGGACACACATTACCCGCGCACTTGAGAGACCTGGCGGCTAGGAGTGCTATAAAGCTAACACCAGCACAAGTGAGTAAGATGGAGGGTTTGCTGGTCAAGTATGCAGATGTGTTCAGCAAGGGTGACCACGACCTAGGCCGTATTTCTCTTGTGAGGCACTCCATTAGCACAGCCGACCATCCGCCGATAAAGCAGCCTCCTCGGCGCATCTCCCCAGCCAAACATGATGAAATGCAGCGCATGGTGGACGAGATGGCAGCCCAAGGGATAATTGAATGATCAAATAATCCGTGGTTGTCGCCGGTAGTCCTGGTGGACAAGAAGGATGGGACAAAGCGCTTCTGTGTGGACTACCGGGCGCTGAACGAAGTGACAGGACACAATCGGTGCGCATAAACAATACTATGTCGGATAAAACAAATGTTTCTTATGGTGTGCCTCAAGGGTCAGTACTTGGTCCCAACTTGTTTACTATATATGTAAACGATCTTTCGTGTTTTTTATCAAATTGTGAAATAATTCAATATGCCGATGACACCCAGTTTATTCACACAGGTAATATAGACGACCTAAATGATTTGATAAACAAAAGTGAAAAGACTGTAAAATTAGCTAGAACATATTTTAACAAGAATGGTTTAATGCTAAATTCCCAAAAGACACAATGTATGTTCATAGGGACAAGGGGGCTTCTATCAAAGATTCCACCTGACACTCACATGCTGGTGGACGGCAACGTAATTACCCCCAGAACATCCGTAAAGAACCTGGGTGTACACTTTGATAACCACTTACTGTTTGATACGCACATCACTGAAATAAGCAAGAATGTATATGGAACACTAATGTATGTAAATAGAATAAGGGATTGTTTTAACAAAAACACAAGAATATCAGTCATACAATCATTAGTCATGAGCATCATAAACTACGGTATTGGCATCTGGGGAACAACCAATTCCACTCAAATCGAACGAGTGCAAAAATTGCAAAATTTTGCTGCCAAAGTTGCTCTTGGAGAAGCTGCCAAAAGTGAACATGTCACTCCTTTCTTGAAAGAGTTGGGATGGCTAAAAATCAATCAAAAACACAAACTTGAGGTAGCAAAAATAATATACAACTTGAAAAATAAAAATCTTCCCAATTGGTTGTTCCCATTAGCTACAGTAAGTGACATGCGTGCCCACAGTGTGAACACTAGGCAGACAGAACAGCTGCATGTACCCCGGTGTAACACCTGCTTGGGCACCAAGTCCTTCCAAGTGGCTGCACCCATCCTCTGGAACAGCCTCCCTAATGATGTCAAACACGCCACCTCCCTAACCACTTTCAAAACGCGTCTAAAAAAACACCTATTAAGTAAACAATTTCAGCTATAAATACTCCACGTCAAGTTCCTTTGATTTATATATGCATTTTACTACATTTGTGTCTGTGATTTTACTTAGTTTTATTCGACCATGATATGCCTGCTATATCTTAATATTTTATTGCTTCACTATTTTATTAGCCTTTTATAGATTTTATTATTTTATTTCATTGTATATTTAGTACGTTTTACTGAGTAACCATATATTTCGTTTCCTTGTTTCTGTATAATCTTATCATATATCACTTTTTATCTGTCTTCTGTATATTTTATTATCTTATTTTATTACTAGATTTAGTACATTTTACTCAATAACTTGTTATTTCGTTTCTTTGATTTAGCTTAGTTTTATCATATTTTTGCTAAACGTAAACGTATGTACATGTAAGGAATAACCATTGTAATAATGGAATAAAATTCTGATTCTGATTCTGATTCTGATTCTTATCCCTTGCCAAGGATTGACGACACCTTGGACGCGCTGGCTGGTGTGCAATGGCTGTCTACTTTGGATTTGAAATCCGGGTACCACCAGTTGGAGATGGCCGAGGAAGATAAGAAGAAGACGGCGTTCTCCTTCAGGCAGGGCCTGTGGCACTTTCAGGTAATGCCCTTTGGTGCGTACAATGCTCCAAGCTGTTTTGAGCGCTTAATGGAGCAAGTGCTGGACGAGATGCAATGGAAGTCTGCCCTGGTCTACCTTGACGACGTCCTGGTGCTTGGGGGAACGTTTGAGGAGGAGCTCGGATGGCTGGAGGAGGTACTGTGCTGCCTGAGAGGTGCAAATCTGAAGCTCAGCCCCAGGAAGTGCACATTCTTTCAACACGAGGTGCCTTTTCTCGGGCACTTTGTGGGGAGAAGGGGCGTGCGCACAGACCCTAACAAGGTGGCTGCTGTGGTGGATTGTCCCGTGCCGACGTCAGTGGCGGATGTGAGGAGCATGTAGCGCCACCACGACGCTACGCTACATGCGGCCAACTCCGACAACTAGTCATTCCCGCGCCACCATTACAAACATAGTGAAACCTTGTGCTCCTAATTTAGTTCCATTAAACGACGAATTACGTACCATTATCCCTCTACGATGGCCCCAAAACGCAGTTTAAAGGATCCTGAAGAAGGCGGTAAGCCAAAACGCTTGAGGAAAAGCTGGACTTTGCAGGTAAAGCTAGATATATTGAAGAGAAAGGAGCTTGGGGAAGGTTCGTCTGCCATTAGCCGCTCCCTAACCTTACCTCAGTCTACTGTTTCTACTGTATTCAAGAGGAGGCAGCGTCAAATGTTTCAAATCTACAGGTAAAATTGCTCACTAAACAACGTGAACCCATTATGGACCGGATGGAGAAATTGCTGAAAATATGGATAGACAGCCAAACACGCCAGCATGTGCCACTCTCTTTGAGCCTCGTTTCTGAAAAGGCCCTGTCGATTATCGAAACCCTTAAGATTGAGATGGGGATCAAGGATGTTCCATCCAAGGCAAGCAAAGGATGGTTTGATCGATTCCAACGTTGGTCTAGCCTTCATAATCTCAAGGTGTCGGGGGAAGCCGCCAGTGCTGACAAAGAAGCCGCGGAAAAATTCAAGCTCGAGTTAGTGAAAATCATTGCCGAGAAAGGGTACAGTGCAAAGCAGGTCATTAATTATGACGAAACTGGCCTCTACTGGAAGAAAGTGGCCTCCAAGACGTACATTAGCAGAGAAGAAAAGACTGCTAAGGGGTTTAAAGCAGCGAAGGACCGACTCACATTTTTGTTGGGAGGGAATGCCGAGGGTGACCTGAAGCTTAAGCCACTCTTGATTTACCACTCAGAAACTCCGCGAGCACTGAAGGGGTTACTCAAGGATTATTTACCTGTCGTGTGGAGGTGCAACAAGAAGGCCTGGCTGACTACCTCTATCCACCAGAATTATTTCAGTTCATATTTGGCACCAGCACTTAAGGAGTACGCCTCAGCAAATAATATTGCCAACCGCTTTCTGCTGATCCTGGACAATGCTCCCAGTCATCCAAAGTGCATGGATGACTGGGCAGACAACATCGAGGTCCTGTTTCTCCCTCCCAAAACCACTTCCCTAATACAGCCCATGGACCAAACCGTGATCAAGACCTTCAAGGCTTATTACCAAAGACGAACAATGAGGCAGCTGATCCACGGCACTGATGGACCTGATAAGCCCAGTATCAGGGAGTGGTAGAAATCATACAACATCAAGCACACCATCGACAACATTAAAGTCTCTTGGGAGAAGGTGGCAAACTCTACAATGAACGCAGCCTGGGGAGAAGTGTGGCCAGCATGTGTTAATGACTTCCAAGGTTTCAAGGGTGATGCCATAAAAGATGTAACCAAGAACATTGTCAGGCTGTTGCATAAGGTGGGCTTTGCTGAGGTGGATGAAGATGATGTGGATGACCTGCTACAAAGCCATGCAGAGCCTTTAAGCAATGAAGAGTTTTTAGAGCTGGAGAGTACGGTGGCAGATAAAGAAGGTGAACCGGAACCAGTTCGTGACTTGGACATCAAGACTCTGCAACAAGCACTGTAGCACATTGACTCTGCCATCGAACTGTTGCAGGAGCGTGACCCTAACCCCA
>JAPQNM010000039.1:7656618-7687997 GCA_029783475.1 Metacarcinus magister
TATATTTATATTACTATTTTTACTAATTATGTTGAGTTAGGTAGTAAAAAGGTTAGGTTAGATTATTTTCCCCACATTCAACTGAGAAGGCTAGATTAGATTAGGTTGAGTTAGGAATAGTTGAGTTTTGTTTTGAAAAGTAGTGAGTTGAGTTTTATCTAACCTCTGAGGATGATTTTTAGAGAGAGAGAGAGAGAGAGAGAGAGAGAGAGAGAGAGAGAGAGAGAGAGAGAGAGAGAGAGAGAGAGAGAGAGAGAGAGAGAGAGAGAGAGAGAGAGAGAGAGAGAGAGAGAGAGAGAGAGAGAGAGAGTTATCATTGAATCCATTAACCTCTGAGGCAAATACGATCTTTATTCATGTGATGATTTTCATTCTTTTTCTTCTTCGGAATAATTTTTTTTGGCAGAAAATTCTTAAGTTGAGACGGTGATAAAATTTCTATACCTTTACAAACTTCCAAAAAATAATAAATAAGTCTCCATTAAAAAGAGCATCAAATTTAGACCATTACAGCTCTAAAAAAAAGACCTTTAACTTCAATAGAATAGAATATTTACCATTAAATTTGTGTCTTTTGGTAATAATTGACTCCGTGTTTACCATTGAAAAATATGAAGGCAGTTGTAATAGTAAGTGAATCAATACTTCCTTAGTTGTATCAGATTACAAATTGACCCAATTTAATGTATCCATCATATAATGGCGTTGGTTGTATTTTTTTATATTATTTATTTTAGGTTTATTTTATGTTAAAATTACGTTTATTTTATCCTTTATGTATGGTTAAGTGTTTTAATATAGCTAAGTCATGCCTTGGAAAAATTACTGTTATTATTACTATTATTATTATCATCAATTGAGCCAATATTTCCTTAGTTGCTTCAGATTACATATTGACCCAATTTAATGTAATTTAATGTGACAAGGAAATAACATTAAGGCACACAACTGACAACCTCTCAGAGTGATTAACATAAAATATAATAGATAGAAAAATAAAGAATGATACAAAACAATAGAGAAAGAGATAAATAAATAAATAGAGAACAATATAAAGAAAAGAGAGAGAGAGAGAGAGAGAGAGAGAGAGAGAGAGAGAGAGAGAGAGAGAGAGAGAGAGAGAGAGAGAGAGAGAGAGAGAATCACTCCCCCCAAAAAAATTCCGAGAAATTCAAAATATTCAAAGAAATTTAAAAATACAAATAACTAAAAACCTCTCAGAATGAAGTACAATATTTAATTACTATAACTTCTCTATTAAGCATTCCATTAACCATTGAAAATGAGGAGGAAGAAGAGGAAGAGGAAGGGAGATTTCAATAAATTATTCTACCCTTTTAAAACAACCTTAGAAGTATACATAAATAATAATAGTATTACTATAACTCTCACAACCTTCTCTATTAAGAATTCCATTAACCATTGAAGAGGAGGAAGAGGAAGAGGAAGAGGAAGGGAGGTTTCAATAAATTATTCTACTCTTTTAAAACAACCTTCAAAGTATACATAAATAATAATAATGCCTAAATGCAATACTAAGGGAGGATAGTTTGTCAATTAATACTTGGTGATTCATACATATTATAGAATTTCAAACATATAAGAACAACCTCATAACTAAACTTCCAAACAAGAATGTGTGAAAGTTTGAAAAGTTGTGGTGGTGATAAATAAAACTACATCTTTATTTTACTTTTTCTTTCTCTATCTTCTATCTTACATAAATAACCTTCTCTTTCTCTATCTTCTATCTTACATAAATAACCTCCTCTTTCTCTTATCTTCTATTTTACATAAATAACCCAACACTATATCTTTCCACATTATAAGGTAAATTTCCAGAAATGAGCCCCATGAGGCCAATTATCAATCAACCAAACCTACCCTAATCTAACTTAACTTAACCTAACCAGACCTAACCTAACCTAACAGGGACAGGCTCCACTACCCCTTTGGCCAATTATCAATCAACCAGACCTAACCTAATCTAACTTAACCTAACCTAACCAGACCTAACATAACCTAATTTAATAGGACTTCCACCCCCCGCCACACCAGTCTGTTATTCACCAAATCACAGAATATTAAACAGGAATGAGTTATTTTCTTGTGTTTTGCTGATTATTATTATTATTATTTTTTATCCCAATCAGAATAAGAGTTTCAACAGATTATAATTATTACAACACATGGTTGAGCTTAGCATTGAGACGAGTATAATTCTGGCATAATATCTTTAATGGGTGATCATAGTTATAGTAGTAGTAGTAGTAATAGTAGTAATAGTAATAGTAGTAGTAGTAATAGTAGTAGTAGTAATAGTAGTAGTAATAATAGTAGTAGTAATAATAGTAGTAGTAATAGTAGTATGTATGGAGTAGGCAGTAGACACATGCCGCCCGGTGGAATACTCCAGGAGAGGTACTTACCAGGATGTAGACAGTGCTGCAAACTGAGTGATTCCCCGTGTCTTCTCTTCCCGGTTCCCTTAGTGTCTCATTTACACAAGAGAGCAACTGCAGCCAGCCCTCTAAAGACAACTTCTTCTACTACCTACATAACATTACTACACCTTACACTTTTACACTCTCTTCAAATCAAAATTTAAAAATGGCTTCACCACACCCAGCATCAGAGTCCCCATCTGGGGAGGGGACCACAAATGTCCCCAGGTTGGACTGCCCCTCTGCTGAAGACCTCGGGTGTCTTGACACTTCCTCTAACACTTTTACTCTCGATTTCTGCAACATTCGTGGCCTTAGATCTAATTTCCAATCTGTGGAACACCATCTTTCCTCCACTAAACTTTATCTTCTCTTCCTAACTGAAACACAGTTGTCTGTGACTACTGGCAGCAGCCCCTTCTCTGTTCCCTCCTACTTTCTCTATCCTCATTTTCAATCCAAAGCTGGCTGTTGCGCATATGTGCGTAACGACATTACTTGCTCTCGTGCCCACAATCTTGAATCTTCAGAATTTTCTACCATCTGGCTAAGACTTCAATGTCACTCTCTAACTAAATTCATCTGTGCTGTATATCTCTCACCTAATTCCTCTGACTATGTAAAATTCTTTGACTATTCTACTTCTAAAGTGGAGCACATCCTATCTCACTTTCCTTATGCTGAGATCTCCATTTTAGGGGATTTCAATGTTCACCACCAGCTTTGGCTTTCATCTTCTTTCACTGATCAACCTGGTGATCAAACCTTCAACTTTGCTATCCTTCATGACCTAGAGCAGATAGTGCAGTACCCTACCCGTATCCCTGACCGCCTTGGAGACACGCCCAACATTCTTGATCATTTCCTAACTTTCAACCCTTCAGCTTACTCTGTTAAACTTTCCTCTCCGTTGGGCTCCTCCGATCACAATCTTATTTCTGTTACCTGTCCTATCACTCCAGTGCAGCCTCAGGACCCGCCTAAGCAGAGGTGCTTCTGACATTTGAACTCTGCTAAGTGGGAGGACCTGAGGCAGTACTATTCTGATTTTCCTTGGGATGATTATTGCTTCCATGTCAGAGATCCTTCTCTTTGTGCCGAGCGCATAACAGAGGTGATTATTTCTGGCATGGAGCTATACATTCCTCATACTTTCTCTAATACTAAAGCTAAAAAGCCCTGGTTTAACTCTGCTTGTTCTCGTGCTGTCAATGATAGAGAGGCGGCTCACAAACGGTACCATAGCCATCCATCTGCTAAAACTCATGCCCTATATATTTCTGCCCGTAATCATGCCAAATCTATTTTCCAACTTATACTCTTTCATCAATAAAAAATGTCAAAGTCTTTCCAACTCTAACTCTTCTCGTGATTTCTGGCATCTAGCCAATAATATCTCTAACAATTTTACTTCTTCATCTTTCCCTCCTTTACTTCAACCAGATGGCCCCACAGCTGTCTCTTCCTTCTCTAAAGCTGAACTCTTCGCTCAAACCTTTGCTACCAACTCTACTTTTGATGATACTGGGCATATTCCTCCTACTCCACCTTCTGACTACTTCATCCCTAAAATTAAAATTCTTTATCATGACATTTTCCAGGCCCTCTCTGGCCTTGATTCTCGGAAGACTTACGGTCCGGATGGAGTCCCTCCTGTTGTTCTCAAAAACTGTGCTTCCGAACTCGCTCACTGCCTGGTCAAACTCTTTTGTCTGTGTCTCTCTACTTCTACCTATCCTTCTTGCTGGAAGTTTGCTCACATTCAACCTGTCCCTAAAAAGGGTGACCGCTCCAATCCTTCTAACTACCGCCATATAGCTTTGATTTCCTGCCTTACTAAAGCCTTTGAGTCTGTCCTTAACAAGAAGATAATGAGGCATCTATCAGCTCACAACCTTCTCTCTGATTGACAGTATGGTTTCTTTAAAGGCCGATCTACTGGTGATCTTCTTGCTTTTCTAACTGAATCTTGGTCATCCTCTTTTAGGGACTTTGGTGAAACCTTTGCAGTCGGCCTTGACATATCAAAAACCTTTGATAGAGTCCGGCATAAATCTTTAATTTTTAAACTACCCTCCTATGGATTCTATCCTTCTCTCTGTACCTTCATCTCCAGTTTCCTTTCTGACTGGTCTATTGCTGCTGTAGTGGACGGTCACTGTTTTTCTCCTAAAACTATCAACAGTGGTGTTCCTCAGGGTTCTGTCCTATCACCCACTCTCTTTCTATTATTCATCAATGATCTCCTAAATCTGACTCAATGCCCTATCCACTCCTATGTTGATGACACCACCTTGCATTTTTCAACGTTGTACATCAGACGCCCAACCCAACAAGAATTAAATGACTCAAGGCGAGATGCTATAGGACGCTTAACTTCTGATCTTTCACTAGTTTCTGATTGGGGCAGAGCAAACCTTGTTTTGTTCAATGCCTCAAAAACTCAATTTCTACAACTATCTACACGACATAACCTTCCAGATAACTATCCCCTCTTCTTCAATGACACTCAACTTCCCCTCTCCTCCACATTAAACACACTCGGTCTATCCTTTACTAAAAATCTAAACTGGCAATTTCATATCTCTACTCTTGCTAAATCAACTTCCAAGAAGTTAGGTGTCCTATGGCATCTGCGTCCATTTTTCTCTCCCTCTCAGCTGCTTGCTCTGTACAGGGGCCCATGTATGGAGTATGGCTCTCATGTCTGGGGGGGCTCAACTCATACAGCTCTTTTAAACAGGGTGGAGTTTAAAGCTTTTTGCCTCATCAACTCTCCTCCTCTAACTGACTGTCTTCACTCTTTAAGTTACCACCGCAATGTTGCATCTTTATCTATCTTCTACTGCTATTTTCATGCTGACTGCTCTTCTGAACTTGCTAACTGCATACTTCTCATCCTTATTCTGTCCATCTACCTAATGCAAGAGTTAACCAGTATCTTCACTCTTTCATCCCTTACACTGGTAAACTCTGGAACTCTCTTCCTTTGTCTGTTTTTCCACCTGCCTATGACTTAAACTCTTTCAAAAGAGTAGTGTCAAGACACTTCTCACAATAAATTGGACTTCCCCCCATGTTTATATTTCTCCTACTGTCCTCTTTACAGGGTCTGGCGACAAGCGGTATTTTTGTTTATATACTTATTTTATTTTCCCCTTAACCAGTACCCTTCTAATGTTTATAAAAGAGTAGTATATTGTTGTAATAGTAGTAGTAGGAGTAGTACTAGTTACAATAGTAATAGTAGTCACACTGCCACTACCACCTAGGTCTGCCCCATGCATGTATATCCCTCCTTGCTTACCATCAGGTTAGGTCAGGTCTCCTTGCTTACCCCAGTGATAGTAAAGAGGCAACAGAGTCAAAGCTCATAAGGGGTGCCAGTGTCAGTACCTCTTCTTAGTTTTGTTTCAGTCTCAAACTGGTCATATCTATTTTTGAAACTGTATTGTCAATGATTGTAGTGTTTTGATGTGGAATAACCGTAACTTTCAACCTAAGATATCACGGTATATGATTTGTTTTTGTACTTCCATGCATTACAGTACAAATATAACAAACTGGTCATATCTGTTTTTGAACATATTAATTGTGGTACTTTTGACTACATTTTCAGTGAGACTTCCATTTGTCCACATCTTTTTTCTTCTTTTTTTCTATACATTAAAAGGTTACTGGCTAAGGGACAACAAAAATACGTTTAAAAAAAAATCCTGCTTGTCGCCATACCCTGTATAGAGGACAGTAGGGGAAATAGAAGCAAGGGGTGGAGGTGCTTTTTAACATTAGAGGTGTGTTGACACTCCTCTTTTGCCCTGTTTTACCTACACATTCCCTCCAAAGGTGTCCACACTACACCACCACCACCATGCCTTTCAACACCAACCAAATGTTTACTTTTGGTTAATATGAAGAACACCTAAAAACTGATCAGAATAATTTTTGTTCTACTGAACATCTGTGAAGGTTTTAGTGAACGGTCTATGCCTTACTTGATAGGTACAGTTCAATTTCTAAGTTCACACACTTGACAGAATTAGAGTTAGGTTAGGTTAGGTTGGGGGTCAGTTTAGTTTAGGCTAAGGTTGTGTCGTTGGGGGGATCCAGTTAGGTTAGGTTGGGGGTAAGTTTAGTTTAGTCTAAGTTTGTGTTGTTGGGGGGGAATCCGGTTAGGTTAGGTCAGTTTAGTTTAGGCGACAGCTCACTAAAACCTTTGGCTAATCTGCATAACTACTGCTTGAACACTATTGATATAAATATGAAGTACATACTATACATAGTGTACTCAACACATCTGTGAAGGTTTCAGGCGGTGATCACCATTATAACCAAATACACTGGAACCTTGCATTACGAGTTTAATTCGTTCCATGACCAAGCTCGTTTTACGATTTGCTCGTTTTGCAAATCAATTTTCCCCATTGAAATTAGTTGAATTACAATTAATCCGTTCCAAGACCAAAAAAAAACCACCCCCCAAATTTGCAGTGCATTATAAAGGTAAGGAGATATCGAGTGGTTAAGGAAATGCATCTTTACCTAATACAGCCAAAGAGAATGCAAAAGAAATAATATAAACTGGTTTTATTAATATAATAACCTTAAATAAGGGATGATTTGTGCGCGAGGAAGACAATGGAGCCGTGGAAGAGGAGGAGTTTCTTTCTCATGTTTATCAATGATTTCCTTCTTAATTTCTACCGTTATTAGCTTTTTCTTTTTCTCAGAACATTTCTTTGCACTAATCTTAGGACCCATGGTAACACAACTACAGTAATTATTATAAAATAATAGCAAAAATACGCACAAAACACCGGGAAAACACAATGGATACTTCCACAACAAGATATCCACGTGAACTGAGCCAGTGGTTCTCATGCTTGTCAGGAGAGCATGTGCGAGCCTAGCGGTCACTGTATGAACCACGCTCGTAGTGCAGATTTCTACTCGTAAAACAAGACAAAAATTTGCCTGAGCCTCGGCTCGTTCTACAAATTACTTATTATATGGTGCACTCATAATGCAAAGTTCCAGTGTATACAACATATATGGCAATCTGGAAAAAATCTAAGGTAACCTAATTTTTGGGTAATAGAATATTAAAAGCTTATATAACCAAAACTAACCTAGCTTAACTATAACCTAACCTAACTATAACCTATCCAGCCATAACATAACCCAAACAACCTAACCTAACTTCTAAGATGCTTTGCAAGGTAAATAATGACGAGCATTGCCTGAAACCTTCACAGACGTGTTGAGTACACTATGTATAGTATGTACAACTTCATATTTATATCAATATCCTACGAACACTAGTTATAAAGATTTACTGAAGGTCTTAGTGAGCGGTCGCCTAAACTAAATTGACCTAACCTAATCTAACTGGATCCGCCAACGACACAACCTTAGCCTAAACTAAACTGACCCCTAACCTAACCTAACTGGATCCCCCCAACAACACAACCTTAGCCAAAACTAAACTGACCCCCAACCTAACCTAACTGGATCCCCCCAACAACACAACCTTAGCCTAAACTAAGCTGATCCCCAACCTAACCTAACCTAACTGGATCCCCCCAACGACACAACCTTAGCCTAAACTAAACTGACCCCCAAACTAATCCCACCTATTTTTTTTCTCCTTTTTTACATTAACCCCTAGGGTCCAGCTGATGGATATTTCCGTCAGGACGTAGGGTCCGGCTGACGGATATTTCCATCGGGACGTAGAGTCCAGCTGATGGATATTTCCGTCATAGCTACTTTTTAGCCGAACTCTATGTCCCGACGGACAGGGGTTAAAAGGGCACTGGCCAAGGGAAAACAAAAATGCGTTAAAATAAATCCTGTTTGTCACCAGACCCTGCAAAGAAGACAGTAGGAGAAAAGAAGCAAGGGAGGGAAGTACAGTTAACATTAGAGGTGTCTTGACACTCCTCTTTTGAAAGAGCTCAAGTCATAGGCAGGTGGAAAAACAGACAAAGGAAGAGAGTTCCAGAGTTTACCAGTGTAAGGGATGAAAGAGTAAAGATACTGGTTAACTCTTGCATTAGAAAGATGGACAGACTAAGGATGAGAAGAAGTAGAAAGTCTTGTGTAGCGAGGCTGCGGGAGGGGTGGAGGCATGCATTTAACAAGCTCAGAAGAGCAGTCAGCATGAAAATAGCAGTAGAAAATAGATAAAGATGCAACATTGTGTTGGTGACTTAAAGAATCAAGACAGTCAGTTAGAGGAGGAGAGTTGATGAGACAAAAAGCTTTAGACTCTACTCTGTTTAATAAGGCTGTGTGACTTAACCCCCCCAGACATTGCTTGGTGCTTGGTTTTTTGTTTAGAGGTCTATGCCTCACAGTCGTGGTGGACCATCGCTGCCCCACTGTGGTGCCCGACCACAGCAGTTCCTCCCAGTAAACAGCTTAAGCATCACGGGCCCGGGCGGGGACTCGATCTGCTGACCAAGCGAATGCAAGGCCAGCGCGCTACCACTGCACTAGCCAGGAGGCTAGACATGACAACCATACTCCATACATGGGCAGATAAGGCCCCATACAGAGCAAGCAGCTGGGAGGGAGAGAAAAATGGACACAGATGCCATAAGACACCTAATTTCTTGGAAGATAATTTGACAACAACACAACCTCAGCCTAAACTAAACTGACCCACAACCTAACCTAACCTAACTGAATCCCCCCAACATCACAACCTTAGCCTAAACTAAACCGACCTAACCTAACCTAACCTTAGCCTAAGCTAAACTGACCCACAACCTAACCTAACCTAACTTAAATTCTTTCAGGTGTGTGGACTTGGACATGTTCAGTACAGTAAGTACCATGTGAACTGCGACTAATATTATTCTGATCGGTTTGAAGGCATTGTTCTGCAGATTAATTTGATTTATCTTTCATCAGATCAGTCATGAGACAAAATTGACGTAGTGGTGGTGTGAGTGTGAGTGTGTGAGTGAGTGTGTGTGTGTGTGTGTGTGTGTGTGTGTGTGTGTGTGTGTGTGTGTGTGTGTGTGTGTGTGTGTGTGTGTATTTACCTAGTTGTATTTACCTAGTTGTGGTTTACGGGAGGGGAGCAATCTCATGGTATCCCGTCTCTGTATCTTTTATCTAGTTTCTTCTTAAAAGTATGCACAGTCCCAGCCTTCACAACTTCCTCGCCCAGTTCGTTCCATTTATCTACAACTCTATGAGGAAAACTATATTTCTTGATGTCCCTTCTACAGTTTTCCTTTTTCAACTTTAAACCATGTCCTCTTGTATTCCGTGTATCCAAGGGTAAAAAGTCTTCCCTATCCATGTCCTCCATACCATTCGCCATTCTATAGACATTTATCAAATCACCTCTTTCCCTTCTCTCCTCGAGTGTAGTGATTTCTAATCTTTTCATCTCTCTTCATAGGTCAAAGTACTCATCTCGGGAACCATCTTCGTAACTGCTCTCTGAACTCTTTCTAACCTTGCAATATTTTTCTTTTTATGGGGAGACCACACGACTGCCGCATATTCCAACCTCGGTCGTACCAAAGAAGTCAAAATCTTCTTTATCATCCTTTCATCCAGATACGAAAAGGCCACTCTCATCCTTTTTAATAAATTCATCATCCCACCAGCAATTTTGTCAATATGTTTGTCTGGAGTCAAGTCCTCTGTAACAGTCACTCCCAAATCCACTTCTTTTGATTTCTCCAACCTGACACCATTTATCTCATAATCATATCGCACTCTCTTTTCGCTCTTACCAAACTCCATCACCTTGCATTTACTCAAGTTAAATTCCATTTGCCATGATTTACTCCAACTATTGATCTTGTTTAAGTCATTTTGTAGCATCATACAGTCATTTACATTTTCAACTTTCCTCATTAATTTTGCATCATCCGCAAACAGGTTTATGTAACTGTCAACTTCATCACTCAAGTCATTAACGTAAATCACAAACATTAATGGTCCCAACACAGATCCCTGTGGGACACCACTGGTTACCTTGAGCCAAGACGAACACTGGTCACGTATTACTGTTCTCATTTCTCTATCATGAAGATAATCCTCCATCCACTCCAGTAGTTTTCCTCCAATTCCTCCGTACTTTTCAATTTTCCATATTAATCTTCAATGCGGTACTTTATCAAAAGCCTTCTTTAAATCCAGGTATACACCGTCCACCCATCCATCCCTTTCTTGAATAACATCAATCACTTTTGAGTAAAAAGATAACAAATTTGTGGAGCATGATCTCCCCTTTCTAAATCCAAACTGGCAATTTGTTAATACTTTATGCCTCTCCAAGTGCTCCATCCATCTCTCCTTAGTCACTCTCTCACACATCTTCCCCACAACGCTGGTCAAGGACACTGGTCTATAGTTTAGCGGGTTTTCCTTATTTCCCCCTTTAAATATCGGTGTGATATTTGCCCTTTTCCAGTCCTTAGGCACTCTTCCCTGCGTCAATGATGTTACCACCACACTATGAATTTTCCCAGCCAATTGCTCACAGCATTCCTTCAAAATCCAGTTTGATACTCCATCTGGTCCCATTGATTTATTGACATCCAGCTCCTTCATCATCTTAAATATTTCCTCATTTGTAACAGAGACATTTTTCATCGAGGTCCCTTTGAAGACTTCCTCTACATGCTTGAACTCTCTCTCCACAGTGAACACTGATCTAAAGCGTTCATTCATCACCTCCGCCATATCCTGAGCCTCTTCGTAGACTGTTTCTTCCACTTTCAGCTTTGTTATCCCTTCCTTCTGTTTCATCTTCCCATTGATGTGTTTGTAAAACAGCTTGGGTTCATGAATACACTTGTCTATTACATCTCTTTCATATTTTCTTCTCTCCATTCTTATTATCTCGACATATTCGTTCCTAGCTTTAATGTACTCGTCCCATCTGTTTTCAGTTTTCCTCTTCTTCCATCTATTCCAAGCATTTTTCTTGTCATTTCTTGCACTTTTACATTTTGCATTGAACCATTCTTTCCCTTTTCTACCTCCTGGTTTTCCTCTAGGTACAAATTTCTCCACTGCAATATTGTAAATCTTCAAAAATTCATTCCATTTCTCTTGAACATTCTCAGCCTGCTCAAAGTCTTTCCATTCCACCTCAACAAAGAAGTCTTTTAATTTCTTAAAATCAGCTCTCCCATATTTAAATCTCTTCTCCTTATACTCCTCATTTATGATCTCATTTTCATTTCTCATCTCAAAATTTATCAGCACATGGTCACTTTTTCCCAGGGGGCTTTCACATTGCAAGTCCTCAATACTCTCCCTATCCTTGGTGAACACCAAATCAAGCCTAGATGGTATATCACCTCCACTAAATCTGGTATCACAGTCCACCCATTGTGTCAACAAGTTTTCCACCGCCCAATTTAGAAGTCTATTACTCCAAGAGTTTTCTCCTCCACTGGCAGTCATCACCTCCCAGTTCACATCCTTACAATTAAAATCCCCAGCGATAACCACTTCATTGCTATCCTCCACAATTTTTTCGAGTCCCCTTAACACGTCCACCAACATATCTTCATGCTCCTCTCTTTCCCAAGCATTTGTCTTTGTGGACACATACATTCCTACATAGTTTACAGTTTTACCATTAGCACTTGTCACAGCCACTTGTACAATCTCTGACTTATCCTCACTCCTAGTAACCTTTTCCACTCTAACACACTTTTTAGTCAAAATCATTACTCCTCCTCCTCCTTTATTCCTTCTATTCCTTATCCACACATCGTACTTTCCATCACCAACATCAGGAATACCCCATTCACTTCTCCACTTCGTCTCTGTCAATATCACAATATCCGGTTTATTTCTATTTAGTAACTCATTTATTTCCTCTTTTGTTGACAGCAGCCCATTTACATTTGTATAACATACTTTATTTAAATCCTTGTATACCTTTTCTTTATTATTCTCATATCCCTCACTTTCCAGTAAAACTGTTTCTTCTCCTCTGTTCGCTGGTCGTTTTTTTGCTTAGCCTCGTTTATCAGTTCTTTTTGCTTCAACCTCTCAGCTTCGTCCAGGTCCCTGTTTATCCATACATTTTTATAGTCCTCGTCACCAGACAACCTCCAAGATCCGCTCAAAACTTCCTCTACTTGTACCTGTGTTGCAAACTTGATCCTTATAGGTCTAACCTTATCATCCTCATATTTACCAATCCTGTGAAACTCTTCCACTTGCTGCATGACTTGGTTTTCTTCACTATGTGTATGTGTGTGTGTGTGTGTGTGTGTGTGTGTGTGTGTGTGTGTGTGTGTGTGTGTGTGTGGCTGCAGCACACACACACACACATCACAACACACAACCATCAACACCACACACACACAACACACAACCATCAACACCACACACACACACATACACACACAACACCACACATACAATCAACAACACACACACACACCCAACCATCAACACCACGGTTAATATTCAGTTAGTTAACCACTCGATATCTGGTTACCTTTATAATGCAAGTTTAACCACAGATACTTGTTCAGATCACCTCAAATAGTTATGCCGCTGAATTACAGAAAAAATACGAATTTTCTTTCTACGTTAAGAACATAAGTATATAAGGAAGCTACAAAAGGCCCAGAGGCCTGCACTAGGTAGTTCCTGTTAATCCTATCCTCCCCCTTATTACCTAAACCCACCTCTTATCCCCATCCATGAAGTCGTCAAGTCTTCTTTTAAAACTCCCTATTGTCTGTGCACTAACTACCTGCTGACTGAGTCTGTTCCAATCATCTACCACCCTATTTGTAAACCAATTTCTGCCTATTTCTTTAATAAATCTACATTTTTCTAGTTTGAATCCATTATTTCTTGTTCTATCCTGACTACTGATCGTAAGAACTTTTCTTACATCCCCCATATTAAAATCCTTCAGCCACTTAAATACTTCAATCAGATCTCCCCTTACTCTACGTCGCTCCAGTGAGTGCAATTTCAAGAGCTTTAGTCTCCTTTCATAGCTAAAATTATGAATCCCTTCTATCATTTTGGTCATCCTTCTCTGCACTGACTCTAACAAAATTATATCCATTCTATAATACGGTGACCAAAACTGCACTGCATAGTCGAGGTGAGGTCTGACTAACGCTAAATACAATTTCAAAATAACCTCAGCACTTCTACTTTGTTAAAAGTGCAGAATAAGACCTGCCCTTTCATTTTTCTCTCCTTCCCTACATACTATACATAGTGTACTCAACACATCTGTGAAGGTTTCAGGCGGGGGTCACCATTATTTACCTCGCAAAACGTCTTTGAAGTTATGTTATGTTGGTTAGGTTATGTTAAGTTATGGTTAGGTTAAGGTTGCTAGGTTAGGTTATGGTTATGTTATGGTTAGGTTAAATTAAATTGGTTCACTTAGGACTGGTTAAATAAAATTTTTACATTTTATTACCCAAATCCAGAAAAAAATCTAAAGGTTTAAACCCTATTTTTTGGGTAATAAAATGTAAACATTTTATATAACCGAACCTAACTGAACCGTATCTAACCTGACTTAATCTAACCATAACATAACTGTAACTTAACCTAACCCATAACTTAACATAACCTAACCAACCTAACATATCTTCAAAGACGTTTTGCGAGGTTAATAATGGTGACCCCCGACTGAAACCTTCACAGATGTGTTGAGTACACTATGTATAGTATGTAGGGAAGGAGAGAAAAAAGAAAGGGCAGAAGGCCTTATTCTGCACTTTTACCTCTACTTTTAATACTTCTAGTAATGAATCCTAACAACCTATTAGCCCTATTTCTAGCCTCAATACATTGTTTTCTGGGACGGACATATGTACACAATTGCCTGACTATTATATAATAGGCCTCACCAACTCCAATAGAAGACACGTCTGCAAGGCCTGTACCATCCAGAATCTTGATACATACAACGACCACCTCAGTGAAGTGAATAAATGTCTGGCACTTGAACAGGAAGACCAGCAGAACAGTGATAACAGCCAGGATAACTCTAACTCTAATGGAAACCCCGAACATGCTCCTATAAATATCCAATCAGAACCTGAGGGTGGCAGTAGAGACAGGCCAGAGGTGGAAACCATGAGATCCCAAGGAAATATTCAAAGTTTGGGTGACACTCCTGAAGATCTAGACCTGAACCTCATAGATTACACCAGGAGAGAGGAATATCAGAACACCAATTCCGGGAATGACAGTCACCTCACCACAACCATCACCCAACAACCCAGGCACCAGCAGGACCACCAAAGCCCCAACACCACCACCAACCAGGGCCCCAGAAACACCACCACCACGAGCCAGGGTAACCACATCAAGCCCACCAACAACCATGACCACCATCATCAGGCTCACAACCCAAGTACTACACAGCCCTACAGCCCCAACAAATCACCCAGAGTATGTAAATACTACAGAGAAGGTAGGTGCTTAAATGGAACTAAGTGCCAATTCAGCCATCCACCACTTTGCAATGATTTTATGTTTGATGGATTAGATCAGGATGGTTGCAGGAGGACTAGTTGCAAGTATCTCCATCCTTCAATATGCACAAGGTCCTGGAGCAGAAGGGAATGTTTTAATTAGAATTGTAACATGCACCATTTGAAACATACCAAACGATCAAGACCCCAAAATCATAATCATAAGCAGGAACATAGGAAAATTGATTCATCACCACCCACCCAACAAGCACAGCAGCATGCACCAACCAAACAGAGGGATGATATGGGGTTTCAACAAATGAAGGAACAAATAATGGTGATGCAAAATTCCATACACCATCTAATGGGGATGGTAAAGCCACAAGGGGACACACCGATGCCACCTGTACAATGGATAAAACAACCCCAAATGTACCCCATCTATCATTAATCTACACTAATATACAAGGCCTATACCCTAACTCTAATCAATGCAAAATACCATACCTAGACTCCATGACTGCTGAAACACCGACCATTATTGCCTTAACAGAGACCCACCTCACACCATCAGTCATGGACTCTGAGATCAAAATAAAGGGGTACAACAGTCACAGAACAGATAGGGAAGGCCGCACACATGGAGGAGTCATAATCTACGTCCCTGAATCCATACCGAGTAAAACCCTCCTGAGTCACTCCAATAGTACATGTGAAAGTATTGCCATTGAAGCCACCATCAATAACCGAACAATGAACATGGTAAATGTGTACTTCCCCCCAGACACCACACCTCAGGAGATGAGAGATTTCCTGGAAATGATATCTGCTTGTCCTCAAATAGCAGACCATACCAGGGAGACTATTATTATGGGGGATTTCAATCTACCCCATTGCACTTGGAGCGAACATGGTTCTATGCAAGAAGGAATGAATACAATGAAAGGAAAACTACTTGCTCATTTCATGAACGAGCTGCTGCTCTCACAACACATTCAATTAAGTACAAGGAAAGACAGCATCCTGGACCTCATTCTCACTAATGATACCAACATAATAAACAATTGTGGGTTGTGGAAAGAGAAACACAGTGTATACTGAGGTTTTTTATTCCTGACCGGTTTCGCTCACAGCTTCTTCAGAGGACTCTGAAGAAGCTGTGAGCGAAACCAGTCAGGAATAAAAAACCTCAGTATACACTGTTTCTCTTTCCACAACCTATAACTGTCAAGATGTCCAATAATAAACAATATCCACATTACCCCAACTGTACACAGTGACCACAATATTATCCAAATTACAACTAACATTACAACAAGGTCACCACAACACCACGCACACCAACACTTACCATATTCTGACATAAACCTCAACAAGACAAAATGGGAAGAGGTGAAGGAAATACTGAACAAAGTACAATGGACAGAAGAATTAGGAAACTGTAGCACGGAAGAGTGCTGGTCCAAGATAAACAAACATTTAAGTGAAACATTATACTCTCATTCTCCAAGGAAAGTAAATCTAAGAAATGGAAGGAAAAGAATCTCCAAAGAGCACAGATACAAAAAGTCCCTAATGAGGAGGACTAAACTGGCCAAAAGGTGTAAATCCACACACGATAGCCAACGCACCCATGACAATGCTTCCAAAGAAATTCTGAGCATAGAACAGAAAATAAAGCTATCACATGAAAAAGAACAAGTTGAAGAAGAAAGGAAGGCTATTGATACTATAAAAAGTAACAGTAAATTCTTCTTTAGTTATGCAAATAAGAAAGCCACCTTAAGCAACAGAATAGGACCGTTAATTACCCCTGATGGCCACTCCACCACTACTCTACCCCAGGAAATGGCAGACATTCTCCAGGCACAGTATGTCATGGCATGGAGCACTCCTGCACCTGTTCCCGTGCAATATACTGAACACAATTATGAACCTCCATCCACCCTCTGTGATATAACAGTAGAGGAACAAGACATAGAAATGGCCATTAATAAATTGAAACCATCCGCAGCACCTGGACCCGATGGCATCGGATCCAAGATACTAAAGGAGTGTAAGGCAGCATTAATTTTGCCTCTCCGCATACTCTGGAAAAAATCAATGGAGAAAGGTGAAATACCATCAGTGTTCAAGAAGGCCAACATAACACCAATATACAAAGGAGGCAGTCGATCGGAGGCTAAGAATTATAGACCCATTGCTCTCACTTCCAATGTAATTAAAATATTTGAAAAAATCATAAAGGAGCACATAATACATCACCTGGAATCTAACAACCTGCTCAATGACTTCCAGCATGGGTTTAGAGGCAAAAGATCCTGCCTCACAGAACTTATTGATTTCCACAACTCCATCCTAAACTCAATGGGAAAAAAACAAACAGTAGATGCAGTGTACTTGGACTTTGCGAAAGCCTACGATAAAGTGGACCACGGAATTCTGATCCATAAACTGAAAAACTTAGGCTTTAGAGGCAAAGTTGGAAACTGGATTCAAACCTTTCTCACCAACAGAACCCAGGTGACTTATGTGGATGGGGCTGCATTCAACGTAGAAACAGTATTAAGTGGAATACCACAAGGAAGTGTCCTGGGTCCAGTGCTTTTCCTAGTCATGATAAATGACAAACACAAACACAGAGAGTCCACTTCTATCATTTGCAGATGACACTCGAATCTTCAGAGGAATAAAAGGTCAAGAAGATCCAATAACACTACAAGAAGACCTGAATAAATTATACACTTGGACACAGTATAATAACATGAAGTTTAATGACTCAAAATTTGCACATATTAAATTCGGTAATAGCCCATCATTCAATACCCCGTATAAAGGACCAAATGGAGCACCCATCACCACTGTAACACACATCAAAGACCTGGGAGTAACACTAACAAGTAATGCTACCTTTGACACCCACATTGAAAAACTCAGGGCAAAGTGCAAACAACTAATGGGCTATGCACTAAGGACTTTCCAGACGAGGGACCCCACAACCCTAATAACCTTATGGAAAACGATAATTCTGCCACACATTGACTACTGCTCTCAACTGTGGGCCCCCCACAAACAAACCTACATCCAGCTACTAGAGGGGCTACAAAGAACCTTTACCTCCTGCATACGTACAAGCAACCAACAAACAGGAGTCACCATCAACTACTGGCAGAGACTGGAGAAATACAATATGTACTCCATAGAAAGAAGAATGGAGAGATACCAAATTATCTACATATGGAAAGTACTCGAGAACAAAGTAATATGACCCAAGACTGAGCCCATCATTGACCTACATTCCAACACCAACTCCAGAACAGGAAGGAAATGTGCCCAGTACCATCTACCATCAGACTGCCCAACCAAGATAAGAACACTCCAAAAAAAACAGTCTATCAAGAAGGGCCACCCGACTGTTTAACTGTCTACCAGTCCACATTAGGAACATCAAAGGAGTGGAGACTCAACACTTCAAGAGGCAGTTGGACAAGTTCCTGGCAAGCCTACCGGACCAGCCAGGGGTACCAGGATACTCAGCCTCAAGACCAGCCACTTCAAACTCCATCCCAGACCAACTCAACTACCTCCAACAAAGTGAAGGGTGGCGGCGACGCCAGTGGCCTTGCCTCAAACAGCGTGGGACTGATACTACACTGAGGCAGAAGCTCTTCAAGATATATTCAAGATATATGTCCTCGTTACGCGAGGACACAGTTTTAAGCTTAAGAAGACTCGATTCAGGACTCATAAGAGAGGTAACTTCTTTGATGCAAGGATTGTTAACGGGTGGAGCAGTTTACCTGAAACTGTTGTGTGTAGTCCTTGCATGAACTCGTTTAAAAATGGTTATGACAACTATGAGAGAGATGAACTGAGAAGAGGCACCCTTATGAGTTATGCTCCCTAGCCTCTTTACTATCACTAAGGTAAACAATCACTAAGGTAAACATTCTGACCTATTCAGCATTACCCTGTTTATATTGTACCTGCTTTGAGGATTTTCCCTACCAATATTCATTACTTTACACATGTCAATATTAAAATCCATCTGCCATTTAACCACCCACTCGTTTGCGTTGGGTTACGTTAGATTTAGTTAAGGAAACGAATATTTACCAACACCACAACCATCAGCACTACAACACACAACCATCAACACCACAACACACACACAACCAACAACACCACACACACACAACCAACAACACCACATACACACACACACACACACATAACAATATATGTCTTATTCTAATCACACGTATAGATTGCAAGCATACATAGATGAACACAACAATTGTTACCTGCTGTAGCAGTAGTAGTAGTAGTGACTGGTGTACATCAAAAGTCCCGCTACACAACCACACCCCCACCTCCCTTCCACTCATACTCTTGGACTTGGACTTGGACTTCCTTTTAAGAACATAAGAACATAAAGAAATAAGAACATAAGAACATAAGAAATGAGGAGACTGCAAGAGGCCAGTTAATGACCTACACGAGGCAGCTCCTTGCCCCCCACCCTTGGAATAATCCAATATTTAGCCATCCCACCTGTCATCCCTATCCATACTCTCATCCAACCGTCTTTTAAAGCTATCTATTGACTCAGCACTTACTACGTGTCTACCCAGCCTATTCCAATCGTTCACCACTCTGTTAGTGAACCAATATCTACCTATGTCTGTCCTGAATCTAAGTTTTTCTAGCTTGTACCCATTTCCACGTGTCCTATCCTGACTACTAAATTCTAAAACCTGATCAATGTTACCCTTATTAATTCCTTTTACCCATTTGAAAACCTCAATCAAATCCCCTCTTGCCCTCCTTCTCTCTAGGGAGTGGAGATTAAGACGTTTTAACCTATCTTTGTAGGGTAAATTTCTCAGCCCCTGAATCATCTTGGTCATTCTTCTCTGGACTGCCTCCAAGGAGCCTATATCTTTCCTATAATAAGAGGACCACAACTGAGCTGCATAATCTAAGTGGGGTCTTACTAGCGCTAAATACAACCTCAGAATGACCTCAGAACTCCTATTTGTCACACACCTACTAATAAATCCCATTATCTTGTTGGCTCTATTTCTAGCTATAATACACTGTTCCCTGGGGCGCAAGTCACTGCTTATTTGAACTCCTAAGTCCCTCACACTATATGACTTTCCTAAGGTATTGTCATTTAATGTGTAGTCTACAGACCTATTACCTTTACCTACACTCATAATGCTACACTTGTTAACATTAAACTGCATCTGCCATTTCTCTGACCACTCGTACAGCCTATTTAAGTCATCCTGCAGCATCCTAGCATCATCTAAATTCTTTACCGGTCTTCCTATCTTTGTGTCATCGGCAAATTTACTGATATCACTGTTTATTCCTGTCTCTAAGTCATTTATATAGATTATGAATAACAATGGTCCTAGTACTGATCCATGTGGTACCCCACTGAGAGACGTCTAACTCCCAACTTTTTGTCATAGAGAACATTTAATAGCTTTTATATTAATATAACCTAACCTAACCTAACCATCCTTAATCTACATTGACAAATAACAGACTTTTGTTCAAACCAAAATAAACTTTACTTTTCTAAGAGGTCTCATAGAAAACATTGAATATCTCACAAACTAAGAATATACATCACGTAATGCATAAGTATTACCCTTAATTCTCTAGAGCATTTTGGTGAAGATGTAAAATAATAACTTATATTTTTATGTTCTTATGCTGCAGAAAGGTTTTTGTACATATCAGTCACTACAGTATTTTCCTAAAGCCTCTTCTATTTGTTCCCAATAATCTACTCCGGATTCTGCTCTGAATCCGAATCCGTTTTGGATTCGGTGGGTGCAAATAGAACATCAGAATCTGTTTTGGATTCGCTGGATCAAAACAATAACATTGAGAGGCCAGTCGCTGCCCAGCCGTCACACTAGTCCTTCCTTCGGAGGACATTTTATTCCTGCCTTTAATAAGTGCCTTATTACCTGGTTATGACTTGAATTCTTTCAAAAGAGGAGTGTCAAGACACCTTTGTTAACTAGACCTCCACCCCCTGCTCCTATTTCTCCTTCTTTACAGGATGGCGACAAGAGGGACTTTTTTTAACGTATTTTTGTTGTCCCTTAGCCAGTACCTTTTCAATGTATAAAAAATATATACTATATATATAAACTATTTTTTGTATTTCCTTATAAATACTGCTCCACCTCTTTATTATAAATATGAAGTCGTACATACTATACATAGTGTACTCAACATATCTGTGAAGGTTTCAGGCGGTGCTCACCATTATTTACCTCGCAAAACGTCTTTGAAGTTAGGTTAGGTTATGTTAAGTTATGGTTAGGTTAAGTTTTGGTTATGTTAAGGTTGTTAGGTTAGGTTACGGTTATGTTATGGTTAGGTTAAGTTAGGTTAGGTTCGGTTCAGTTAGGTTCGATTATATAAGATTTTTACATTTTATGACCCAGAAATTAGGGTTCGCAACTTAAGATTTGTTCTGGGTTTGGGTAATAAAATGTAAAAATGCTATATAACCGAACCGAACCTAACCTAACTTAACATAACCATAACATAACCGCAATCTAACCTAACAACCTTAACCTAACCATAACTTAACATAACCTAACCAACATAACCTAACATAACTTCAAAGACGTTTTGCGAGGTAAATAATGGTGAGCACCGCCTGAAACTTTCACAGATGTGTTGAGTACACTATATATAGTATGTAAGACTTCATATTTATAATAAAGAGGTGGAGCAGTAGTTGTATAGAAATACCCCTTATTTTTATATATGTCTAACCTGTAGCGCCGATAGGCTTACCCTGGTTAGATTAGATTTGGGTAAAACTTCACTTTCACACCCGCCCAAAAAACCTTACATTCCCACATGTCCTCATGTTTATTGGGAGATGGGAATGTGGATATCTTATTAACTATTCATTTGCGACGGTAATGAGTGTCAGAATCGTTTGTGTATATCAATGTAAAACTCCCGAGTAGAGCTTCCCCTTAACCAAAAAAAAACAACGTTGGGGATATCTTATTTAACTTTATTTGCTACTGTTATACATATTTTTGTACCTACACTAGCATTTATGCAACATTTTTTTACCATTTAATCTCTTCCACGCACATGTTAGTTGTTTTCTTGGGAGTATATATATCAAAATTCAAAGAAAACAAATATCCGGTTAGAGGCTGCTGTTATATTTCCTTTCTTTCTGGTATTCATCACTATTATACAATTTTAAGCCCACAGTAGTATTTCTGAAACGTTTCTTTACCACTTATTTCTTTCTCGTATATATACACTTTTATTGGAAGTATATATTAATAATTGATTCCGAGAAGAGGCTGCTGTTATATATCTCCTTTGTTTCTGGTATTCATCACCACTATTATTCAATTCTGTGTCTACAGCAACATTTCTATAACGTTTCTCTACCGCTTACTATCTTCCTCGTATATATACACTGTTTTATTGGAGGTATATATCAATATTAAATTCTGAGAAGAGGCTGGCTCAGGCTGGTGCAAAAAACCCGCGAACGAGTGTCGTCTGCTATAACCCACCTCCAGAAACAGATTCGACGGATTCATGAATCTGTTACAGATCACGGGTTAAGATGGTAAATAGAACACGATTTTGCGGCTATAGGCCTCTTCTATTTGTTCCCAATAATCTACTCCGGATTCTGCTCTGAATCCGAATCCGTTTTGGATTCGGTGGGTACAAATAGAACATCAGAATCTGTTTTGGATTCGCTGGATCAAAACAATAACAATGAGAGGCCAGTCGCTGCCCAGCTGTCACACTAGTCACTTCTCCGAGGAAGTGTTGAGAGTTACAGCTTTCATTACCTGATGCATTCAGGGCGACAACGACACCCATAATTATCAACAACCTGCTTATTGTACAATAAAAAAAATTATATAACTAAATGTGTTATTGAAAACCCCATTAGATTCTTGAAAAGTAGATTCAGGTCTAATGAGCCGCGAGGTTAATACAAAGTGTCTTGGGTTAAAATAGTGCACATGCTGATTCTTTCATTATATTTCTGATATTGTTTGATAGTCTATAATTAAGACATTTTATTCCTGCCCTTATTAAGTGCCTTATTACCTGGTTATGACTTGAATTCTTTCAAAAGAGGAGTGTCAAGACACCTTTGTTAACTAGACCTCCACCCCTTGCTTCTATTTCTCCTACTGTCGTCTTTACAGGATGGCGACAAGAGGGATTTTTTTTAACGTATTATTGTTGTCCCTTAGCCATTACCTTTTCAATGTATAAAAAATATATACTATATATAAACTTTTTTGTATTTCTTTACAAATACTGCTCCACCTCTACTATAAATATGAAGTCGTACATACTATACATAGTGTACTCAACATATCTGTGAAGGTTTCAGGCGGTGCTCACCATTATTTACCTCGCAAAACGTCTTTGAAGTTAGGTTAGGTTATGTTAAGTTATGGTTAGGTTAAGTTTTGGTTATGTTAAGGTTGTTAGGTTAGGTTACGGTTATGTTATGGTTAGGTTAAGTTAGGTTAGGTTCGGTTCAGTTAAGTTCGATTATATAAGATTTTTACATTTTATTACCTAAAAGTTAGGGTTCGCAACTTAGATTTGTTCTGGGTTTGGGTAATAAAATGTAAAAATGCTATATAACCGAACCTAACCTAACTTAACATAACCGCAATCTAACCTAACAACCTTAACCTAACCATAACTTAACATAACCTAACCAACATAACCTAACTAACTTCAAAGACGTTTTGCGAGGTAAATAGTGGTGAGCACCGCCTGAAACTTTCACAGATGTGTTGAGTACACTATGTATAGTATGTAAGACTTCCTATTTATAATAAAGAGGTGGAGCAGTAGTTGTATAGAAATACCCCTTATTTTTATATATGTCTAACCTGTGGCGCCAATAGACTTACCCTGGTTAGGTTAGATTTGGGTAAAACTTCACTTTCACACCCGCCCAAAAAACCTTACATTCCCACATGTCCTCATGTTTATTGGGAGATGGGGAATGTGGATATCTTATTAACTATTTATTTGCGACAGTAATGAATGTCATAATCTTTTGTGTATATCAATGTAAAACTCCCGAGTAGAGCTTCCCCTTAACCAAAAAAAACGTTGGGGGATATCTTATTTAACTGTTTATTTGCTACGGTTATACATATTTTTGTACCTACACTAGCATTTATGCAACATTTTTTTACCATTTAATCTCTTCCACGCACATGAAAGTTGTTTTCTTGGGAGTATATATATCAAAATTCAAAGAAAACAAATAATCCGGTTAGAGGCTGCCGTTATATTTCCTTTCTTTCTGGTATTCATCACCATTATTATACAATTTTAAGCCTACAGTAGTATTTCTGCACCTTTTCTTTACCACTTAATATCTTTCTCGTATATATACACTGTTTTATTGGAAGTATAAATTAATAATTGATTCCGAGAAGAGGCTGCTGTTATATATCTCCTTTGTTTCTGGTATTCATCACCACTATTATTCAATTCTGTGTCTACAGCAACATTTCTACAACGTTTCTCTACCGCTTACTATCTTCCTCGTATATATACACGGTTTTATTGGAGGTATATATCAATATTAAATTCTGAGAAGAGGCTAGGTCAGGCTGGTGCAAAAAACCCGCGAACGAGTGTCGTCTGCTATAACCCACCTCCGGAAACAGATTTGACTGATTCATGAATCTGTTGCAGATCACGGGTTAAGATTTTAAATAGAACACGATTTTGCGGCTATGCCCCGCCCAGATTCAGTGATCTGAAACGGATTCACGCAAATAGAAGAGGCCTTATAGCTGCATTTTTGTCGTCCACGCGCGGGATTGGGTTTCGAAGACCGTCTTGGGGCTGATCAGTGGCCACCACAAAAACACTTTTTCTTGACTTGGTGCCGAAATATTATTATCTGGCTTACAAACTTTCCTAAAAACTTTATTAAAAGTAAAACATAGCTACTATACATTTATTTGAAATCATTTGGCGACATTAATTTCCTTTTTGTTATGGTTGCCGAAATTAATGTCAGCGCCGAAAATAATCCTACACAGTACATAACCAAAACTGAGCTGTATAATCTAGGTGGAGTCTAACTAGCGCTAAATACAACCTCAGAATGACCTCAGAACTTCTATTTGTCACATAACTACCAAAAAAATCCCAGTATCTTTCTATTTATCCATGTCTAACTATAATACACTGTTCCTTGGGGCGCAAGTCACTGCTTACTTGAACTCCCAAAAGTCCCTCTCACTATATGACCTTCCTAAGGCAGTGTCATTTAATGTGTAGTCTACAGACCTATTACCGGTAAAGGTTCGTAAGACGACCTATTCGATATCTCCTTACCTTTAGTATACACTGCAAATTCAACCTCAGAAACTTCTAAAGATCACCTCAAACAGTTATTCTGCTGAATTACAGAAAAAAAATACAATTTATTTTAGGTTACGTTAGGTTTGGTTAGGTTACGTTAGGTTTTGTTTTGTTTGGTTAGGTTACGTTAGGTTTAGTTTGGTTTGGTTAGGTTAGTTTTGGTTAGGCTTATTTAACTGCAGCTCTGGGAAGGTTATGCTAACAAAGTTATTTTATTCAGTAGATTTTTACATCTTCACCAGAATGGCATGAGGCTACGAAAGAAATTGGCTTGTTTTCTAATTGCCCTTGCTAACATCTACATCTTCATTACTAAAAACTGTTGATTCAATGTACTAAACTCGTATCTGGAACACCTGGATACTGACAAATTATAGAACGAAGTGCTTAAAGATACGTTGTCATACACTATTCATCCGCTATTGGTACGGCCTGTGCCTTATTATTTACCTGGTAAAGCATCTTTTAAGTTATGTTAGGTACGGTTTGGTTCGATTAGGCTCGGTTATATAAGCTTTTTACCTAAAACTTAGGCACATGCCGTATCTATAAGCGAGCACTATGAGGATACAACATTCGTTAGGTTATGTTTAGATTAGGTTAGGTAATGTTATGTTAGGTTTGGTTATATAAGCTTTTTATATTATATTATACCAAAGTTAGGCACGTGCCGTATCTATAAGCAAGCATTTAAGTACGGCTGCCGTACCTGTAAGCTGTGCTATTATAGATAGTACGCCACATACTCATTTCATGATATTACTGGGTAAAGGTAAAGGGTAAAGCTGTGCTTTACCCTGATTAAAGCTATGCTTTACCGCTTTACCATACAGTATTATCACATTTGTGTATTCAACGCACTATTTTTCAACTAAGGTGGCGTCATTTCCCACAATTAAGGTGGGAATCAGCATATTTTACTCAAATGAGTAACTATTTACTCTCTCTGGGCCGCCATATTTCCTTCTTGTCGATGTTTTTCAGGGGAATCCGGGTTGCAAGATGAAATCCGTCTCTCAAGACAGCTCCCAGGCAGTCTTCGAGGCCGAGTCTTTTCGGCTTGGAATTGTCTTCGTATCCTCCAAGCGAAAGTGGACGACAAAAACGCGCCAGGCGGGATTGACTTGGGTTTACCGAAGACGATCTTCGAAACCGCGGACGACAAAAATGCGGCTTATGCCCCGCCCAGAGCGGCCAAGCCCCGCCCAGATTCAGTAATCTGAAACGGATTCACGCAAATAGAAGAGGCCTCTAATGTACTATTATTTGGCAGCATGTGGACCGAAGAGCAGGATGAGCTACTCATCAGAAATGTTGGCCAGTATCCTTGGCTATTTGATGCTGCTGATGATAAGTAGTACAAGGACGTAATCATGAAACAAAATTCATGGACGTCCATTGCATTGCAGCTGGGCTTCAGTAGTAAGTTGACTATTGTACAAAAGTTAAGAATTTGGGTATTATTGCAGTTTCAACCAATACACCACACATAACTATAAACTATCTCAGGGGCTAGATGACACTGTTAGGAGCATTTCTAGCCCCATATTACACTGTCGGAAATTAATAATTGTTAATAGGAAATTTCTTTGACTTCTAGGGAAATTTTCTTACATTTTTTAGTCCATATTTGTTATATTATTGTCATTATTATGAAGTATTATTGCAGTTATGAAGGTTAGGTTAGGATATTGAATCAGGTTTCTGGTTGTGTTTGAATAATGTTAACAAGTGTAGCATTATGAGCGTAGGTAAAGGTAATAAGCCTGTATGTAACGCCAATGTTACGTCAATGTAAATTATATTCTCGTGGTTGTTACTGTTATTGTTACCTGGTATTAAAAATCAAAAATTAAATTAAAGACAGTCTTGTTTATTTAATAAGGACACTTTAGGTATGGCACCGATGGTAAGTGGTAGCGTGCCTAATTAATAAGTTCAAATGAGCGTTGAGTCTCGAGGAATAACAGTAGTTTTTAACGTAACGACCAATCACGCCGGGTAGATGATACTCCACTCTCGAAAACTAATTACACCTGGCTGAGTTGCACATATCCTTCCACTTATTTTTCCGATAAATTCTTATGGAGACGTTCCCCCCTACAAATACTTATAAATCTTAATTCCAGGAAACCTTTCCTTTACTTTCTTAGTGAGCACGGATGGCTGCACTTGAGATCTCTAACACATTCTATTCATTGCACAAAATATATATATATATTTGGGGAGGGTGTGTTTATATGCCACGTGGTGGTGGTGGAGGTGGTCTGGCTTAACGTAGCCACACAAATCTGTTGGAGTGACGTCTGGTGAGCTAGTGTTCCTCTAAATTTATGTATTATCACAATTTATATGGTTATCTATATCACCAATAATGCCGTAAGCCTTTGCTAGGCTACTCTTAAAGAACGAAGCTACTAACCTGTTGGAGTGACGTCTGGTGAGCTAGTGACTCGTCCCTCTCCCTACATTTGCCTCGCCGGCTAAGTCCCAGGAGGTGAGGGTTGCCTTCTAACCTATATTCTCCTGCTATTTACCGTAATATCCCTACTTAAGACTGCCCTGATTCTTTACGTCTTTTAATTGGACTTATTAGTTTAATGGAAAAAAGGGAGGGAAAAGTTCTTATACTCCTCTTATTCCATGACCTAAATTAATATCTAATTCCTATGTTGTCAACTCCTAGTGATGAGTCAGAGGGGGGGTGAATGCTCGCGGGGGTTAGTGGAAATTTCCTAAATTTAAGCTACTCAACGGTCGTTTGCCCGGCCATTTATACAAAAGTAAATTAGGGCATTACACGTAGACTACACATTAAATGACATTACCTTAGGAAAGTCATATAGTGTGAGGGACTTAGGAGTTAAAATAAACAGTGACTTGCGCCCCAGGGAACAGTGTATTATAGCTAGAAATAGGGCCAACAAGATACTGGGATTTATTAGTAGGTGTGTGACAAATAGGAGTTCTGAGGTCATTCTGAGATTGTATTTAGCGCTAGTAAGACCCCACCTAGATTATGCAGCTCAGTTTTGGTCCCCTTATTATAGGAAGGATATAGGCTCCTTGGAGTCAGTCCAGAGAAGAATGACCAAGATGATTCAGGGGCTGAGAAATTTACCCTACAAAGATGGGTTAAAACGTCTTAATCTCCACTCCCTAGAGAGAAGGAGGCCAAGAGGGGATATGATTGAGGTTTTCAAATGGGTAAAAGGAATTAATAAGGGAAACATTGATCAGGTTTTAGAATTTAGTAGTCAGGATAGGACACGTGGAAATGGGTACAAGGTAGAAAAACTTAGATTCAGGACAAACATAGGTAGATATTGGTTCACTAACAGAGTGGTGAACGATTGGAATAGGCTGGGTAGACACGTAGTAAGTGGTGAGTCAATAGGTAGGTTTTAAAGACGGTTGGATGAAAGTATGGATAGGGATGACAGGTGGGATGGCTAAATATTGGATTATTCCAAGGGTGGGGGACAAGGAGCTGCCTCGTGTAGGTCATTAACTGGCCTCTTGCAATCTCCTCATTTCTTATGTTCTTAATAGTGTCCTAGCGAGGGGGTCCAGGGGGGGGCGCAGCCCTTCTGGTTAGAATAGGTTTGTCGTGTTTGCTACATTTAGGGAATTTTTAGGGAAATTTCCCTAGATTTTCAAAATCCATATATCACTCATATATGCCTCCTCCCAAAAAAGCCCGGTATTATTGCAATTTCAACCAATACACCACACGTAACTATAAACTATCTCAGGGTCTAGATGACACTGTTAGGAGCATTTCTAGCCCCATATTACACTGTCGGAAATTAATAATTAATAATAGGAAATTTCTTTGACCTTTAGGGAAATTTCCTTAGATTTTTTAGTCCATATTGGTGAGTTTGGTTATATTATTGTCATTATTATGAAGGTTAGGTTAGGATATTGAACCAGGTTTCTGGTTGTTTTTAATAGTGTCCTAGCGGGGGGTTCCAGGGGGGGCACAGCCCCCCCTGGAACACAATGATTTATATAGAGGAGATATTCTGAATTACAGTCTCAGATAACAGGTCTTGAACATTTACATTGCGTCCTCTGTTAACAATGTCATCTTGATAGGGGAGACTGCCCTCTGGGGAACAGAAATATGTGGCAAAACTTTCTCTAATGTCACCAGCATCACCAGAATACATATTTGCCCCCATTCTAGCTGACACATCTGTTATACTGGAATTGCTTCCCACATCACAGTTAACTTCGCATGAAATTGTGCAATACACCTATTGCCTTGATGACACTGTCAGTTGTATCTGGTTTAGCAATAATAGGTTGCCGAAGTATATGCCACTTTGCAACCATAATGCCAAACGCATTTTCAACCACCCTCTGAGCACGACTCAGTCTGTAATTGAAGATCCTCTTCTGATCATTCAAATTTTTTCCAGGATATGGCCGCATGAGTTGGGGTTGTAGAGGATAAGCCTCGTCACCCACAAATACAAACGGCAAATCTGTGCTGTTGTGTTGTGGAAGAAGCAAGGTGTCTTCCTCCAATGTCTTGCCAAATGCAGACTGGGAGAACACACTCTCATCATGCTCTCTACCATAGGAGCCAACATCCAGATAGATGAAACGGTAGTCCGCATCAGCTACACCCATCAGAATTATATTGAACGTCCTCTTGTAATTAAAATACAAAGAGCCCGATAAAGGTGGCTTTTGTATTTCAATATATTTGCCATCTACTGCACCTGTTTGGGAGAGGAATGATAAATACCTTGCAATTGCAGGAGACACACACATATTTACATTATATTCAAGGTTTTACACATACATACCCAGACAATGTGGGAAGTCCCAACGAGTATTGAACTCCTCGGCAATTCGTTTCCAATCATCCATGGTGGGTTTTGGCATAAACAATGGAGCACCAACATTCCATATGGCCTGACACACTTGACAAATTATTTTGCAGGTAGTAGCCCGCCCCACACAGAAGTGCTATGCCACATTTTTCTGGATCATGCCTGTACCCAAATATCTGTTGAATAAAATTTTGTTCATGAATCAGACAACTCCTTTAATTATAGGTTACTGGTAGACCTATTATTTATGAATGAACTCTTAATATATAGTTTCATGGTATATTTACTACCACTCCACATTATACATTAGCACAACAGGAATTTCAGGAACTACCACGTGTAGGCCCGTTTGTAGCTTCCTTATATTATTATGTTCTTACAACAGTTAGGAACATTACCATCACTAAAAATAACTTGGCAAAACATTAGTAACCCTCCGGGATAAACCTCAGTAACCATACAGTGCTTTTAGCAGGGTCCCTAACCCTGTACTAATTTTTTTAAAAGTTTCATCTTGTTTTCTATTTTTGACGATTTTTTGTATATATTTATTGTTCCAGTTAAAAAAATTTCATTTGAGTGTTTCTTAGACGTCGTCCCCACCATATTGTTACTATTTAGTTAAAATATATATATATATATATATATATATATATATATATATATATATATATATATATATATATATATATATATATATATATATATGGGTGGGTTTCAAAGGGCTTGGATAGGATTAGGATAATGGTTGGGATAAGGATAGGGATTTGAACTAGGTAAGGGGACAGGATTTGGCTTAGGATTAGGAAGGTATTTACCATGTATTGTAGTAACAAATATAAACATACCTCAGTGTTATTCCAAGGCGCTCAGGTACACCAACAGGAATCCTGAATGTGATAGTCTGCTTCACAATGTGAGGCCCGACTAGCACCACAAGTTCGTCGAAGACGACTGGGCTCATTCTGTAAGCCCCATGGAATGAGGCTTGGTCAGTCATCTTTTCCATTTCCATTAACACCATGGGTGAAAGTAAGATTAGATTCTTACAGGTACTATCTCTTCCCGGTACGGCGTACCACTGCGTACCGGCTTACTTTCACCTCTGTCCCTAATTTAATTGTATAAAGACAAGTTTCCTGTCCTCTTCTTCTTCTTCTTGGGAATTTGATGGGGCCGTGCAGGCTGTGGTGCCC